>MU006577.1:4758-254911 GCA_010093795.1 Sporormia fimetaria CBS 119925 | reverse complement strand
TCTCCCTTTCTCTCTTCCTCTCCCTTTCTCTCTTCCTCTCCCTTTCTCTCTTCCTCTCCCTTTCTCTCTCTCCAAGCCACCACCACACCACACACACCATCCCAACCAAAAACCCTCATCTCAAAAAAGAACCTTTACTCACCACATCCTCGGCTCATGCTCATGCTTCTTCCCACTCCTCCACGCCCACTCCGTAATCGTAAACGGCCTCGAACTCTCCATCATAAACGCGACCGCGTCCTTCGAAATCCGCATTTCGGGCGGCGGCTCCGCGCTCGCAGCGCGAAACTCCTCGTAAGCGACGCCATGCGGCACGAAGCCGCATTCGAAGCTTACGCCGCCAGGTTGGAAGGAATCGGAACGCCCCGCGTACTCGCCGTAGATGAGGCCCATGAGTTCGGAGGCGGCGTTGCGGTGGTAGTAGGGGGGGCGGTAGGTGTGGCTGGGTAAGAGGGGGGTTGGTTAGTGAGGAGTTAGGGGGTTGGTTGTAAGGAGGATGGGTGGGATGGCTTACCTTGCTACGTCCCAGCGAGGGGAGAAGATGAGGAAGTCGGCGAGAGGGGCCGCGGGGTCGCGGGATGGGGCTGTGAGGACGCAGAAGATGGAGGGGTCGATGTGGTCGACGGAGATGGAGCCCACGTTTACGAATTTCGTGAGGTCGTACCTGGGTTTTTGGTTAGACCGTTTTGATTCTCTCTCTCGTCCATCTGCTACAATTCGATAAATCATACTTATACGGAACATAGTTGCCGTGCCAGGCTACGACGTCAAAGGGAGAATGCTGCTGCGTGCATTTGAAGAACTTGCCACCCAGCTTATACACAATCTCCCACTGCTCTTGCTCGATCTCGTATCTTGCGATCGGGTGAAGGAAGTCCCGCGCATTGGCGAGACCATTCGCGCCCAGTGGCCCGAGTTCGGGGAGCTGGAAGTTGGATCCCCAGATCTCTGGGCCTCTGTCAGCATAATGATGAATTCTGAGTATACCACTGCAAACCTAAAATATAGCCTCTAGACGGCCCATCCGGAAGCCCGACTTTGAAGCGCTGTCCTCGCTGGATGACGCAAATCTCGCCGGGCTGCACAAACAACATGCCAAACTCGGTCTTGATGTCCAGGGCACCCTGCTGCGGCACGATCAGGAAGTCGCCGTCGGAGTTCACCGTCGCCCGGCGCTTCATGCTCGTGTTCGCCAGGTACGTGTGCACCGCCAGACCCTCACGGAGCGTGGGGTCACCCGACCCGGCGATGGTCTTCAGCCCGGAAATAAAATCGACTTCGCCATCCGTGGGGATGTCGAATGGAAGCCAAGCCAGCTGCGTGGGCGAGACGTGCACGCGAGGGTTCAGAGGGAGGAAGTTCGATTCCGTGTCCGGGTTGTCTGGGAGGTCAGTCTGGATGGTGGTCAGCTTGTTGGAGTGACAGTGGGCTTGTGATCTCAGCGTTCACCGCCAAACCCCCCCTTGCGACCAGACATGTGAACAAGAGATTATGGAGATTAGAAATGTCGACACTGGGAGAGAGAATCTTACAAATCCCTGATGAGCCACTGCCGGTCGAGCTCGATATAGCCAAGCCTATCGGGAGCGTTAATACACGGTACGGATCGTCGGAGGCATCGGAGACCTTCTTGTTGAGATGCCGAGGTGCGACGAATGCGGACGCCGTCATCTGCTCAGCATACAGCCCGAACCTCACGCATCTGGGACTGTTCTGCCCTTTTGGGATCGTGCCTGCAAGCCGAGAGTCAGTTTTTGGACTTTACAGACGCACTGATTACTCACCAGGCACGGCTTCCGACTCGAAGCTGACAAGATATTAGCTGCTGATTGCCAGATTTAGAGGTCGGGAATACATGTTGTTGAAGCCGGACTGGTACTATCCAGGCTGTCAGCAACCACCGCTCAATTGACCGATCGAGAGGAATAACAAGCAGACATAAGCTCACCTCATAAGGGTCATTCTTGCGTGTGCCAAAGGAAGGAATCGCGCCATCTTTCTGCGTTTCCGCCCAGTGGAAGATCTGCTGGTACTCCTTCGGGTTCTCTAGCTTCGCCGTCATGTTGCTAGGGCAGTGAAGGTGATTGTCACTCGTACGTGAGAGAAGTCAAGAAGCCAGGAGTCGGGATTGGGCGCGAATTCGTTGATATTGGAGGAGAGCTTTATCTAGAGGGAGGTGTCGGAAAGAAACAAGGCATCCGACGCCTCGTCGACCCCACATACTGCGCGGTAAGGTGGGGCAGAAGCCCGTTGCACCGTGTATCAAGGCTTATCCGCAACAACTAATGCATGTCAGCCAATCCACTGCTCGATAGCCTCATAGAGAAAGATCGCGGAGCGTGCAACAAGCTCGCTCATTGCTTCTGGGGATCTGCCGAGGGCGTCTGGAGGGGTCACTTGGAGTAGTCTGGGGTACATTGCGGGGTTCTGCAGCGGGTAAATGGTCGGTCCGTTGACCAGCACGTGGCGCAACGTGGTGAATGTCTTTGTCATTCCTTGGTCAGCACATGCAGCAAGATGAACTACTCCATACACCTCTGACTGCACTTCAAACACCCCTTCCCATCATCGGGGCTCCATAGCTCCGAATTGATTGCTCATGCCCGACGCTCTGACCTCTCCACGCAGCCAGCGCCTCCAGCTTACGCCTCAACCACCTATGATACGGCGACGGCCTTCCAAACCAGCATGAAATAAATCCACCAACCCACCGATCAGAACCCTGAAGCTTCCCAAACACCAAATTTGTGCGCCCGCAGCCACCTAATAACCTTCTTTCAGCCCTGCTAGACATTTCTCACGCACCGTACGACGGCCGGACCTCGCCTATCGTACGAACAAAGCCTGAGTGGCCGCCAACCCCTTCGGCCATCTCGCAAGCAATTCTCGTCACCTTACGAGCCGTCCAAGGAGAAATCGTGGTTTAAAGGCGAGAGCGACGCCATGCAATCTGCGTGAACCATGTGCGGTGTGATAATCTTCCCTCGTTGCACCCGTCTTCTCGCCCTGTGTGGTGTTTCCAGCGCCATCTACCTAAACGTTCGCCTCGTACTCGTGTGTAATAATCTGGAAAGATTGTACATGCAGCCTTTTGAGCCATCGCTCGCTTCTACGTTGTGCTCGCATCCAAGTTGGCGCAGCGCGGGGTGGGAGATACCTGTTCTTGAGCGAGTGCTATTTCAGGCGCATCGCAATATAGTCGTTATATAGATCGCGAACGCGCGTGAGACCGGGTGCTCGATTCAGCAAAGCTCCAATACTTGACCTCTTGAGGGTTCCAAGTCAGCGACCAAGAGCTGGTCGCGTCGACAAAGGTATTCTGGCATAGTCCGCCTTGGAAACCTCCACGGCTTTCGGGATGCCTAGCGTACGCTCCTTGAGAGCACACCCTCCCAAGCAGTCATGACATTCACGACTCCAGAAGGGTGGCGTGCGGAGACGTCGTACACCCACACCCACTCCACGTTGTGTGGCTGACGCCGCTATGTCAAGCTTAGTCGCGAATAAATGCGGGGAAGATTGGGCAATCTTGCAATTTGCCAGGACGCACCTCCAGACGCACCTCCAGACGCACCTCGCGGCCCCGTGCATCCCTGCACGACACCATCTTGTGGATCAACCACGACTGGCGACGACGAACCAAGATCATGAGGCCAGTGCGCCTCTCGCCTGCCCTGTCGCTTGAACGGCCTCCCGCCAGTTCATGCACTCCCAAGTCTGGACCGCAGCAGGCAGCGCATGGGTCACATCAGGACCATCTCAGAGCGAAGCGGCTGGTGCCAACCATGATGTCCGCTTTCGCGCTCAGTACTGCGACGATCGTCGGGAAGCTGCCGTGGAGCTAAGAAGACCCTGCACATCAACCCATCAGCCGTTAGAAGCCGTCGTTGCAGCGCAACTCCTCCATGGACCCTCCAAAGCACATACCCCCTGCACTGATCGCTCACCGGAGCCTACCCTCACAGACCGAAGGAGACACAAACGGACGAGGACGAGGACGATGACGTCTGACCAGGGTAGAGCGAAGCTGCTAGGCAAACACGCGCCAGGCTGAGGTGAGACATATCAACCCGAGTGGCTGCGCATCAGATATAAAGTTCAAGGAGATAAATTTCAAAGTAGGACGACAATGCCATCCTGAAGAGAGAGGCAAGGGTGCAATGCTCTCAACGCCGGGCGTGGTATGTTTAAGCATCAGATGGAGGCTGCGCGCTAGGCTGTCGCCTAGACCAGTGACCACTTTTGATAGGTCTTGCATGTGAGCGAAATCGGCCAGCCATCAATCAGCGGCCGCCTTCTGCACCATACTGTGGCGTGCGTGATGCTGCTGCATGATTGATTGATCCGTTTCTGCATCCAGGGAGGACTGTTTGCTTGGTAGCCTTCGTGCGGCCAAGAGACTTGTTTGTCCGACGCGCGGCGCGTCGCCTAACCTCGAGCTCAGTATTATGCCATAGCCACGGTACTCGTACATGTTTCGGAGCCTGATTCAGTCGTTCATCCAGGCAGTGACGCGGCTTCCGCCGAACCGCGCAGCGAACCGAAGGCCCTGAGAACCCATGGGAAAGTACGAGACCAGGTACCAGACAAGGCACACCAGTTGAACGAGCGAGGCCAGAAAGGTGAGAATGGTGCTGTGAAGCTGTAGTCACGCGGACTTGGTGTCAGTAACGTTGAGCGTTTGACAATAGACTAGCGTGGGGTTGGGGGAAGGAGACTGGCAGGGTTTCTGCGGGATGGGGCGTCGGATGCGAAGTGTGCAGGGGTGAAATGCTTACCCCCAGCGAGAAATACAAAGTGAGCCCTATGCTGCCAAAGTAGGCGGCAGTGAAAGGCATTCGTGGTCCGGAGACAAGGTGGCGGACTGACAAAGCCTGATCAGCATGAACCGGGCTGCCTGGGGAGGGGACTTACTGTAAGCCCCAGGACCCATCAACACGCCCCAGGATATGAGGAAAAGAAGGCTGCCCATGGACCACCTGGTGGATGTTGTTAGCCGTCAAGCTCGTGCGCAGAGGGGCGCAAGCGGTTGGCTGGACGATAAAAGCAAAGTTAAGAAACGGACGGGGCGGCACCATCAGTGGCATCCCAAGTCGTCGTAATCAAGGCGACGGACTGGACGACTGCCTCCATGATACAACAACATGCCCCCTTGACGCAGGCTGATGGTGGCGCCAGAGTGATAATTTTCCCGCGCCAGTGCTGCGCAAGGCTCTCGGCTTCTGGCAGGTCGGGGGTATGCATGCCGGAAAGGGACGAAATGGGACAGGGTTAGGACTCACAAGATGGCAAACTTGCGCGGCTTGACGATCAGCACTCCTGTGAACATAAGCCCAAAGCAGAGGGCAAACATTGCCAAGGATCCCAGCATGAGCCCGCCGAAGACGAGTAGGCGGTCCCAGCGACTCACTGCAAGCACAAATGTTAGCGATTTTCAGATAATTAAGACGGAGGCGGATCATCAGCCGCCCTACAGCCCGGACGGTTCACGCAGGAACTCCCTCCCGGCCGCGGTGCAGGTCGATCGCTGCAGAGCGGGAGAGGAGGATGGCCCGATTGCTCAATCGCCACATGCACTACAAGCTGCATGGCAAAGACAGTCCTCAGATGCTCTTTCTGATCCGGCACGGTGCAAAATGGCCATGCAGCGCGTGTGCAACTAGTTGATAGAGTCGTCTCAGTGCAGTCACAAGGTGGCTCGCATTCGTGATGGCGTTTGGTGAAAGGGACAATGTGCATTGGCGAAGAGAATCCCCGGCACCATTAGGGCATTTCAAATCAAGTGGCTTTGTAGGAAGTTGAAGCATGCAGCTGCTGGTGGCTGGTTGAGACAGAAAGTGAACTTACGTGCAAACCACCCTTCTTCTTCTTCTCTCCTTGTAGGCGCAGGAAGCGGAGCTCCGGGATTCTCAGTGGTCGGCAGCCTCACATAGCCACCAGAGCCGAAGGGATTCAGGCCTTGAAGCCTTCCCATGAAGGACGGCGGCGAGGTGTCCACGGGGACATCTGCGTCGCGTCGGCTCCACCCCAGCGAATTCAACGAGTCCCTGAAAGAGGCGGACGCCATGTGTACTGCTCAGGCAGATGCGGGCTGTATAAAGTACCACGGGATGCGTGCAGTCGAAGCCGGTTTTCTGAAGTGATGAAGCAAGTGTAAGGCAATAGGCGGTATTGAGTATCGAATACGGCACAGAAGGTTTTTTGGCGAGCCGCAACAGGCGACACAAGGACGCGTACGATGTATACCTGGAGTACTGGTGTGGATGACTTTTAGCGCAGCTTGGCTACCTGTCTCAATCCCAGTTCGCAGTTCGCAAGTGTGGCTTGTGGAGGTGTCGAGCACGGTGCGGGCGTGCACCAGTCCGGATAGCACGGAGGATTTCGTGCAGATGATCTCCGGAGGGTAGTTGTGAGGTCGAGATGAGAGCCAATAGTAGATGTCAGACAGGGTCTCAGACAGCAGGACGGGTGGGCGTGGCTTGTGATGCGCGAGAGAGCGAAGTCGCGGACGGGACAGAGCGTACTGCGGAGCGGGCTTGGGAACGGCGGATGCGGGAGCCGTGGCGGGGAGAGGGAGGGTGGGGTGTCGACGGCGTATTCGGGGCAAGGTGCGAGCGCGGCGGCGAGAGTAACGTGCTCTGCGGAGGTGTGGGTGAGGGTGTGTGTGTAGGGTGCAGGCGAGGTGTGAGTGTAGGCTAGCAGTGAACGATGCTTGGGGAGAGTGTGGAGGGCTTGGCGCGTCTAGCCACAACAGGAAAGGCGGCGCGTGGCCCGAGCTTTGGCGCCCGCAGATTGGGGACGCTCAGTGGCAGTTCAGTGTGGCAGCAAGTCTCCCACTTGATTGAGTCACTCGCGCCTCGCACGCGTTTCTGGCCGTCTGAAACCTGAGACTTCCTGTTTCCGCCTGGTCTGCCTCCACCGCCGGATGACCGACGTCCGCCGTGGGAAGTGTGGGAGGCTGCCCTGTTCGGAAGGGCGCCGCCGACCAGGGTGCCGTGGGCAATTGATCAGGTATCGAGGCAGCCCGATGGACCGTCCATCATGGCATGGATGAGCCACACGGTGCCAGAACGGCGAGTGCGCAGGAGCCGCGCTGCGCGGACGGGAAGGCAGGCCAGTAGTAGAGCAGTAGAGAGCAGAGCACGGCGAATGCTATATTATGCTGCCCATGGCCGCATCCCGCATCGCTCCGATGCCCGTACTCCTGCCTCTATTTTCTGTCTTGCTGCCATCCCTTCTCGGGCCACTCTAACAGTCTGCTATTCCATTCGTCTGGTTACCACCACCACACAGACTACGTCACAGCCCTCCCCTCCTCCGTCTGCGGTGCTCCACGGCCGCCTGTCTTGAGTCTGTCGTTCTGTCGCGCGCTGTCCCTCCCGTCTGCCCCGTTGCGTCGGCCTGCAGCAGTGCAGCTGCTCGGACCCCGGCCCTCTATATCGCCATACAGAGTAACCCGAGCCTGACGAGATCGCTGCCGTCGCCCTGCATACGTGCATACGGGACTGTGTAGTCGCAGCGCCGCCGTCTGATTCGCCCGCCCGCCCGCTGACGCCTTGGCCCCGCTAGCGCTGCTGCATCGTCGGCTCTCTGGCAGAGGCACCTCTGACCGCCTTCTCCGCCGTCCAACAAGCCTAGCGCTGACGGCACAACTCCCACGCCTCGCGCTCGACTAATCGCAGTAATCGTCCGCCGCTTACCTCTGCCCGCGCTGCCGGCGCTCGCCTTAAGGGACGGGCGCTGCTGAAAGAAGTCAAAGAGGGCATTGTTGAAACCCCAGTCTGGGCGCGCCCGCCATATATCGCCAGCGCCAGGGGCTATCCCACAAGAGACTCCCCCGCCATCGCAACCCTCAGACCTCCTCTACCCACATTCAGTATTTTACCCCCTTTGAGTCGCACCGCGCCGACCTGCGACCGCACCCTCTTCCTGCGCCCGAACTGAACACCTCGAGACCGACTCCCAAATTGAAGGCCTGGCTCTGGCCCAGACTCTGCCTGCTGCCTTCCCCACTATCTACGTCGCCCCCCGATCCTCCGCGCGCCTCCGCAGCATCATCTCTCGGCCTCGTTTGCTGCATCGCTCTGCAGCGCAGCCGCGTACAACCACCACCGCCACTCTCCTCGACTTCCTAGACTTCGCCTGTGCAAGGCCGCTGTCAAATTGGGCAGAATTGCGCCATCTCGTTGAGGTGAGTCAACCCTTGTCGCGCGCGCCTTCCTCTCCCACTTTCAGCGCAGCGCTTGTGCCTCCCCCGCGCATGTCGAGACATACACACACACACACGGTGCGACACGCAGAGCTGCTCCCACCAGCCTGTGCTCCGCTTTGGGCCTGTGTGCCACCCTCGATCCTGCATCGCCCTGTATCGCGCCTGCCGTTCCCTCCTGTGCGCCACCTTCGACCAGGCTGCGATATCTCTATGAATGAACACCCGCCGCTGACACTCTTCTCTAGCATAACCCCCCAAATCGTCCGCACGAGCACTTGTACGCCTTCGATACCTGCGCCTCCTAGAACCCTGCGTATACGCAGCTTCACTCAATTCCACCTCACTGGAAACACCCACACACTGTAACGACCGATCGGTGCCTACCGAGCGTACGAGCACAGCAGTCTGCGATAGCGGCTGTGCCTGTGAGTTGACGTCTCTCTGCAGAACGGCAACGGATTTTGTCTAACGTCGTCCTGTGTAGAAACAAACACTCCGCGTAGTCCAGAACATACGCTGCTTGCTAGCTATATCAAGCCTGCCAAGCGGACCCGTTGAGCTTGCTAAACGGTCCTTGTGCCCCCAGATAGCAATCGCGGGCCGCAGCCCTTTATAGGGTCACGAACAGTCTCGTGCTGCAATCATCCTGCAACCCCGCCAGCCTGCATTCCATAGTCACTCGCCCGGGTCGAAGACAGCTCGTTTCAGATCCTTGAGACCGGGGACAAGCATCCGCCCTCGGGTTCCTACTTCCACATTCCGGGGCACTGCAACCTTCAGTGATGCCAGCACCCAGTAAGTCCGCCTTTTGTAACCTCACCCACTGTACAGTCATCAGACTGCCCCCCTGTGTCGACCATGCCCCCATCTATTCTTACACATATATCGTCCTCGTCCCGCTTTGCCCTTCTTTGCTTTCTTTCCCTTCACTGTCTCTCCTCGTCTTTCCACGATGCTTCGTGAAGCACTACTGACAGTCCCCCAAGCGGACGCCTTCTTCACCCCTCCCTCTTCCTACTCCCCCCAGAAGACCCTTTCGAGGCTGGACCTTCGACTTGACACACACTCTGACGATAGTCTAGACGGCGATATCTTCAACATGGCTGGCACTGGCTCCCCGACGCCCTACATCAAAGAGGAGATGGACGACATGCAGTTCAATCCCAACCGCTTCATGACGTCGAATGGCTTGGACATGACGCATCAATTTGGCAGCCATCCGTTCAGCGGCGCTCAAGACAACATGTCCAGCATCAATCCGTCGGACCTTGCCATGTCAGGGGGGTTCGGCATGAACCAACAGTATGGTGCTTCGACGAGCTACATCCACGGCGCTGCCGGCATTGCGGATGACGAGCTTGCCGACTCCCTCGGCAACATGGACCAGAATCAGTTCACTGCTGGCTTCAGTGAGCTGGAACACCAAGATCATTTCTTTCCAGGACATACAAATGGCGCGCCGGCGTCTCGCAACCAGAACATCAACCAACTCTACTCCAACACTCCAGACGACCTTCCTATCCAAAGCCCGTTTACACATCCTCAGCAGTTCGATTTCACTCAGTACCAGTCAACTCCTCAGCGGATGGCATTCTCACACGGTGGCATCACCGCTGTCCCGCGGCAGCGCATGGCCGCTGCGCTCACCCGTACCGGCTCAGACAGTAGGAGCCCAATGTCACCCAAGACTACGATAGGAGCTGCGCACTTTGGCACTCCGGATTCTGGCAACTTTGCATCACAGCCCATCATGGCAACAATGCACAGGCGGCAGAAGAGCGTCTCGAACCAGTGGGATAACACGCCCGGCAGCGCCCATTCCTGGATCGATTCGCCAACGCAGTCGCCTCATGCCGCAGCCTTGCATCGCCAGCAGATCTCCGAGGTCATGTCGGGGAAGCACAACTCCCTTCCAGCCAAGGTCGACCTTGGTCAGTCACAGGATGCCAAGAAACGAAGACGCCGCGAGTCCCATAATCTCGTTGAACGCCGCCGGCGTGACAATATCAATGAGAGAATACAGGACCTGTCTCGGCTCGTGCCCCAGCACCGCCTCGAAGATGAGAAGATTCGCAAGCATATCAACAATAACGGCCCCCTCTCACCAACCATTGCCACGGGCATGTCGCCTCCACAGGCTACCTCCCTGCTGGCCGGTGGCACTGGCAAGCGAGCCGCTGGCAACATCACGACTGGCCTGCCCCTGGAAGAGAAGGACAAGGGTCCCAACAAGGGCGATATTCTCAACGGTGCCGTCAGTTGGACTCGTGACCTAATGTGGATGGCCTACAAGGCTCTTCAGCAGAAAGATGAGATGGCTGCTCGGCTGCGCCAGGTCAGCGGGGAGGAGTGGCCCACAGAAGAGACTGAAGAAGAGCGACGTATGCGTACCGAGCTGTTTGAGGCAGTCGAGAAGAATGGTGTCGCCAATTTCAAATACTCGAGAGGTCCCGGATCTGGCTTGCGAGTGCCCAAGCATACCAATCTCGCCGGGGAGCCTGTCGGCCAGATCTCGCCTCAGAGCCTCAGCCCCGGCATGCAGAGCAACGGCAGTGGCTCCAACACTAATTCAAACAGCAACACGAATCAGCAGTATTGGATGAACCAACAGTCAGGAAGCAACAACCCGTTCTCACTGAAGGAGGAAGACGAGTACAATTCGATGGACATGGGCTGATTCACAAGAATGTCTCCCTCCAGCCTTGCGACTTTGTCTGGGCGATCACTGTCAGCTGGTCGACTTCTCTCGCTTCTCTTCGCACCTTTTTTGCTTCCCAGTATCCGTCCTACCTCGTTTCCTTCACTCCACGGCAAGCAGATCCAGGGCACAGGGCACATAACAGGCGCAGCCTGGCCCTCGCTTTCGTCTTGTGTTCTTCATCTTTGCTGGTCAGTAGACGGAGCCGCACTTCCCATTTTAGCCTCACATACCCATCTCCTTGCATACATTGGATGCGATACCATCATCCCTGGCGTCATCGGAGTACGTATCAGCACGCCAGATTGGAGCAAGGCGACCGCCTCGGATCGCCTCTATGCGTCTACTATTCCGCCCCTGTTTGCTTTCGGTTGTTTTCTTTGCTTGCATGCGGTTATCTGCAGTTATTTACGCATTGTTGATGTTCACTCAGATGTTTGCCGTTCCACATATCTCCTATCATCTTGCATTTCTCGGGTTTCCATGGCCTGCTTCAATCCCCTCCCCTCTCAGTTGTTTGGCTACACACTGGGGACAGAACATGTATGGAGTGTGTGGCGTTCGGGCGGCTCATCACCTTGTGTGTGCAACGGGGGCTAGCCCAGGGTCTCCTTTTGCAATTATTGTGGCTTCTTCATTACTACACCCATGTTCTGTTTGGTTTTATTTGCCATCTCCTCGGTCAGATCTAGCACAGATATCGTCTTAGGACTACTAATATTCATTATGGAAATCCGAATCTCACCCACACACATCCACACTCTTCTGTCTTTGCTGCGTGATCACCCTCAGATCTCACAGCCGCCTTGGGTCAGCCTTCACACCCTTCTCTGCCTATTGCCAAATGATTTGAAACCCGCCCAAACAGCCACTGTACAGACGCTATGTCTCAGGCCTCCGAGACATTGCCTCCCCACCCCCCTGCTCCGCCATCCAGTCTACCCCGCCCTGCCCCCCTCCCTCCTCCAGTTTGCACTAAGCACTTAAGCCTAGCAGGGCATGGCTGTCAGCCGCGCGGCCCTGCAGGTAGCCGTATGTCGTATGCCGCAGCAGATCTGCTTTGTGGTACCACCCATGGGCTGTGGGCGCTTGTACGGTTTGAGCGGAAGGTTTAGATTTATTTGGGCATCAAGTTGCAGAGGTGGGAATGCTCGTATGATTCTGACGTATGAGGTAAGAGGCTCAAATGTGTGCATGTAGATGCGGTGGATTTGGAGAAGGAGGGTGAAAGTTTGCTAGGGTAGGGTCCGGAAATCGGAGCGGTTGACTGCATGCGGGACTGCGCATATGCGCGGACGGCTGGCCGGCTGGCGCGGGTTGGGGTTGGGGATTGTTTGGTGTTGTACTGTGTACTTACACTGCAGATTTGGAGGAGGCGGTGCGGAGCGGGGAAGAAGAGTTAGATGCCGCTGCATGGACGGACGTGTATGTTGTGTTTGTGTTTGTGTTCGTTGAGATGGTAATGAAGTGGTCCGTGGGATAATTCTTAAGGAAGGAGATATGTATGAAGAGTTTGACTGAGGGGGAGTGTGCTGTTGTGGGGAAAGGAGAGGGATTTGCGTTGCTGGTGGTTGATGGACGTGAAGATTTCCAGCATTTATTGTATATGAAATTTTGGATTTGCGTAGTATAACAAGTGTATGTATTCCAGAGATGTTACAGATGGGAACCAGTGTAGGTGGAGGTGCTATGGGCATACGTTCAGCCTACCAATATTTTATTCAATACCACCATCGCTATTCACTCGACTATTACTTTCCTCACATCACCCATTTCTTCTCCTCCCAGTCTCTATCCAGACAACATCTACAACATCATCACCCCCCACACTAGACATGTATACCCTACGTCATCCTCCCAGTCCCCTCGACTTCACCACCGCAGCAATCCATACAGTAACCTTCTCCCGCCCAACAACCCCAAAACCTGCAGCACCGTTCTCGTGCAACCCAAACGCTTCGTACACAACATCGGTAGAAAGCGGACTACACAACATATGCATTACTGCTGTTTGACAGATTACAACCTAAGCTTACACTAGAGTAAGTAACTCGACAGCTTACTCTGCAGCGGGGAACACGAGGACACTGCATACTGTGGTATAAGGCCGTACGTATCGTTTTTGCACAGCATATATGATATGCAGCATCCGTGTTTGTCTTCATCTTGGTATTTGAGCTTAAGACCGTATGTTTTTACTTTCTTTGCTCTTTTGGCCCCGACGGTCGATAGTTGGATACAGACAGATGATAGAGACGCATGGATGGACTTGGGGGATTTGGAATCGATCGCAGACATTGCACACCTGACACCCATCCTCCCCCTTCTGATAACCTACTCATTCACTCACTCACCCACCCACACCACACTCCGCCATCTGAACAAACATCTCACCCACCCAACTCCACTCCCCCCGCGCCGCCGTTTCATCCCCACCCCGCGTAACGCACCCTCCCCCCGGTCTCTCTCACCCGAGGCCAGACAGTAGGTCTGTGTACAGCTTACGTTCCACATAGCCTAGAGTAGCGCATAGCGGCGCAGCACAAACGGAGCCCCTGTCCAAGCAAGCAGAGAAGAAGTAGTGGGTGGTGCAGTACAACGTTACACTTGTAGTTCCGCACTGAGTGAGTAAGAGCGAGTGGGGTACTGTGTACGACATGGATATCGATCGGATTGCCGAGATCGGGGGGCAGTGCGGAAGTGTGCTAACCGGATTCTGGAGGGCGAGTGATGCATGTTTCAGATGCCATGGGTAGTGCGTAAGAGAAGGCGGTTATGTTATCGAGATATCGAGTGGGAGATGGAGATGTGTGGAAGAGACAGCTGGATCATATCGGCGTGTGTTATGGCATATATTGGTGTTCTGCTTGATTTTTACAGTTGTCAGAACCGTTGAGCAACGATAACCGACCCCCTGGCCGCATTGTCGTGGGACTTTAGTTATTTTGTTTGTGAGCCCGCGATATTTCATGCCCCGCTGATGTTGTGTCCGACATGTCGTCCGTTGATCACGCTGTGGCGTTTTGAAGACAACGACAGGGAGGATCCTAGAACACAACCGCCTGTCATCCTGTCACTCCGTCCTGTCTTTCCCTTTTTCTCTGAGCCCGCGTCCTGCCCCCGGTCCGCAGACTGCAACAATCCGCCCTTTTCCCCATTCCCGGCTGTCATGTCTTGTCTTGTCCATGTCAGGTCTCTCGGCAGCCAGCCAGAAAAAGACATGACTGCAAGGCCAAATGTAATGTAACCTGTCAAATCTGCAGGCCCTTCTGCGAAAAGAAATTGCGTCTCCACATGCTGTCTGGATTACAGAAACCTACGCTGTACAAGAGCGGGCCGCCATGGGAAAGCAGCATTGCGAAAGTCGATAAGTCAGGCGGCAAGCGCTCGGTTACTCGGTAGCTTTTGCCGAACCGTCGACCAGGGAGCAGCGCGGAGGGCTTTTGCATTCCTGCGCAAAGATAGCGATTACGGTTTGAGGGCCTTATCTTGCGCCGGGGTGGATTGTTGCTGTCGCGATGGGGTTGCAGTCGCAGTGGTCGCGCCGGATGTTGGCGCGGCGGCTGCGGCGCCACTTTGGTCGTCGTCGGCGAATCCTAGGTTCTTGAAAGAGTCCGGCGCCATCAGGTTGCTATCACACGATACTGTCAGCAGAGAGTTCGAATCCAGGGAACAGCGAACCGCTCGGAAGTCGGCCGAGGCAGTGTCACGGAAGGATGTGGAAGAGACGGTCGTGTCGCCATGGTGGTGGAGCGCTAGGCGTCGATGGCTGTTCTTCCAGAGCGAATAGGCGCTGCGAGGGAGGATCTGACAGCCGCCAGATCTGGAGTTGCGCGTTTCAGGCTTCAGAAAGGGCGAACAATTCAAGGCTGGGGATGCCTCCCTTGCTCGGCGTCCGCAGCCCAATGCAGTCCCCAATACCCGGTTCAGCTCAACAACTGACAGCGCCGTATCACAAGGCCATTGTCCCTTGCTGAACGGCAAGCCAGCGGTCTGAGTCATATCCAAGGATAGTGACGTGAGAGACCGGGCGATTGCAGCCGATACCACTCCGAAGGGGAAGGGTAGGAAAACAGGATGGAGATGAATGCTACGACAAAAGGAGAAGGGGCACGTACTGGTCCATCCGGCAGCTTAGGTATGCTTTGGACAGATTGCGACATTCGGGGTCGTTGCTACCTCGATGGGACCGGATGCATGAGAGGTACTTGACCATGATTGACTTGCATTCTCCTGTGCGCTGTGTCATTGAAATGTACACCACCAGAAAAACTCGAGCCTTGGAAATGCACATACCATCATGATCAAGGGGAAAAGAGCCTCGCTCCGGACTGTGTATCAAGTCAACTTGGCTTCCATACTTCAAAGGCGTCCGGACATACGGAGTCGGCTTGGAGACTTTCGGACCAGCGCCGGGGGCACCAAACGTACTCATGGTGAGCGATCTTAGGAATTTGTAATTGGCGTGGGCTTTTCTTTCAGGACAAAGAGCGGCGCAGAATAGTGAGTTGATGGAGAGTGCTGGCGGATGTTGGCGTTGGATTAAAGATTGCGCCGTTGCCATGGTCTGTGCGCGGTGGCTGCAGCGATTCCGATTCGTCCCTTCCTCAACACCATGCCAAGCATCGCGGCATTGCGTCTCAATGTAGCGCACATACTAGACATACACCGACTCGGAACGCCATCCAGAAATTGAGTTCATGGGGGCACCCTGAGAGCAGTATGTGAAAAGGTAGAAAAGCGGGTCAAAATCTGCCAGTGTATACCGCTTTTGCAGAACACTTACTACGAGCAAAGCAGGCATGCTCTGGTGCTGCTGGACTATTCTCTGCACCCAAACCTGCCGTTTCTCTCTTCACATATCCTTGCAACCTAGGAAAAAGGTTAGTCAGTAACCCGGTGAGACCGAACCTCCGACCCTTTCATCCAATTTCGACTCCGTCAATTCGGCGCCCATTGAAGTGCTCTATACACACTTCACTCTTTTACATACATTCTCCATCATATCCCACCCCCCTTGAACACAATGTTGTTTATCACGATCCTCGTTTCCTCCTTCACTACAGTGGCTATGTGCACCACTTTCCCATCCATCGACCTCCCTCAACCCTGGGTCGAACTGATAAAGAATCAAATACACCCCAGCCACCTCGACCGTAGCAGCCAAACCTATATCCTTGACAAACTATTCCGCAAACCCTGTGAAGACAGACCTACGACTCAAACACCAGAAATCCTGGAGCGCCTACCTCAAGTCGATGCCAGAAAAAGATGCACAGACTCCTGCCGTGCCCCGGACGCCGACGGTGACTACGAGTGGATTTTGGAAGCCGCTGCCAGCCTTCCAGACGCATAACGGCATTGCCTGACCCTGCTCCATTGTCTTTGGATGCGGACAGCAGTTGCCTCGATCGTAGGAAGGAAACCTAATGAATGGTTCCTGGAGGATGAACCGAAGATTCATGTCTACCGCGATGCAGATACATTTATCGTGCGCTGGATCCCGACGGGGACTGAGGTAGTTATTGTGAGACGAAATTGGGAATTCATATAGATATTATCTGGCACGGGGTAATCGGGAGTAGTAAGTTGGTGTTATTCCGTACCGTCCTTGTGGATGTCGAGCATTAGGGTAAGGTGGGGTAGGGTTGGGTACCGTTGGATGAGTGGGTGTTGGTTGTGATTTGGGTCATTGGTGTTGTGAAGGAAAATTGACATGCTTGTATGGTACGTGAAGTTGTAATTAGTGCAGCTGAATACAGATCAGCTCATGTATTTGCTTTCAATTCACGGTCTATATGTCCTCTCGTGGATACCACTGACGATACCCTCACAGACTCGTCCATCTACAAGCCCCAAACCCAACCCATCTATAGAACGCCTCGCTACAATGCCGGCCAATACAAGCTCACTCCAACCTCACCACAATGAACCCAAAATCCCCTCCACCCCCCAAAACTCTAAGTCGGCACAACCCTCGTCATCTTCTCCGCGCCCCTGGGCTCCACGAACAACGCCTCAGCCTCACACAACACAACCGGCTCACCGCCCTTCTCCACATCCGGCAGCGTCTCCAACCACCCCCTAACCCACGCCTTCCTCCCCTCGACCTTGGTCGTCTCGGCGCGTAGCACCACCACCTGCCCCGCCATGGTCGCCTTCTTATAATCGATCTTCAAACTCGCCGTCACCGCGATCTTATTCGGCAGAGCCGGAAAACAGCATCTCGCAAGCCCTTCATCCAACAGCGTAGCCAACAACCCACCATGCACGATCCCGGGGTGTCCGCAAAGCGCCGGACCAAGCCACTGCAGCGAGACAAACGTCGAGCCGTCCGCGGTGCTGAATTGGAGTGGCGGAACGGCGATCTTATCGGGGCCTTGCAGAGTCCCGCCTGTGAGGTTCTGCGAGCGCAGCTTTTCGGGGATCTTGAGATGCGGCCGCGAGGCGATGTATTTGGGGTCCTCGAGCAGGGATTTCGTGAACGGGTGCGAGAAGATTGCGTTCTCGATTTGCTCGACTTCGGCCGTCGTGGGCGTGAACATGATCAGGGTGTCTGCGTCTGTTGGGGGGTCCAGCGCTTGCGTTGCGGTTGAGACCGCGGAGGAGATGACGGGTGCGGCGGCCATGGTGAAGCCGGCTGTGAAGCAGAGTGCGGATGTCAGGAGGAAGATGAAGGCGCCGCGGAGGCGTTTGGGTTTTGGCGGTGTGGTGGGGTCTGGGTTTGGCGGTTGTGAGGGATGCGGTGGAGGTGGTGGTGAAGGAGAGGAGACTAGAAATAGTGAAATCAGTTTTTGAATTCAGGTGAACGTCGAAGACGCTAAGGGGAAGATCTGTCAGATTTAACTTACCGTTCGAAGCAACGCTACTTTGGAACCTGGGAGAATTGAGTCGCCGGTATGCTTGCGGGACTCTCGCCGGTTTTATCGTCCACGGTGAACTTGGGCAACTCCGCAAAATGCTGCTTTGCGCCACGCCCCTGGTTGCAAAGCCTCGTAGGCCCACATTGCCACATATGGCGTACCTTGCGATGGGTGTCATGCTTCCGTGGCCCACTCTCAGAAGGCTCGGTAGCGTCCAGTAGTGAGGCTCATTGTCATCGTAGCCCTGGCGATGACGGGGCGCCTGCCAAGCCCGGAGGTGCGATGTGCCTCGGCTGTCCGATTACACAATTTCTATCCGGAGACTTGGCATGCCGAAGCTCGTGAAACAGTGTCTGACTGGGAGAAGCTGAGTGGGACCTTTCAGGTATGATCCAACATGTGAATGAGAGATCATGCGGCGGTGTTGTCGAATCTCGTAAACGATATCTTTTCCAGACCCTTCCTGTCTGTCTCTCTCTTCCCTTAACTTACATCCGCTCGAAGCCTCCACGCAGGCCAATACGCGTTCGCCAAATGGTAGTATACATACATGAGCGGGGAAGTGAACAATCATCAAGCGCCCAAATAGCGTCGCACTCTCTTCCAATCGCCAAGAAGAGTAAAGATTACATGTACCCTCCACTGGGGGAAATGGGTAGTAAAACAGATGAAAAAAAATGCCAGTCCTTTTCGCAGACGCCCTACGTGATGCAGAGACCTAGGAAATGCAAAAAGACGCGTCGTCGAAGCGGGAATACGATACGGAGAAATTGGATCGAGGTGAGCTGAGCGATTATGCCTCATAGCCAGTCCCTGGCGCTCTTTTGCAGCTCGATCAGCCTCCATCCTCGGGTCTCTGGGTTGTTGACGTCCTCGGGGATTCTGGTGACGCCAATGGCATAGGTGACCTGCTGGACCTTGTCGTCCATACCGGCCGCCAACTCGCCGGTTTTGGCGTTCCTGTAGGTGTGGACTTCCTGGGTTCTACAGGTGACAATGAAGACAGGAATCTCGCCGGGCTCCAACAACCGCGCGTTGAGAATGTCAACGCCACGAATATCCACAATCTTTCCGTCCGACTTGAGACCGGCGGTGGTATATTGTTGCATGAGAGCCGCATACACAGAGTACTGTGCTGCGCTCAGCCAGAGCTTGAGCGTTTCAACATCACCCTTGACATAGGCGTCGAGGACCTCCGGGAGGATGTATTCTCGCATCTCGGTCAAAAAAGGCTCGAGTTGGAAGGTGGGATCCATCTCGCGGAACTTCTTGATGACCATGGCAGTTTCGTTCTCCGCAAAGAAACCGGTGATACGGTCGGTGATGCTCCGCGCAGTCGTGATGAGGGGGTTGTCGGATTCGTTGTACACATTTTTGGCGGTGAAGAGGCCCTGCATCAGACGGCTCGAGTCTTTGAATTCTCTCCAGATCTCCTTGTACTTGGCATCTTTGTGTAGTGTGACGTTGGTTCCGGCACTGCTTTTGTTAGACCATGATTACGAGTTGAGAGACGGAGAACGTACTTCGGGTCGTCTTCCATCGGTCCTGTTGGCTTGCCATTCTGCAGCTCATTGAGCTCCCGCAGCTCCCTTCTCCTTCTGCGCTCCTCCTTCTCTACCCAACCTCCATATCTCGACGAGCTTCCGTCATCGACAGTCTCCTTGACAGCCTGGAATGCCTTGGACTTGCGCACAGGTCGCGTCACGTACTCGAGACCAGATCCTGTCACGTTGGCCACCTTGCGAACACCCTTCACAGGAGCAGTCTCCCAGGTCCAAGCTGCTCCAGTGCCAACCACTTTGGCGGTGGTCTTGAGTGCCTCAGCTGTCTTCGTCGCTGCAGCATCGGTAACTTGGTTGTATGTCGTCTTTGCCTTCTGCACCTTCGGATTCTGGGTGAAGTCGTTCACTCCTGCGGAAAGCTGTTTCGTTCCCTCGTTCCATTCCTTCGACGCCTGGAACTCTTTACTCAGAGTCTCCGTGAACACCTGCCATGGAGTCTTGTCGCCGTGAGGGGGCGGCGGCGGCAGATCCTCTTTTTTCTTCTTCTGTTCGCCTTCCTCGCCCTCCGCTGAATCCTCTTCGCTAGCCTTCTTCTCCTGGCCTTCCTTCGATTCACTGGCGCCTTCTTTGGTGTCCTTAGCGTCAGATGCTGAGGCTTCTTCCTTCTCCTTCACTTTGCTTTCTGGTTGTTTCTGCGCCTGCTGGAAGAGGGCGGATCGAGAGCTGAAGTGGCGAGCATATGGCGTGCGGCAGAGAATGTCCTGAGGGAGAAACTGGCTGCGGAGGAAGACGGGTGCGGATGACGATGAGGTGTAAGATTTAGCGGCGGATGCTTGTGTCGTAGATGAAGGAGTCCTGGAAGCAACGTTGCTTATCCGTCTGTACGCCGCCGCTCGGCCGTGAATGCTAGAGGGAGAGGCGAACCGCGTCGCGCTGGTCCATTGCGCCCTGGCGCCCAGTACTCCCGTGGCTGAAGGCCTCATTATGTATGTACTGATGAGAAGTAAAAAGGGCTAAGAATCGCAAGCCCCAAGAATGTGTGGAAAGTGAGCGCTGGGAAGAAGGAGCGGCGGGCAATGGGTGAGGATGTTCTGTGCGCACGGACCTCTGACTTTTTTCGCCGAGCCGCAGCTCGACCTCACTTCGCTACTCTCAGCCGGCGGTGACGGCCTCTCGATATCCCAACCATGGCCGAGCCAACCGCTATGCGCGTCTTCCGGGCCCTCCAGTCGCCGCTCTACGCAGCTTGTCGCTCCGGCGTGCGAGCGCCTGCCCTCTCCCAGTTCCGGCCGTTCTCTCAAACAACACACACGGATGCGGCCCGACCGACGAAAGCCGACACCCAGGGCAGCATGAACAGCATGCTTGCCAATGTGAGCGGAAACTTGAACCTTGGTTCTGCAATACCGCCCCGAGGGGAACTGGACGGCGACATCTTTGTGAACCTCGCCAAAAGCGAATGGGAGGAGCCCCCACGACACCACCTCCACATCTACTGCCACAAGCACAACACGCACATCACACTCACGACACCGGACCGGGACCCCATCATATCGGTATCATGCGGCAACATCGGATTTCGGAAGGCAGGGCGCGGAACCTACGACGCGGCATATCAGCTTGCAGCATTCGTTATGAACAGAATAAGGGATAAAGGCCTGCTTCCTCAGATCCAGAGACTGGAGCTCGTGTATCGCGGTTTTGGCGCAGGCAGAGAGGCAGTCACAAAGGCCATATTGGGAAGCGAAGGTAGCCAGATCCGGCATTTGGTGGTGAGACTGGCGGATTCCACAAGGCTAAAGTTCGGTGGTGTCAGGAGCAAGAAGCCGAGAAGATTGGGTTAAGCAGGGTGAAGAGTCATGTTTTGGAATCATCAGAAGAGCGCAGGACGGGGAATTGTACATTACTGTATCAAGGGGCACATAGTCATTCGGTTCGGTCTACAAGATGCAGGAGCGCCGAACATCCCACACAATGACCATCCAGTATCAAGTCATGCGCTTTGGCAATGGTGCTCTCTCCGCTACGGGAAGCGGCCTCCCACTAGAATCTGTATCTGTGACCGCGACCAGCCGGGGTGCATGATTTCGGGACGAGTACCGCGGATGCCCTGCTGCGCTTCGTCCACCACTTCCAGCCCCACTAGGGTGTATCCCCTCCACTTGACCTTGCCCCCGTTGGGCTTCTCCCGCAAGCAGTCGATGTTGCCGCCCTGGATCGCTTCGTAGCATGGACGATCTTTCGTCTGCAAACTCGTCGTCAAGGAGCTCTCCATCCGCAGTATCATAATCCGGTGGGTCAATCCATTCCCGTGGTACGACGCATGGAAGGGCTACCCCTATACCGGCGGCACGGTTCAGCCAGCTGGGTGCCGCGCGGCCAGTGAGTCGCTCGCAGAGGTAGGATGTGAAGTGATTGCAGTTCATCGTGAGAAGGTTGTATGAGGTGCCTTGAAACCGTTCCATGGCCTGGTAGGGTCAGCATGTGTGAGTACTATGGTGAAGGAAACCCACTTCCTGGAGGATCTCCTTGAGCTCCTCATCTGTCCGAAACGTGAAGCCGTGCACAATCTCCTGTCTGAAGGTGCCGCCTGGTGGCTCCTCACCTGGCCTATGGTGGGTGAGTGTCTTGTCCTGCCCATACAGTCACCCCACGTACCTTGTATAGTACACGCCAGAGAGACCAGGCCGGTCATGGCCTCCGAAGGCGTATTCTTTATCGTTGATGATGACCCCGGAGTGGAGAAGAGAGGTGCCTAGTGTCCACAGAACGGTTGCTATCTTCCCAGGCTGCACCTATTAGACCAAGACTACATCAAGTTCGCTGCTGCTTGTGGCCTACCGGAAGCAAGTCGTACACATGGATCTTAATCTCAGTCCTAAGCAGGGACAGCGTCGATCTGTGTTGGCTAGAGCTCTTTCGAGTAGGCGTTGGACGGGAGGAGGACATGACAGTGTTCGGTACGTGGTATATTGGCTACGTGCTATGTTAAGGAATAGTGCGTAGAATCATGATTCGGCGAAGAATAAATTTGACACTGAGTCACGAAGGAAACATAGGCAAAGCGAGTGTGCTCTACGAGCAGCATCACAGCTGTACAATGAGAGTGAATGCGTACCTGAACGGTGACGAAAGCCACCCCGATTTGCCAAGGCAGTCGCGGCCCGTGCCCCTGTTCAGCCACAGCTTCACCTCGCGCCAAGAGCGGGGAGCTGTGAAAAGCGAAAATTCCACACGCTCTGCGCCGCCATCCCAATTCGCCCACCTGCAGCCCGCCATTTTCATTTCGACCAGAGGAGAGGGAAGACTACCGCAGTCATCTCTCCCGCTACCCCTCACTCACCATACCCCCCACACGCCCCCTCTGCCTTTTTTTCTCTTCTGTGATACCCAGTTCTTGTCGACCAGCAGCACCCACTGCCTTCGAGTTTTCTTCTCTCCCCACTCTTCGCATTTCCCTCACCACCGTCCGCACCTACGCAAAGTCGCGCAAGATGCCTCCCAAGAAAGCTGTCAAGGAGGAGAAGATCCTTCTCGGCCGACCGGGTAACAATCTGAAGAGCGGCATCGTGAGTATCCCAATTCCGCCTGTGGTCGTCACGTTCTCACGTTAACAGTAGTCGCCAGGTTGGCCTCGCAAACGTGGGTAAATCCACGCTTTTCCAAGCCATCACCAAGTCATCATTGGGCAACCCTGCAGTGAGTATTGTCCCCTCTGCCATCTCCAGCCATCTCTGACGACCTCAGAACTTCCCCTATGCGACCATCGACCCTGAGGAAGCACGCGTCATCGTTCCCGACGAGCGCTTCGACTGGCTGGTGCAACACTACAAGCCCAAGTCCGTCGTCCCTGCCAACTTGACCGTCTATGACATCGCTGGTCTGACCAGGGGTGCGTCGACCGGAGCTGGTTTGGGCAATGCCTTTCTGTCGCATATCCGCGCCGTCGACGCCATTTTCCAGGTCGTGCGATGCTTCGACGATGCCGAGATCATCCACGTTGAGGGCGACGTTGACCCGGTCCGTGACCTTGACATTATCAGCGAGGAGCTGCGCATCAAGGATATCGAGTTCGTCGAGAAGTCGCACGAGAAGCTCGTCAAGGACACCAGGAGGGGTGGCCAGAGTCTGGAGATGAAGAAGATGAAGGAGGAGCTAGCTACCGTGGAGAAGATCCTGGAGATGCTCAAGTCCGGCAAGGACGTCCGCAAGGGCAACTGGACACCCAAGGAGGTATGTGACACATTTTCCTTCACACATCGCAACCCTTCCCACAAGATGACAAAGAGCGATTGCTCTATAATCCCAGCTCTTTGAAACCCTGAGTAACGCCGGGGACCCATGAAAAGACGTCCAATGCCTGATTACATTCCATCCTACACGCATTCTAGAATTTCTATCGAGTGTCCAAAACTGACAATGTTCAGGTCGAGGTCATCAACCCTCTCTTCCTTTTGACTGCCAAGCCTGTGGTCTACCTCGTCAACTTGAGCGAGAGGGACTACATCCGTCAGAAGAACAAGCACCTGCCCAAGATCGCTCAGTGGGTCAAGGAGCATGCCGAGGGTGATCCCATCATCCCCATCTCGGTGTGTTTCGAGGAACGCCTTGCCGCGATGAGCGACGAGGAGGCTGCGGAGGAGTGCAAGAATCTCAATACCAAGTCCGCACTTCCCAAGGTGATTCTGACGATGAGGAAAGCCCTCAACCTCGGCAGCTTCTTCACCACTGGCACCGATGAAGTGAGGCAGTGGACGATCCGGAATGGTACCAAGGCGCCACAGGCAGCTGGTGTCATTCACGGTGACTTCGAGAAGACTTTCATCCAGGCAGTTGTCTACAACTACAACGTGTTGAAGGAGGAGGGTGATGAAGCTGGTGTGAAGGCAAAGGGCAAGGTTATGACCAAGGGCAAGGACTACGTCGTCGAGGACGGTGATATCCTGCTCATCAAGGCGGGCGCTGCTAAGTCGTAGACGGCCGCAATGCGAGCTGATCTGGCGTTGTCAGGATGTACGGTGGTGTTCAGTGAAGGTTTGCATTTTTGGAAGTGCTCCATAGCAAATGTGAACCAGATGAACCGACTGCAGTAAACTCCCCAAATGTGTGTGAAAGTTCGCAATGGCCAATGATTAAGTTCGGACGCTACCCTGATGCGGTTAGGTGGCTTCACTTCACTTCTCTTTCATCAACAACTGTGCTACACATCAGTGCTTGACAAAACCTTGCATCTCTCATTCCATGCACTCGTTCTAAAGATCCACCCAATTTAAGATGGCTGCTGCGCTCACTATCCGCAATTTTAGTTCCAGCCCGCTCACTCTGAAGCATGTTTCACGATTTAAGGATCCCAACTCGCTGCAGTCCAGACCAAGCCGAGTTCCATTCATAGGAGGAAACACATCACGCACAGAAGCCGAGGTTTCGAGGTTGCAAGGCCACGCGCAGACATACACAGAAGAGGATGTCGACATCCAACTGCTACCCTTCCACGCCTACACTCTTCCCGCACCCACTCAACTCAACCACGAATCCTCTTCAACATCGCCAGGAACCGTAGCCATACGCCTAACCATCTGCGACCCCTCAGGAGAACGCCACCGCATCGACACCAACCCCAGCTACACTCAACGCAGCTCTGTCCGTCTCACCCCCTTGACCCCAAACCCATCAACCACATACAGCGCTCTCTTCCACCCAGCGAACCCAATCGCACACCTCACAATCCACACGCACCATCTCCTTGATCTCTCAACCTGGATGACGTCTCTCCCCCCCACGCTCCCCCTCTCCGCCCTCAGCATCCCCGGAACCCACAACTCACACACCCACTACCGGGCGCTCCCCTCCGTGCGCTGCCAAGTCGTTGACATCTCGACCCAACTATCCCACGGGATCCGGTTCCTAGACATCCGACTGCAACCCTCACACGCCACCGACTCTTCCAAAAAGGATTTATTGCTCGTGCACGGCGCGTTCCCGGTATCCTTGACGGGCGCCAAGTATTTCGGTCCTGTGCTGGAATCGTGTTATCAGTTCTTGGAAAAGAACCCCGGAGAGACGATTCTGCTGAGTTTGAAGCGGGAGGGGACGGGGGGTGCGAGTGATGAGATGTTGAGTCGGGTGTTGGAGCGGTGGTATTTTGGGGAAAGGAGGGAGATGTGGTATTTTCCGCCTACGGGGACGGAGGGAGAGGAGAGGATACCGTATCTTGGGGATGTGAGGGGGAAGATTGTGCTTATACGGCGGTATAACACGCACTCTGCTTCACCTTCGGAACCACAAACACCAACACGCACACGCACAACACCACCAGGCCTCACCGCAACTCTCTGGCCACACAACACGCCGCACTCCCAACCCACCCCCACCTTCCCCTTCTCCCTGCAAGACTACTGCGAAGTGCTCCAACCTTCCGCAATCGCACACAAGCTGTCCCATTCGACCTCGCACCTCGCTCGCTCCGCGTCCACCACCTCGCTTATCCCGGGCTACAACACCGATCCCGCGAACCCGTGTCCGCCGAACCCCTTTTTCTTAAACTTCCTCTCCGGCAGCAATTTCTGGCGTGTCGAGTGTTGGCCCGATAGGATTGCCAGTGTGGTGAATAGGGGTGTTGAGGAGTGGGTGGTTAGGGAGATGGGGTTTGCGGCTGGTGGTGGTGGTGAAGAGGGCGTTGATGAGGTGAGGGGGAGGGGAGGGGAGGAGGGAGGCAAGACGGAGAGGGTGAATGGCGCGGGATATCCGTTGTTGAGACGACCGCTTGGGGAGGGGGATATGGGGACTGGGGTCGTGGTTATGGATAATGTGGGTGAGGGGGGCGATTGGGAGCTTGTGAGGTTGATTGTTGGGTGTAATGCCGGTGTGTTGATGAAGATGGGGGTGAGTTGGGAGGGAAGGAAGGTTGAGGGCTGAAGTAATGACGAACAATTAAGAGGACTTTGTCACATGTTGTTCGATGCATCTGTCACCGCAAATACAGCACTGCAACATGTACGACACAAATGCAACAACATCGTTAATTCCTTCAGAGCTCGAAGCTCTGGTGCTAGAATATTACCCCAGCCTCCTTCAACCGTGCAAAGACAAGGCCGCCACGGGAGGGGCACGACGGGGCATGCATGAAAAGATCCACCACGAGACGCGCAGTCCAGGGTATCCAGCATGCAGAAACATGCAGAAATAACAATAACAAGCCAGGGCACAATATACCGCAAAACACGCCCCAGACAACCGAAGTCTGATGAGAAAGGAGCGCGTACACCACAAACACGCCATAGACCACCCTTCAGCAGGCTGGCCATCATCTTGGAAACTCCACAAAACGCCACCCAATGCCTTAGTCTTGTCTCGAAAGGAATGATGTAATCTCAATCATATGGTCCGCCTCTAATCGTCCGTGTGGAAAACGTGCGCGAGACCGTGCGGAACAGCGACGCCGCCGATTGTTTGGGATCCAGAGGACCAAGGCCGTTTTGCAGCCGTCTCGAACTCCTGTTTGGGCGTAAAGTACCGATCAGTTTGGGGCGAGCTTGGCGCTGAGGTGAAGGGTTCCACGTCGGGAGACGGTGCGAGTCCATTAATACGCGCATCAAAGACGGAGAGGGCGGCCATTGCACTCGGCTTCCACGATGACCGATAAGAGCCTCGGGAGCTGCGGCGAGGTGTGCTTGGTGGCATGTGGGTAAAGTCTTCGAGCTTGGGTAGCATAGGTAGGCACTCTTGCCCGCGTGTCGCCTTTGGGGTTTCCCGATGGCCCGGCTTTGCATTCTCGTGCGCTATGCCGGGATTGATGCCATTTCCTTTCTTCCCAGTCGTGACTGTCGCTGTCTTTGATTTTGAGATGCTGAAATGGCTCGTCATCTTCTGCATCTCGCTGACGTTGTCCTTCGCCTTCGATTTTCTCGGCTTGGCTGGCACCTTCGGCTTCTTCTCGGCAGGAGCAGCCTGGGCATTTGACTTCCGTTTCCGACCCTTGGTCGGGGTGCCATCTTTACTGGCATTTTGTTGAGGCCCGATGCGTGGGCTTGCACCAGGTGTCGGCATCTGGACTTGGAGAGTATGCTGTGTCTTCTTCGGGGTCAACGATGGGACCAGGACCAGTGGTCTGGGTTGTGATTTCGCCATGTCGTCCCCGGTCACCTCCTTATATGTGATAGGATCATCCCATCTAGGCATGGCAGCATGCCGGGCGAGCTCGTCGCAGGGACCTTTGATGACCACGTCCCAGCAATCCTGTAGCTCCTTGCATGTAGGCTCTGGGTCGTTATTGATCCAGATAGTGATTCCGTCCTTTCTGCTACGAACAGCAGCACACATTTCTCGGACAATGCGCCTGACCTGGGGGATCTTGTTAGACGATGTAGATGCAGATTTGTAGGACAGGACATACCCCAGGAACTTTCAATGTCGTCCCAGCAACGATGACAGCATCTGGGCGCGAGAACAAATCGCGCTTGGTACATGACCCGATTGCCTCGTCATCGGGGTTGTGCTCGTTGTACAAAACCATACGCGGGCGTAAGCGTCCGATGCCGTGGCTACGCTTCTCGGCAACTTGGCGGACCTGATCATTGAGAACGCAGTTAGGACACTCAGGGGCCTCAGGTCCTGTTCAAGTCAGCTCAACTGCTTAGTCCAAGTCACGAGACAGTGACAATAATGTAGACGCACCGTGGAACAGTTCAGGGTCGAATTCCGAGACGGCGGAACATTTGCTACACGTCATCTGGTTGATGGCGCCGTGCAGCTGCACAGTCTTGGGCCAAGGACCCTGGAAGACGTCAGTGAGTTATCACAAAGCAAAGCGTTGATGCTGACCTTCTTGGGGAGAGGAACCACGGTTTTCAATGGCTCCAATGAAGTGTCAATGCCGTCGATGTTTTGAGAGTAGAGTCGCAGCAGGCGCCCTTCTGCGGCCAGAGTCGCGAGGAGATGATGAAAGGCGGTTGCTTGCGCGTCTTTACTCTTCTGTGAGAGCTCTCGCAGCATATCATGGAATGAGGAGGTGGAACTGCTATGTTGATAGACGGACGCGTCAAATAGATCCTTGCCAGAAGACTTGAGCTTATGCTCTTTGCGGAGCGAATTGAACAAGCCGCCGGCTGAGCGGAAGTCGGGGATGCCCGCTTGAGTCGAAATACCGGCCCCCACGATGACCACGATCTTCTTTTTCTTTTGCAATGCATGCAACACGCGCCTGAGCTGGGGGTGCTCTTCCACATTGTCGGAGGTGAGATCGAGGCGTGCCGTCTTCCGTTCGTCGGGGTCCGAGAGTTTTCTTCGCTTAGGAGCTGGGCCATCGTTGTCGCTGGTCGGAGGGGTCATCTTCTCCAGGGGGGTGCTCTTTCCTGAAGATGGGCGCGACGATGAGGGCGATATGTAAGTTATAGGGCGGCGAGTGAAGGTAGGGCTCGATGGTGGGGAGGGCGTGGAACCTAGTGAGGAAAGGCCAGAGTCGGAGGCCGATGAAGACGGTGGGGAGGAGAGGTCCGAAGACGAGAGATCCAGGGTCGATTTGGCGCTCGAGCGCCGGAGCAGCCGCAGGTCCATGGCGGAGGCAGGAGCGACGGAATGCGAGTCCGAGGGTAGGGTGAAAGAGGGTGCGAGGTTTCTGGAGGTATCCAGGCTGGTAGATGCGGCCGTCACGTCAAGGAAGATGGCAGCTTCTCCTTCTGGCGTCTACGGTTGGCAGGCGGTGTAGGGGCGCGAGAGGGTGGAGTTCCGGGGTATTTTGTATATCATCGGGTTCTGGGACGAGGGTGTGACGCGACTGGGCGTGGGCGCGCGACGACGCGTTGGGCGTGGTGAATGCGAGTGGTGAAAAGAGGAGGCTGGCGGTGATGAGGGATGGGTGGAGGTTGCGCTGACACGGGCGGCGCCAAGCCAAAACAAAGATGCCATGCCACTAATCGTCATGCTACAATCCGCTCCTTCACAGCCTGTGTAGGCGGCCTAGCTTGAGGCGTTTGCAGAGATACATCGATCAGTTGATTGCAATCACCCGCCCTTATTGTCCACGTCAATGCAGATTCCCAGGCACAGCTCTCTCCAGCGTGCTGTTCCTGCCAGCGCTCGCTTGGTGCGTCGTCTCACAATCCAGGTGCCCGTCGCACGCTATTGGAGCAATTATCCGCCCTCAATCTTGATTCACAGAGCAAGAACCGATCAGGCTACAGATCAATCGCCTTCTGCTCCAGATATACGCTTCAGTATAATAATCATCATGGCCAAATGTGCGCATATCAGTCGTGCACGGTTCAATACTCGAGTCCACCTGGGCAGGAGCTGTTCGACGTACTCCCGTAACCAGCTTAGCGTACCCGCTCCTTTTTGAGTTTAGCTTCCGCTCTACACCTGGGCACTTCCAGACATCTGGAGTTGACTGAGCTTACTCTTGACATACAGCATTCATCAACTTTGATCTCTGGCTTGTAAACCTGTACCCAACCATTCAGCCTCTTGGCCTAACGCAAATTTCATGGCAGAATCTCTCAGTGCCCAGACCGAAGGGAGTACGGGCGAGAAGCTGCACACAGCCTGTGATGAATGTCGTATGTTGTAGACTCTGGAGCTGGCCTTCATATCAGAATTTTAAGCTCCTACAGGGACCCGGAAGCTGAAATGCTCGGGAGACTGGCCGCTATGTGCCCGCTGCCGACGGGAGCAGATACAATGTGTCTATTCGCCCCAGAAACAGATGGGAAGACCCAAGAAGAGGAGGCGAGAGGAACCCACTCTTACGCCAACTCACATACCAGACGTGCCTCAACTGCACCAGCCCGCGCATTGGGATCCAGCGATACACGAGGACAATGATACCTTCGCTCTACCAGCTGATTATGCGTTGCTCAACTTCACCACTACGGACGACTTCATGCTGCCACCGTATAGCGGCTCGCCTCAATACCCACTGTCCTTGCACACCAACCAAGCCGAGTGAGTGACACCTCTTTAGGAATTAAACGACGAAGCTGACTTCACTCCAGTTGCTCAGAGGTTACGATAAGTTCGTCAACCGCCGTGTCGGCTGCCCCCATAAATGGAGCAAGCCAAACGGAAACGCCATGCACTTGCCTGTCTCTCGTATTTCTGGCAACGAGTGAGCTCCAAGCCATGTCCGTCAAGTTTCCAGCAGCACTTCGACCGCTTCGAGATGCAATGCGTACAGCCTTATCTATCCTGAAGTGTGAGAACTGTCCCAAACAATTTCTGTCTGCGATGCAGAACACTCAGTCGCTGTTGGGGCTGTTGATGGCCATAGCGGAGCGGTTTCACAGGATTCTCAAGAACATCGACGCCGAGACCGATGAACTTGACCGAACTGGTGAGAAGAAACTGTTCCGTCTGGGTGACCATAACCCATCAGTGCAACATCTGCACACTCAAACACTGGACTGTCCTATGGGCTTCGATATCCTGCTGGACGGGACTGAATGGAAGACACTTGCAAAGAAAGCCCTTAGGGCTGAAGTGATTGGCGGCGGAACAGGCGTTGTGACACTGATAGCCCTCCTGGATCAGTTCGAGCAGAGGCAAGAGATATACCATAGCAGCCATGTCGAGGAACGAGTTTCAATGTTTGGAAACGACAATTGCTGCAACACTGGTGATCACAATTGCGTCCGAGGGATCAACCAAGTGCGAGGCATGATTGCAAATATGCAGTGGAAGTAGTGGGCACATCATCAGCTCCCCCTTCCAGCTCACCACCAGAACACGGTGCAATTCCGCATTGAGGATTTCGCTCATCCGAGCTTTCAGGCACGAGGACGTCCAGACATCGTAGGACTGTGTAGGTCGACATCCAGGCCCTTGACGATGCCGACATTTCATGACTTCGGGCCGCAAGATGCGCAAAATGCCTAGGTATCGTGCACGAACCGATCCTACCCACGATATTTTTTGGTGTTTTCCCTTGTGGCGTTTTCCAAGACAACGGATCGGGCGGAGTTTCCTCGTGGGAGTTCGGAGGCGGAGGTCTCGAGGCCTCGGCACGGGTGAAGAAGGGTGACGGTCCCAGGTACGAAATGGATGCGGAGCGGTAGCTTTGGCTCCCCCATGGGGATCGCTGACTGCGGGCACTTGTTGGGCGCAAGCGAGAAGTGTGACTCACACATGCAGCTTCACCCGTGTGCAACACGACCACTGCATTTCCTGCTCCTCACAGGCGCCTTGAACACACAAAATATGCCCTTTCTTTCACGTCTGAAAGCATGCTCACAGGTTTGTTCGATGCATCGAGCATCGAGCATCGAGCATCGGCTCAAAGGGCCCGACGCACCCCCGAGAAAAGCGATAAGGAAAAGGCCGGCGGCCAAGATGAGCTCACATGTCCTGCGCGCTCGACGTCGCGACCCACAGGGTTGCACTAGCGTTTCCTTTATCGATTGCGGTTGCAGCGCGTTCCGCATGTGAAGGTTCCATGGCCATGATGGTCGTCGAGCCGCTCACCGCTCTCTCCAGCTGCAACGGTTTCAGGCAGGCTGAATTATGAAGACACGATTGGGCCTTGGTGCCTGCGGAAGGGCGCATGTTGACGCTGCACAGCCCTTCGTAGCCCTCGCACTCGCAGGCCATGTGCAATATCAGCTGGCGCAGGCGGGCCGGGATTTGCGGAAACCTTGCCTCGAACGCTTGCGTCGCGCAGCACGCGAAGTGGGTTCTTCAATTGAGCCAAAAAGGTCTCCACTTCGCGCTGCGATGGAGATCATCCGGCGTTCGCGTTCGCGGTGCAAAGAGAGCTCCCACTGTTGATTTCGATGGCATTTCGCTGCGTCGAGGCTGGGTTTTTCCACAAAGATATGGGCAATATTCACTTCTGAGCGAAAGGGACCACGCCGTGTATGAGTCACAACGATGGAAGCACAGCCAGGATAGGGTGCAGCGTACAGTAAGCGGACGGGCGGCTTATGATTCGCCGACGGAAACGAATGGCGCGGATTTCAGCAAATGAGAGCACTTCCGCCGGATGAAGGGCGCAGTCACGTGATACAGTTTCGATCCCTGACCCCTGCCGACGCGCCAAGCGACGCAGCGACGGGAGCCTTAAAGGGCAGCCGCTGCCCGTTGCGGCCTGATTTCTTTCTCCTCATCCCTCCGCAACCACAACACACCAAGCACACTACAGACATCCACATCATGGCTGTCTTCTAGTTTCCTTCGTCTTTCTCACGTCGACTTCACGCCGACCCCTTGGATAACTACCAGAACACCCCCATCTCCACTCACCAACCCCCTTCAGAGTCCTCCCTCGCGGAATCTCTGAACTACAGCCTCGCCTCGTGCAGCTCTAGTTCTCTACCAACTTCCACGCCCCCAGTCGACTTTACGTCGCTCACCACGGCTTCTCAACCTACACAATGGCTTTCCTCACCAGCTCCATCGCCAGTACGGCCACATCCTCAGCAGTCCCCCGCATTCGTCCCGCCCCGAACGGACTTCGTGCTCTACGATCAGCCAGCCCCGGTCTCTCATCGACCTCAGCGTGCGCCCAGCGTTCCTCAGCATCATCCTACGTTTAACGGAGCCTCGCGTTTCTACGCCAACTCTGCACCATCGTCTACTGCTGCTTTGCAACAACGCCAACCTTCGGTTCAGCGCCCTCCGGTTCCCCTGTTCAACGCATCTCCCAACGTCGCCTCAACCCACCAAGTCTCTACAATGGCCGGTAAGCATCCACTTCTCGCCCACAGGATGCAGCCCGAGCGAGGACTGACAGCCATGCCAGATCTCAGCAGCAACAACTCGTTCGACTCGAACATGGGCGCCGGCCTCGGGCCGTCGTTCCAGAACGACCAGTACAACCTCCCTGACAGCGTCTTCACCTCTGTAACCCACGGTTCTGCTGTCGGCTCGCTACAGACAGTGTCGCCGAAGGACATTTTCTACGAGCCTGGATCTACGCCACCCTCGGCTGCGTTGACGAACATCACGACTCCCGATTTTGGCGAGTCTCCCTACCTGGACAGCTATCAAACTTCTCCGTTCTTCCAATGTGATGCGGTTAGTTCCACAGACGGCTGGTACTCCCTCTTTCCCGAGGCGGACCCGCTGCCTGCCGTCCCCGCTATCCCTCTCCCCACCGCCCCTGTGGCTCCTCCGCTTGAGCGCACTATCAGCACTAGCTCTGCGGCTCAGTCGACCACGTCGAGCTTTGATTCCCCGGCGCCCATCGTGCTAGATATGGCGCAGCGCAGGAAGTCATCCACCGCCGGTTCCCCAGTGACGAACGCGGGCGTCTCCAAGCCCCGTCGTCGCAAAGGACCCCTTCCTGCCATCGTCGTGGATCCCAATGACAAGATCGCGCTGAAGCGAGCACGCAACACGCTCGCTGCTCGTGATTCCCGACAGCGCAAGTTCGACCACGTCGCCACCCTGGAGAAGCGCAATGCGGAGTTGGAGGCGGAAGTCGAGAAGTGGAAGGCCATCGCCCAGTCTTATGGGTTCCGGCCTGATGTGTGATCGCCAGTCTTGACTGACTGGGATCAAAGGAGCTGGTGAAGGCCCGCCTCGCCTTGCTCGAAAAGTTTTCTATTTTCCTGTCCTGGCTTTCCTTGCATGGGTGCTCTCCCCTCGTCTTAATGGATGGTGGCTGTTGAGACTCCATTTTTTTGTTTTCTTCCGGCCGGAGCGTAGTCTCCCTCCTCTGGTTGATTGACTCCTCCTGGCCACGGCCTTAATGATTGTTCTCTTTTGCTCGGTTGGCGGAAGTAATGTGGAAGTGGTACACTGTTCTTCTGGTCTCTTTTGGTGTCGAGAGTGTTGTCTTGCAACCTCTGCGACTATCCACAATTATATCCTGTTCTCGTCATATGGCTCTTGACCGATAGCGACTCCACTCTGTGCAAGTGACTGTTTACTCGTCGCCACTGACTACTCATTGGTGAGTCAGCGTAGTCTTTGACTTGCAGATGTCAGTTTAACGCTCAAGTGTAGGTGATCCATCCAGCTGACATGTAGCCTGGTCACTTGCTGTCGGGTGGCGCGGTATGAGCCATTGAGCCGGCAGCATAGAATTTGTATGGTTCTCAACAAAGGTTTCACTGAGTAGCCAACATTGCAACCAGGGCGGGTTCTTAGTGGACCGGGTACCGGTATAGTAGAGAGCCGCATCCTAGAGACGAAACGCGAAGGACACGTGCGATCTTGGGGAGATCTGTTTACATGCATATGCGATCCTAGTGATATCGTATTGTAGGAGCGACGGAGTAACGTTAGACCTTGCAACAAGACCTCCCCAATGTGCTTTGGTGACTCGCTTGGTTATAGACACCACGTCATAGCGGCGGTACAGATCTTCCGGCGGCTATCGAAGCGCTCCTTAGCAATAGTAAGGATCCTGTACAGATCCGGGAGAGTTCCCGGGATGTGTGGGGATCCTACGCAAGATCGTGGGGTGAAGCGGCAAGCACGTGATTTGTGGGGTCTTTGTGTATCAACTAACCACATGAAGCTAGCGGATTTCCGCAATTGACTGCCGCATTCACATCCGTACAGCTTGACGTGCGTCCCCGCATCCTCACGGCACGCTGTCTCGGTGTAAATCTTGCCCAGGTGCCTTTATGGCGGACATGAGATCTCCGACATCTTTGCCGAAAGCTGTCTCGGCTTCGAAACATGGTTCTTCACGTCCAGCGACGGGCTACCGTGCGCCTTTTGCTTCTCTTCTCTTAAACTGACCGTCGCTGTCGTACTGTCGTACCTTGCTTGTTTCTGTTTGCTCTGACGTCGGTGTGTTTACTTTGGCCTGCTTCTGGAACGCCTTCTGGACCTGGATCCCACGTTCCTGACTCGAGGAAGAGGTGTCTACTGCTATGGAGAAGTACGACGTGGTTATAATAGGTGCGGGACCAGTTGGGTTGACGCTCTCAACGTGTCTGGCACGATGGGGATACCGAATAAAGCACATCGACAACCGGGCCGAGCCCACCGCCACTGGACGTGCTGATGGCATACAGCCACGATCACTGGACCTGCTGAGGAATATGGGACTGAAACGCAAGATCATGGCTCATGATCCAGCAAAAGTGTATGAGGTGGCTTTCTGGGATCCGAACTCCAAAGGCATTCATCGGACAGGGACGTGGGCGAGCTGTCCCAAGTTCATCGACGCCAGATATCCATTCACGACGCTTCTCCATCAGGGACTGATTGAAAGGGTGTTCATTGAGGATATCGAGAAACATGGCGTGCAGATTCAGAGGCCCTGGACCATTACTGGCTTCCAGAATGATGGCAAGGATCCCAGCTACCCGGTAGAGGTCCGCTTGGCGCACGTGGATGGCACGCAAACGGAGACTGTCCGAGCAAAGTACCTTTTCAGTGGTGAGGGAGCAAGAAGTTTTGTAAGGGATCAGTTGGGCGTCAAGATGATACACAAGGACCCCATCGCTCACGTGTGGGGTGTCATGGATGGAGTTGTGCGGACAGACTTTCCAGATATCAAAGTATGAACGGCACTTTCACCCCACTCTTCTCAGACTAACCCAAGCAGATGAAATGCACCATCCATTCCGACGCCGGGTCCATCATGGTCATACCTCGGGAGAACAACATGGTCCGGCTCTACATCCAAATTGCCTCCTCGACAGACCCAGACTGGCACCCCCGGAAAACCACAACCCAAGAAGAAGTGCAACGGCGCGCAAAAGAGATCCTAAAACCCTACACCATCTCCTGGGACCGCGTAGAATGGTACTCGGTCTACCCAATCGGACAAGGCATCGCCGAACGCTACACGCTCGACGAGCGCGTCTTCATGGGCGGCGACGCCTGCCACACGCACTCTCCGAAAGCCGGGCAAGGCATGAACACAGCCTTCCTAGACGCCGTCAACCTCGCGTGGAAAATCCACCACGTAGAACGCGGCTTCGCCCCGCGCTCGCTCCTCTCGACCTACGAATCCGAGCGCAAACTCATCGCCGAGAACCTCCTCGATTTCGACGCCAGATACGCAAAACTCTTCTCCGCGAGAATCCCCTCTGCGGGAGAAGTCTCCGGCGCTTCCTCCCAATCCACCTGCATGCAAGAAAACGAGTTCGTGACAACCTTCAAAGCGTCCTGCGAATTCACATCCGGCTACGGCGTCGCATACAACGCAAACGCGATAAACTGGTCTCCCGACGCCCACCCCGCCCAACACTCCCTCTTCCTCTCCCGCGCAAGCGGCACCACCAAACTGCGGCCCGGCAAAATCCTGACGCCAGCGACCGTGACGCGGGTCGTCGACGCCAACGTCGTGCACCTCGAGCAAGAAATCCCCCTAAACGGGTCCTACCGCCTCTACATCTTCGGCGGCTGCCCTAAGAAGAACTCGGTAGCATTACACGACCTCGCAACCCACCTTTCGGCGCCAAAATCCTTCTACACGACCTTCTCACACCAGGACCTCTCGTCAAAAGACAGATACCACGAACGGCATAACCCGCACTCGGACTTTGTGAGCGTATGCACGGTGCTGAATGCCAAGCGCGCGGACATCGAGATCGCGGATATGTTACCGGAACTGTTGGCAAGATATCAGGACCATGTGTACGCGGACGACGTATGGGATGCGCGCGTGCCGGATGCGAAAGCCGCGGCGCATGCGAAGATGGGGCTTGATGAGACGAGAGGCGGGGTTGTGGTCGTCAGGCCGGATGGGTATGTGGGGTGTGTTGTTGGGCTTGCCGAGGGGAGGGGCACGGTGGAGGCGCTGGATGCGTATTTTGGTGTGCTGGTTGGGAGGAGATTGGGGGGTGAGAGGAGTGTGTTGTAAGAGCTGTTGGGTGTGACCGGGGGGATGGGAAGAGCTCTTTGCATGACTCTTTGTTGTTCTGCTGTTCACTTGGTATATTTTGCAGTTTTGACATTTTAGCGGAGGTGGCAAGTAGGTATACTCTGCCAGTATGAATGGTTTTCAATGACACTTATGATTCTCGCTTGAGACCCCCTGAATGACGGACTGCACTGGACTCCCATAAACGTGAGCAGGACCGGGCAAAGCTTAACTATACAGCAGAGCCTCGTTTTCCACATGCGAGTCTAACAATGTCGAAGGTTGCGTACTATGAATAGGCTTAGGAAGAATGCGAATTTGAACAATTGGGGATTTGCTAAATTCCGGTTTCACATAAGTTAAGCCTTCCTCAAATATGCCGACGCGGAGAACATTTGTACAAATATCTCATATTACATTAACTTTTCGCTAAGTCTACTAAACGCTCACATTTCACATCATCATTATGCCGCTGGCCGTTCCCACAAAACGCCGACCGCTCTAAAAACACCAACAACACGCTTATACAAAACATACCAGACTAAATAGACTAAACAGACTCGGACTCGCTCTTCTCGACCCTCGGTGCCGTAGGCGCATACACGCTCTTCTCCCTAATCTTCCCTCCCTTGAGATAGAACCACACAGGGACAGGCACAAGGACAGCCGCAATACACCCCAAAAGCGTAGCAGCCCACTGGATGCCCATGCCCTGGAACATCTGCTGAGCGAAGAGCGGAAACGCCGCGCCGCATAGACTGCGAAGGAAGGTGTTTGCTGCGATAGCAGAAGCCGCAAACTAGCAGGTATGAGTTCAGATTACTTGAAGTGGCACGTTTGGGAGTTGCTTACCATGAGATACGCATCAACCAGGTAATTCAGCGCTTGCAAGAAGATGCTGAGGAGGCCGAAACCAATGAGGATACCGGATAATGTGGGCACGATCCAGTGGACCGAAGGGTTGTAACCAGTCCAGCCGAACCAGAATATGCCGGCGGCGAAACAGAAGCCTCCTGCGATGACCTCGGGAAGCCTCCACTCGGGAACAGGGACGTCGTTGTTCGCTGCTAGTTTTTTCTGGTAGCCGGGTTGTCGGATGAAGATGAGGGTTCCTGCGATGAGCTGGCCGATGACCATGCCGAAGAAGGGAAGGCCGCCAACGCCGAGATTCATTCCGTGGACGCCTTGGAAGACGAGCGGGTAGGCTGTTAAGAAGAGGTACAAGAGGCCGTAAATGAAAGCCATGTATATAGAGAGACTGACCGGGTTAGCGTGGAGTTTTTGCTTGTGAAAATGAGGCGCACGTACAGTAACACAATTGGTTCCGTAAAAAGCATTCTCAAGGGCCTGCTGAAGTTCTTCTCCAGCAGCTCGCGAAAATCGATTTCAATTTCCTCTTGCTTGGCGTGGATTCCCCAATTTTTGGTACGGCGCCGGAGCTCAGCGGCCTTGACGACGAGGATCTCTGGCGGGTAAGATTCCTTCAGAAAGAACAGGTTCAAGATAAAGGCTGTAAGGCCCATTATAGCCACGATACTGGATACAGTCAGCGCAAGTCAAGGCGGCATGCTACAGGAGCACTTACTATTCTGTCCAGCGCCAGCCGAGGTACGACATGACAATGAAGCCTCCAACTGACGGTGCAATTAATGGGCCAGTGAATACGGTCATTGAGAAGACCGTGATTGCCATTCCGCGTGTTCGGTTGTCAAACATGTCAGAGAACACCGCCGCGACACACTACCGAGCGTTAGCATTAGTGAAGAGATGGGCAGCAAGACGAGCTCGCCTACCGTCAGAGGACATGCTCCGAAAAATCCACTCCAGAATCTACAGATAAGGACAGTCTGTAGGTCTTTGGCAACAGCGACAGCCAGACTGAAGATAGTGAAACCGAACGAGGCCACCACCAAGGGCAACCGTCGCCCCTTGAGCTCGGAGAGAGGTGCCCAGAAGATTGGGCCCGTGGCAAAGCCTAAGACATATAAAGAGGTCCCTAAAACGCCTACTGTTGCCCCGACCTGAAATTTGTTCGCGACCACCTGTGTTGCTGCACTGAAGATGGAGCTTCCAAAGGACGAAGTCAGGGTAGTGAAGCCCAGCATAACAGCCGTGATAAGCTTCTTCTTGAAAGTCCAATTTTGCGCATGCAGAGGGTCATCGGGTCCGTCGAACTCTACAACGTATTCTTCTCGTTCGGGGAGTGGAGGGGGGTACGGCTTTCCGGCGCCGAATGCCGGCAGGGGTTTCCGTGATTGTCGACTCCGTAGACCGGCTCCTACAGTCGCACTGTGTTGACTCCGTTGCGTCTGTATGCGACTCAATGTGGTGGGGTGGCGTGCTAGGTCTGCGATCTCGTCACGCTGAGTCGGCACTCGTGACATCCTGCCGGTAGCGACCGATTGCGAACCCGAAGAGGATGAAGTCGAGGACGACGAGGACGAAGTGCTGCTTATTCGTGAAAGTGGTTCATGCTCCTCGACTTGCTTCTCCACGTCCCCCGATGGGGATCTAGGGAAGCGTTCCGGGCTTGCATCTCTTTCTGCCTCTGCGATGTAGCGATCTGCGGGGTCCATGGAGACCTAGTGGCGGGGTTCAGTGGAGAAAAGAATTGAGGAAGAGAACGGCGCAGGAGGGAGCAGCCGTACGCTTATCAAGCGACTGTTGCTGTTGCTGCGTCTCTTTGCTCGCCTCCGCACATAGCCGTACTTCACAGTGACGTCGGGCGCCAAGACTCGCACTAGCAAATCGCCTCGGTTGCAACGTTGCAACCCCAGATTTTCCAAAAATTTGGAGAATTTTTTATCAGCCACGACAACGCCATGGGCCTTTTGGTCCAAGGTTTGCGACTAACTGCTGACCAAAGAACGGTTCAGGTCATGCAAGTATTGAGTAAGGCGTACTGTTATTTCCTTTTCAGCACGAGCCGAAGCAATCACCTCGCCTCTCGCAAAGTATGCCCTGCCTCTGAGCAATTCCAATGGTTCGAGTACCGGTTTCTTGGACGCCCAATCGCCCCAAGGCGAGGGGTCTCTCAACGAGACCAGGATAGTCTTGATGTTCTGACCTTCGTCCACGATCAACGCGACTTGGTCCTGCAGCCATCTTCTATTCCGTGTCGAAATCTCGTGAGCAGGGCCAACCGTGCCTCTTGGAAAGAAGACATTCCACTGCAGCACAAGCTCCACCCGCCTCGCCTGTCTTATCATAAAGAGAGCACGCGACGATATTGCTGTTCTGGGCTGGACGAAGCCCAAAGACGTCAAACGGAGAGTGGCGATGCTGTAATAGTGGTGTTGGACTTCAGTGTGAATCTGTCGACAAGAGAGGAGAAGGGACCTAGGCGGTGGTCCAAAAGCAATCGAGGAGACCGGGTACATATCCATCCGGAAACACTCTGGTTCAGTTCCGCATAAGTAGTCGTAGATCAAGAAACGAATCTCCAGCGGGAAGCTTAGCAAGCTGAGGCAGCTTTCACCCATGATGGAATGGCCCGATACAGAGTGTCCAGAGAATATGATCGAAGAGCGCAGAGAGTATCGTTCCAGGTGTGTAAAGATTTGGATACTCCCAGATGATGTTGAAGATGCACATAGTCCAGCGGGCTTGGCGAGTGACGCAAGTCCTCGTCCCGACCCGCGTAGAGCACAGACCATCTGGAACACTTCACGCGTTAGTCGCGTTTCTGCAGCCATGGGGCAATTCCCCCCTCCGACATAATGTTCCTCGCAACACCTCCAGCATGACAACGGAACATGCACACCCTCAGCTTGCAGACCAAGTTTGCGCTTCAGTCTGCGTCCGCAACCCTACCCCACATGCGCTCGTCCTTGAATCCCGAATCCGAATGCAACCTGCCGAAGCCTCAATTGCCATGTAAACGAAAACAGGAGGATGCTACGCGATCGGCGTCATTCAGCAAAAGATTTACAATCTTCTCGTGTCCGCAGAACTCCCTCGACGGACCCGAAGCTTTCACGCCCATCAGGCTCATCGACCGCGCTCAGCTCCCTCTCACGTTCCTCGACACGTCTCCATGTAATGACTTCCCGCAAAATCGCTTGTTCCACACCTCGATAGAACTTTGGGAGGACAATGGCGGTGCATTACCGAGACTTCTCATTGCCAAGCACGAGCGCAGCAAATCGCTATGCGCCATCGAACGTGTACAGCGGGGTGTCTTCAGTCTGCACAAACTTGCGTCCTGGGTAAACGAGAAGGAGGTGGAAAGCCTATGGAATCCTTCAAAGTGCAACACCTATGCGTCATTGCTGAGCAGACAACATAGCGGAGTGGAGTGGTGGGCGAACTCCGCTGTTGAATTGCCAGACGTGGGGGTCAACGAAACATGTCTTAGGACCTCCATGTTGCGTCCGCGCTCAAACGGACAAGAGCCAGGACTTAGAGACGGTCTAGAACACAGCGGCGTACATTCAAGCAACGGAAAATCTACAACGGCTTGCGTACAGACGGTATCCCATGGGAAGGAACAAACTGCTTCAAGTCTTGAAGCCGCGGACTCGGGGATTGTGCAGGAGCCAATGGCAGGCGACGAAGGTCCCACACCTCAACAGCTCCTAGAAGGGCTCGTCCACCAATACCTGGATGCCGTATACCTCTCCAAAACGTCTTTGGCATACTTTGCAAAGGGCCCGATTGCTCGCGTACGCACTGCTTTTGTATCGGCCGATGAGACCGCACCACCTACACACGAGCTGGTAACCTTTCTCAGGTCTATGTTACTCAGCCACAAGGCAAGTGAGAAGAAATATCAGACGAAATTACCCGAGGTTATCCGGAGTATTCCACCGAGCGCTTATTCAGACGATGATGTAACGAACGGCCCCCGGAAATCGAAGAAGGGCCCCAAAAAGATCAAGCTGAGCAGGGACGGGATGTACCCGCAAGAATCAGATATTGTCAAGAAATGGTGGGTATCAGAGGCGTTAAGCCAGGAGACTCACTCCGAGGAAACACTTGATCAACGTATCAAGCGGCGCATAGGGGATCTGCGTGTTCGAGAAGCCCTGGCACAAATGATATTGATCCTGGAAATCACTGCCTTGGAATCACTATCGACTTACAAGGCGCCGGCAGATACAGACTCCGCAATCAACACTGGCGTGGCGACGCAGGCTGAAACTCAGACGACTACCTCGAACAAGCGCAAGAAGAAGTCTGAAGATATCAGCCTCCTTCTTGATTTGCTTTTAGACAAATTATGCATTTGGCAGTCCGTCGACCAGGACGGTATCCTGGACTTCGATAAGAAGGGTGACGGGGCGGAGAAGGTGGGACAGGCCGGCGCGGGCGACCGTTTACAAAACTTCTGCGTAGAAGTCATCGTGCCATTCTATATGAGCAGGCTTCCTGAACAAGCACGCATGATCAACAAGAAACTTAGAGGACCAGTGCACATGTCCCCACCCAAACGAAAGGCGGCAAACTCCGGTCCAGCATCTCGCAAGTCGAAGGAGCCGAAAGAGACGGACTCGAAGAGACCTAGGCGCTCTCTTGGCAGAGTAGCCACAGACACAGTCGCCCTGACCAATCCCACTCGCCGCGGCACTACCCCTTCCCTCAACCGCTCCACCACCGACCCTGTGCTTACCGCCCTCATCAAACGGGAACCGAGCGAAGTGCCCTTGGGCGACATCCCCTTTCAGCGTAGCCCTTCCAAGGCAGCCAGATCGTCTGTCTTTCACCTGAAGCATCTCAAAGGACGCCAGATTGACCTGAGTGCACCATCAGCGGCTGCCGAAGCCAAGTTGAAGCAAAGGAAACGGGTAGAAGAAGATCTCCAGGACGCCATCTTGGCTTTGAAGAAACCAAACCGAGGCCTCGCTGCTGGAAGCTATGTCGATGACATCGAACGTCGTGGAGTTGGGGCACCCAACCGGTCTCGGAAGCCTGCAATCACGTCGCGCAAGGTCCTGAAGGGCGTCCAAGTCTCTGCTACACCACGTGTAGGCAGAAAGATGAAACAGGTGGTTGAGAGCACGCCGATACGTCGACGCGGTCATGTGGATGTGCCCGATGCCCCGGCCGCGAGCGACTTCTGTATCCCCTCGTCTGCAGTACGTAGCGTTGTACCTGGCACTGTACATCGAGGAGTGGTAGAGCGGACGGCAGGCGTGGCAGCTATCTCAGAAACACCTACCAAAGCGCCCTCCCGCAAACAGCTTGCACCTCCGAACACGCATGGCGGGGCCATCTTCGCAACGCCAGCTAAGCGCAGGCTTATCCCGGAGAGCCTTCCGGGGAATAGAAGTTCCCCAGGCACCATCTTTGCGACACCCCTGCCACCGAAACCTCGGAGGGGAATCGAGGACAATCCCAATAAGCAAGACGTGTTTGGGGACTCCGCGAAGGTGAACCTGAGCCTTCCCGAAGTCCCAGTAGCGCTGGCCGCTGCTTTGACAACACCTACTAAGACTAGGCCGGTTGTGTATGGCTCAGGCGCGGCTAATACTCCGCAGCCAGTCCAGGAAAATGCTGAAGTGTCTATATACGATGCTCTAGGCTGGAATGATGATGATGATGATGTATTTTGATTTTCTTTGGGGTCCGTTGCATAGCGACGGCGCTTGAGCGAACATAAATGAGGGAGTTGGCTGTTTTACATGGCATGCTAATGAGTGCGAGGCATATTTGTACTGGATTGCATGCATACGACTATCGGATACATCTTCGTAGTGTGTCACGAATATTTTAGGCGCATGATTTATAGCAAATGGGACATGAGCTGGCCGTTGTAGTATGCACACGCAGAGAGAAACACGGATATAGCGACCCTGTCTGTAAAGCACATGCAAATAATTGCGTACGAAGGCTCATTTCCACCTGTGGATCTCAGCTGAGACATGTCGTGTGCTTTTGCTGGCTGTTTGAATATGTCTTAATTTATTTGCATTGCGTATAGCACTTTTTCAAACGACAATGTGCTAGAAAGAAACCTTCTCCCGAGTAATCATGGCATTCATTGTTGTATCAGAAGCAAAAGTCGTTCGGTTGATAATTATAACCATCTCGAACTGCGTCAATTAGCGGCCCACTTCTAGATCTGCGGGGGCAGCATCTTTTGCCGGGCCTATCCTGGTTGTAGCTGCCCCTAATCCTCACCGGGACGCGTTCCTGGTTCTGGAGGTCAGTGCAACCGACGTCAAAATACCGAGCAGCTTTCCTCCTTCCACTTGTTCCACCCAACAAGTCTCGCCCGCTGTGACTCTCGACCGTCCCCCGTTACACGGTCCCCGTCGCGTCGAATCTTTTTCTCGAGTCTGTCCCACCTCGCCCGGACCTATCCGCTACCAGGCCGACAGCTTTTTGGATAGCTCGCCAGTGCCGGCGGCCCGGGGATCCTGAACCATGTCCAGCTGCGAGCGCATATAGAATCCGTGGATAATGGCAGCGGCCGCCCCTGTGCCCGCTGGTGGGCTCCCCTCTCCACGCTCACCTGCCCTCTCCTGCGCCGACATGATATTGCCAGAGGCTTCAGAACGCAGCTTTTCCCCATACCCCCACGCCGAACCTCCACCCTCGCCGTCCGAATTGCTACTTGCGCTGCGCGAAGACGACGCCGCCAGCCTAAACACTGTCTCATCCCCGTATGACTATCGCGAATCGTCAATCAAGCTCGCATCGCCTCCGCTGTCGTCCAATTCCTCACGCTCGACCTTGCGCAGGATGGAGATCGCTGATGGGACTCCTCCGCAAAGAAACCGCCTCCCTAGTAACGAAACCACTATCGCTTCCTCACCCACCATCGCCGACGAGAAGGCGCTTCAGCTGAGACCTTCATATGGCGACGACCAGCGTAGGCTCAGCGATGGGTCTGATTCTGTGCACAGCGACGACCTGGACAAGATGGTGTGGCCCACCTTCGATGGTCCGGAAGGTGCGGATGATAGTGGTATTGTTTTGGAAGAATCGAGCGCAAAAGAGGGCTTGCGTGACAGTGCAGAGGCGGATGATGAGCTTGACAACGAGCAGTGGCTGCAAGGAGACAGCGACGGTGATGAAGAGGGAAACACATCCGCGGCGTTGAGCAGACGAGCTGAGATAATTCTGGCCAATGCTAAGAAGAGATTGAATGTACGTACCGGCAATGAGCTTGGGTGGTTCAAAAATGCAATATGGCCATTGGCCGTGATCTGGGCCAGCCGGCAGCTCGGCTCGATTGTTGAAGGTCGAGTGCTAATTCTATGTGTAGGTTATGGAAGGCAACCTCCGAGGCGCACGTCAATCTCTCGTAGTATCGCCCACTTTGAACAGTATGAAGATGGAGTCGGCTTTATCTCACCAATTATCGATCGGACGAGACAGAGATAGGCGTCTCTATGCAGGACAAGGACCAATCCCACCACGTATCAGGCCTTTCTATTCCTCGCCACTTTCATCAAGCAACAGTCCTGGGCACTCCAGGGGTATGAGCGAAACTTTGCCCATTCCCATCTCCACATACGCGAACAGGACACTCAATCAGCGTGCTTCGAGTGCGATGAGTGGCTCCACCAGTCTGTGGTCACCGGAAGCGTATGGACAGGGTCGGTTTCCCATTCGAGAGTCACGAAGCCTAGAGGCCGTACGAGACACTAGGCGCGGGTGGGATGATAGAGACATGTCTCTTCCGTCTCATGAAAACAGGGGTTCTATCTCACCATCAAACCCACTGGAGACGCTACCGGAAGTCGAGGATATGCCTTCACGGCCGCCCTCCACAACGGACAACCTACGGACACAAATGCAGGATCTACGAGGCCGGATATCCAGCCTGAAGTTGAAAGCCAAGGAGGACCACATGCGAAGGCGGAGTTTGCAGAACCTTCGTACGCCTAGCCCATTCACCTGCGCAGAGACTTGGTATGCGGCCAGCGATGCATATAATCCTGCAACCTCGCCGGTTACGGCTGACGCCGGTGTTGGCACTAAGACAGCCTCCCCTGTGCGACGGACGTTGTTCGAAGAAGACGAGGCAAAGGCGCAGAGCGAACAGGCGCAGCAACCGCGTGTGGAGTCCAATGGTTCGGCAGCCGCCTCAACCCAGCCAGACCGTGACTCAGACCAGCTGCACGGGGCCACGGGGAGTCATTTCGAAGAACAGGGCCAGCATGTCGAAACAGTGCGAGGACCCTTCAGATATGACTTCGAGGACCAGGAGGCGAACGATGACGAAGATGAATACGAGCAGGACGACGAGGCCGACACTGGCGGGGACAGCGTCTACGAGGACGCGCTTTACGAGATGCCCGTCACTGAGCGCCACGAGGACCGCGTGGACGCCTTCGACTACCAAAACTTCTTTCTCCACAGCGCAATGGGCACATACAGCACTGCTCGCAGCAGGTCAAGCTCCACTTCGACAGACTCGGTTGCGACTACGCGACCGGTCACAGCTGTCTATGATGGAGACGATGCTGCGAAAAGGGTGTCTATGCACCAGCGCAATATCAGTGTGGATTCGGTCTCAACGGTAGCATCCTTTGCAACCGCCGCCGAGGAGCAATCCGATGACGAAGACGACAACGAGCCAATGGAGCGATTGTCACAACAACTGCTCAACCAGCAGAGACACCCCCAACACCACAGTTCACAAGGCAGTCTGCGAGCGCCCCGCCCCGACTCGGCGGTTAATATTCGACGAGCCGGCACATCACCTGCACGCGGCCCCTCGCGTGGCTCGTCGCCAGGCAGCGATCTGGCTTCCGGGTTGAAGACATCGAAAATCTACAGCGTCCTGCTCGAAACCACGTACCCGGATGAACCGCGGCTGGCGCTGAGCGAAGAAGAGAAGCAGCTTGTTTACGCGCTTGCCGCGAGCTTCCAGCAGGTGTGTGCGAATTTGCAGAGCACGGAGGGCGATCAGTACGAGCGGAAGGAGTGGCGGCGGCGCTTGGATGAGGCGCGGAGGGTGCTTAATGGGGAGGAGAGTGAGGATGACTCGTTTTGAGGTCTACTTTTCGTGCATATTCTTTTTGCTCGTTGTCTGTATACGGTCGAGCCGTTCTTCTTCTTGCTCGTTGTGTGTATACGTTCGAGCGTTTCTTCAACTTCTATATTTTGGTAGGCGGCGGCTAGTTTGCAGCCGATTATTGATACCCGCAGGAGACGTTTAAGAGGAGGCTTCATTTCTAAAGATGTTGTATGCATAAAGTAATGTCTTCAGTTCTTTTTGATGCCTAGTTCAGAAGTCACCCTATGGCAGATTTTCTTGAGCTGCATCATTTCTTGCACGTATGCGTTGTCGTCCTCAACATGCATGCCACTTCCCTTTTTCGGAATTGGTACTAAGGCACGATGCGGACGCTTTTCCTCGTAGCAAATTGACTTGGCGGCAAGATGCACGAAGGCACAAGCTCTGCCATATGAGAGGCTGGGGCGGGGACTGGCGGTGTAGAGAGGCTCTCCACACGCGACACGCTGCTCGGTGTATGCGGCCAATTGCGGGAGTTCGAGTGGAGAGTGTGGAGTATGGCGGCGGGTGCGTTGCATGATGCATCGGACGACGGCTATCGTGACGGGGCTGCGGGAGGAGGAGTCGTACTGGAATCCACAGCTTTCTTTGCACCTTCAACACTGTACGGACTTTCATCCCACCACCCAGATCCAGACCACCGCGGGGCTGCCAGGGCGGCTGCAGCTGCAGTACCGAGGACAGCAAATCGCACGGCACGCAGCTCGACATTAACGCGCGCATCTCCTTGACCCACCCTCTGTGTTTACCGACATCGCAGACGCGGAGTTGCATCCCCTCCTCCATCTCTTGATACCCCACGAGACTTCGACTTCGACTTCCACCTCGACACGACCTCAATTGCGCTCGCGGCACGCCTCCTCGTCATCGCTGTTCGACCCCTCTCCAAGACTTTTGCCAGGGCGCTGTGCGACAGGGCTCTCGAAACGCCTATCAGGTCGCGCTGTGACTCTGGCTGCCTCGTTTTGAGTAGCCGTCTAGCCTGTTGCGCCGCCATCCTAAACACCCACACGCAGTTTGCGCCTTGTGACCACCTGCAGCCCACGCTGCACGCTTCGCTTCTTTTCGCCGCCCGCCGGAGCTGCGCCTAGGTTGATTGCCCCTTGACAACTTGTGCGTCGTCGTCCGACTGTGCATGTTTGCCCTTGCGACTGCGATATATCCGCTCTCGTTTTCTCGACGCCACCACTTCCTGTCTGATCGAATGCAGACGGCGACCACCGTGTAGGACGGCGCCGGGATTCTGCTGCCATTTCTGCGCGCCTCGAGTCCGGCTGTCTGCGTCCGCGAAGTGTGCGACGTCTCGCGAATTGATCGCACGCCCTCACATCCCCGATTGTTGAGCGACGAGCTCCTCCCACCATCGCCTGTCGCACCTGCCCTCTGCGAACCCAACGCTCCTTCCCTCTCGCCGGCGCGTCCTCGCGGATTCTCACGGCCGCCCATGTGCCCGTCTGCCCCGCTCTGCTCTTTCTATGCGCGCCCCGACAGAACCTCACGCCGAGAGCACCATGGAGCGCCCCGCCACATCACTCCGCGCCGCCGACGCCGGCCTAGATGCTATACCGAGGAACCAGACGTCGTGGATAGCATCAGCTGAAGAGGGAGGGCGCTCGAGCCGGTTCTCGAAGCGCATGTCTCTGCTGTGCGAGGTCACATCTGTTGGAAAGCTTGGTGTTTACACCTCCAGGAGTGTGCCATCATGGAAGTTGGGGGTACAAGAGATGGTCTCAGAACAAATGGACGACTTCATTAATGTGTGGGAATGCTTAGAACCCCGCTCGACACTAGAGACGCCCGTGTATGATAGCGCGACCCCGGTATGACGCCACGCTCCCTTCCTTTCTTTCAACCCCGCAGTTCTGCTCTAAATCTGGAGCATATCATTTCTACGACTTCTGCTCGGTGCTTGGGATTCAACTATTTTGGACAACTGCTGGCTTTCCCCACTAACATGCATCATAGGCCCAACTCTGCTGCTATTCACCATATTATCTACTCCCTAGCGCTGACCACGGGGAGCCCTCTTTCCTCGAACATGCGACGTCACCTCCACCATACGAAGAAGCAATTGCGGACTTACCACCGGACTACTCCCTGACGGACGCACTCGCTTCTGCTAGAACACCGGAGTACTGTCTATTTGCTTCGCTGATACCCCATTCGACTTTTCCTGTTATTCAGAAGTGCTTCAACTCGGATCCTGCATCATCTATTCTTCCCTGGCTCGACCGCAAATCGCCATATCCTGATGTCGATTTCGGCTTTAATGGTGATGGGATTCGAATGCACGCAAAGAAGAAGAAGGCTGCTGCGAAGAAGAACAATAATAACAACAATAATGCAAAGAAAGAAGAAGCAGCTGAGCAAAAGGAGGAAGAGGCCGCAGGGGACGGTGACGCTCCTGCAGACGGAGCGGGAGGAGCTGGAGATGGCGACAGTGGAGATGGGGGGAAAGAAGACGACAAGAAGGCGCAAGAGGAGGAGGAAGAGCGCTTGAAGAAGGAAGAAGAGGAGCGCAAGAAGAAAGAGGAGGAAGAAGAGGCTGAGCGTAAGAAAAAGGAGGAAGAAGAGGCAGCAGCTGCAGCGACAGCTAATGATCTCAGTTGGGCTGACCAAGGTGATGGTTCCAACGCCCTCGATGACTGGGGCTCCTTTGCGCCTGCTGGAGGCAAGAAGAAAAAGAAGAAGGGCAAGGTTAGCACGTAGCGCTCTTGAGATCATCTGCTGGCATTGCTGACGCTGTAACAGAACGCTGAGACGGCTAAGGAACCCGACCCTCCTTCAGCGGAGCCGGCGACCACGTTCGACGACATCAACTTGGACGACTCCGCAGGTGGTGCACCTAAGATCGATCTCAGCTTCGGCGACTCCACTATTGACAAGAAGCTGGATCTCGGGTTCGGCGGTACAGGCACTTGGTCGTCGGGTTGGGGGACCAAGAGTACGTGGGGTTTTGACGCCGAACCAAAGGACAAGACCAGTGGTGACAATCCATGGAACGCAACCGACAAGAAGGACAACGCTGGTTTCGACTTCCAATTTGAAGGGCTCGGAGCTACACCGGCCGCGCCCGCAGCTGAGGAAGAGAAACCCGCCGATGATGATGGCGGCTGGGGTAGCTTTGGTTTGGTGAAAGATAAGAAGAAAAAGAAAAAGGGCGCAGCTGCAGCCGAAGAGATTCCGCCTCCACCACCTGTACCCGCCCCAGAGCCCGAGAAACCAAAAGAAGCCGATGACTGGGGTTCTTTCACTTTTGGCAATGCCACCAAGGACAAGAAGAAGAAGAAAAAAGGGGCCGTGGAGGAGCCACCACCTGAACCCGAAAAGCCGCCTGAGCCTGAACCCGAGCCCGTGGTAGAAGAACCACCTCCGCCTCCCGAGCCGGAACCTGTAGCGGAGTCACCAATCGAGGAGATCGATGAATCCAAGCTCAACAGCAAGGAGCGAAGGAAGCTGAAGAAAAAGAGAGAAAAGGAAGCCGCCGACAAAGCTGCAGCAGCGGCGGCGGCCGCGGCAGAGGCGGCTGCTGCTCCTGTGGAGCCGGAACCCGAGCCAACGCCCGAGCCTGAACCGGAACCGGAGCTGGTGAAAGAAGAAGCAAAAGAGGATGACATATGGGGCGAGTCGGCTTGGGGCACTACTTCTAAGAAGAAGAAAGGCAAGAAGGGGAAGGAAGAGCCGGAACCCGTCGTCGTCCCTGACCCTGAACCGGTTGTTGAAGAAAAGGCTGAAGATGACGGCTGGGGCTCTTCTGCGTGGGGTGCCGTGGGTTCGAAGAAAAGCAAGAAGGGTAAGAAAGAAGAGGTCGTCGAAGTTCCTGCTCCCGAGCCCGTGGCCGAGGTGAAAGAAGACTGGGGATTCAGCTCCATCTGGGGAAGCAAGAAGAAGAAGAAAGGCAAGGATGCCGACCCTCCGCCCGACTCACAGCTTCTGATCGAGGATGTGACGACTGTTCAAAGTCCCGACGGAGTAGAAGAGCCTAAGGCAGATGAAGAGGACGATTGGGGCGCCCCCTCATGGGGTAAAAAGACGAAGAAGTCCTCTGAGAAAGACGCCCCGGTCGAGGTGACGGAGGATATCATAGCGCCCGTGCAGAAACCCGACGAAGAGGACCCCTGGGGAAGCGCGCAATTCAATATCTCCAAAAAGACGAAGAAAGGTAAGAAAGGATCCGTCCTTGTACCGCCATCTGTCCCTACCCCGCCCGGAGAAAGCGAAGAAGCCTCCGCGATCAAGCAGATTGAGGCTCCACCGCCTGCTGAAGAGGAGGACGGCGGCAAGCTTAGCAAGACTGCGACGAAAGAGTCTACTTCATCCAAGAGTAAGAAGGATGCTACGGAGGACCTCATCACGCTTGACGAGCCGGTGAAGGAGGAGAAGAAACCCGAGATTCCGAAGAATGAGACTTCGAAACAGAAGAAACTTCGCGAGAAGAAGGAGAAGAAGGAGGCGAAAGAGCGGGAAGAGAGGGAGGCCAAGGAGAAGAAGGAGAGAGAAGAGAAAGAGGCCGAAGAGGCTGTTGAGAAAGCGCGAATCGAGGCTGAGGAAGCTGAGAAGGCGCGAGTCGAAGCCGAAGAAGCCGAGAAAGCTAGGGTCGAGGCCGAGGAAGCGGAAAAGGCGAAGCAAGAAGCCGAAGAGGCAGAGAAGGCAGAGAAGGCGAAGAAGGAAGCTGAGAAGAGCTCTGGATGGGGGTCTATCTGGGGATCTTCTAAGACGGGCAAGAAGGAGACGTCGAAGGAGAAAAAGGCGAGGGAGAAGAGGGAGAAGGAAGAACGGGAGGAGGCGGAGCGTTTGGAGCAGGAGCGAGAAGAGAAGGAACGTCTCGAGAAGGAGGAACAAGAACGGCTGAAGGAAGAGGCGGAAAGGATACAGAAGGAAGAGGAGGAAAGGCTTGAAAAGGAGCGTGTCGAAAAAGAGGAGCAGGAGAAGAAGGAACGCGAGGCTAAGGAAGCCAAAGAAGCTGAAAAGGCTGCCAAGAAGAAGAAGGAAGAGGAGAACAGCAGCAGCCTCTGGGGATCTTGGGGCGTTACTAAGAAGAAAGAAACCTCGAAAGAGAAGCGAGCCCGAGAGAAGAAAGAGGAGAAGGAGCGGGAGGAGGCTGAGCGGAAAGAAAGGGAGGAGAAAGAAGAAAAGGAGCGTATAGAGAGAGAAGAGCAAGAGCGACTGGAAAAGGAGCGTGAGGAACAGGAGAGGCTCGAGAAAGAAGCACAAGCGGCGAAAGAGGCCGAGGAAGCTGCTGCGAAAAAGGCTGAAGAGAGCAGCAGTATTTGGGGGTCTTGGGGTGGGTCTAAGAAGAAGGAGACCCCGAAGGAGAAGAAAGCCCGCGAGAAGAAGGAGAAAGAGGAGCAAGAAGCGAAAGAAGCGGCTGAAGCCGCCGAGGCTGCTGAAAAGGCTGCCAAGGAGGCGGCAGAGGCAGAGCTTGCACGACTTGTCGCAGAGGCGAGCACCTCCACGAAGGACAAGAAAAAGAAAAAGAAGAGTAAGGGCGTTGTAGAGGAGCCCGCTCCACCTCCGCCCCCACCTCCACCTCCTGCGCCGCTAGCGGATGATGACTTGCTGGACCTTGTCAAAGATGTTCCGGCGGCAGACCTGCTCGCTGAACTGGGGGAGGCCCCTAAAGAAGTGCCGCAAGAGGAGCCATCAGGCGGCTGGGGTAGTACCTGGGGTATCTCATTGCGCAAGACTAAGAAGTCAAAAGAAGAGCCTGTGGTCGTTGAGAAGACTCGCGATCTGTTAGTAATGGATGATCCAGTAGTCCCGGAGCCCGTGGTTGAGGGGCCACCGCCGAAATCTTCCAAGGTCAAAAAATCATCGAAGGCTAGTGGGCTCGTTGCTGAACGCTTGAAGGCGTTGGAGGGGAAGGAAGACGATCCAGCCCCTGAGCCGGAGCCAGAGCCAGTAGAAGCACCGCCGCCTCCACCACCACCTCCAGAACCGCCTGTGGTCGAAATCATCGAAGCGACACCAAAGAAATCGTCGAAGTCGAAGAAAGAAAAGAGTTCCAAAGAAAAGAGCTCATCGAAGTCCAAGCGCAAGGAGGTGCCCCTGGTCATACCAGATCCTGAACCTGTGGTGGTTCCTCCGAAGATCACCACGCCAGTGCCGGGAGGCTTTCCGACGGACGATGATGGGGATCTACTCGAATTCCATGATGCTGTGTCTGCGCCTCCGCCTCCACCACCGCCTCCGCCACCGCTGGAACCTGACCCAATTGTGATGATTGTGGACAAGAAAGCTGAGAAGAAGGCCAAGAAGGCGTCTAAGAAGAGCAAAAGGGAACCTGTCGAGATCGTTGAAGTCCTTGATGACATCGTGGAGATAGTCGAGGCGCCACCCGCACCGCCGCCCCCTCCACCTCCTCCTGCCGGCGAGGTTACCGCGGACCCTGCCATCGATCTCGTGGATATAGGAGAGGTCGCACCTGAGAAGCTGCCAACGCCGCCCCATGAGCCTTCGGCAAAGAAGGAACGTGCAAAGGTCGTACGCAATGGCAGCGCAGCGACTTGGGGTTTCTGGGGCGCGGGAGCTGCCTCAGCGTCACGGCAGAAGTCAGCACGGAAACAGTCCACAGACGATGGTGCAAGCGCGGGTACTCCTATCAAGCTTCCAAGTCGATCGAAGTCGACACGCGCTCCATCCTCCGCCGACAAGGACATGATGTCCAAGTCTTCCGGCTCCGATAAGGTTTCCAAGACCCCACGGCCGAAGCCAGCGCGTGCCGCAACAGGTATCGGTGCTCTATTCGGGGCAGTACCGCCGTCCTCTTCGCGCTCCAAATCACACCGGACGTCTGCTACGCCTAAGACTCTCTCGCGAAGGCCATCGTTCGATGACGACGCTGCAATGATGTCCCCGCCACATACTGATACGGATGTGAGGGTCTCAGCGAAGGCAGCCAAGGTCATGGGTATGAGAGGGTCAGTGAGTAGGCGAGCCAGTACCAGAGAAAAGGGCAAGTCTAGAGGTAAGACATCCCAGCTGAAGCAAGGCGTGGAGTCGCCCCCCATTGGCTTTCATAAGCGGAGGTTGGCAGCTAACCGAGAATACGCAGCTGTACCAGACCCCTATGCCATCCCCGGTGACGACGATCTTCTATTGGATGATGACGCGCCAGCATCACCCACACCTGCTCCCAAGGCTGAGTCATCTCGGCGTAAGTCGAAGAGAGAGTCCGCAGGCATCAGCTCAGCTGAACCTTTAACTGCACCTCCGAGCGCCGATGACCCCGTCGTCATTGATGCCATGGCGGTAGAGCCACCTATCGTGGAGAGACCTCGTCGTGAGCGACCGAGACGCGAGCGCGGTAACTCCAATGCGAGAGACCTAGCTGCGGCCGGTGTTGCTGCTGTGGCAGCCGGCGGCCTCAAGAGCATGTTCGGACTGGGTTCCCGCAAGAAAGCTCAGGAAGACGTCGAGCCTGAGCGGCGCAGAATGTACGAAACTGAAGACGAGCGGAGACGCCGGAAACGATCCTCGACGCGAGGGGCAGCTACCGAGGACGAGGCGAGACGACTGCGCCATGAACGACGTAGTGTCCGCCGCTCTGTTCCAGATGCCTATGACCTTGATGGTGAAGGCGGTGGTGTACCCGTGGGCGACATAGACCTTGAGCGCGAAGCTAGACGAGCAGAGCGAAGAGCTCGACGGGCCAGAGAAGAGTCGATGCGTGCGGACCCGGAAGCTGCTGGGGTCGCTGAAGCGAAAGCAGCACGCCGCCGTGATCGAGAGCGCGAGAAGGAGAACGCCGTCCTCGCAGAGAAGAAAGCACGTCAAATGGCCGAGCTCGAGCGCCGCAACAAGCGTGCCGAAGAGGAACTCCGCCGCATGGACGAAACGAAGCAGCGACGCGCAGCACGGGAGCAGCGAAAAGCCGAGGAAGCAGAGCGCGAACGCGGCGACCACCGCTCCTCACGCCGCAAAGACAAAGAACGCGAAAGCTCCCGTGCCCACGGCGAGCGGCGCCGCTCCCACCAAGACGAAGACCCGGAAGAACGACGTCGCCGCCGCGAAGAGCGTCGTGCAGCGCGGCGCAACTCCGAATACCGAACACCTAACGATGGCCCCATCCAAGATTACTTTGACGAGCGAAATGGAGATCGTAAGCCCCGACACCGCAGCTCCCACCGTACGCGCGAAGAACAGAACACACCGTACCTGGCAAAGGGTGGCGACAAGACGTCCTCATGGGTGGACTCGCTCTCCAACGATCAACCCCTCCCCGTCCCCATCGCCGAGACCGTCCTCGACGGCCTCCCCGACGACCGCAACGGCGGGCCAGGCGACGAATTGTCGCCGTCCGCGGACGAGGACATTCGGCTACGTATCGCGGGTCGCCGAGGCGGGAAACGTGATAGAGAGCGTGAACGGGACCGCGGTGATCGAGAACGCGATCGAGAGCGTGAGGCGGAGCGCGAGAGGAAACAGCATAATCGGAGACGCTCGCACTATGATGGCGCCGGTGGTGGGCATCGAGAGCGCGGTAGTGAAGACGAGTACCGTGATAGGAAGAGCCGGAGGAAGAGTTATGCGCCGCCGCCGCCGTCGGGGGCGTATGCGTATGGAGAGCCGCCGGTCAGGACGTGGGATGGGCGGCCGGCGGTGGAGAATGGGACAGGGAGTGGGAAGAGGGGGAGTTGGTTTAAGAAGATTGCTGGGGGGTTTGGGTAAAGATGGGGGATGATGTTTATGTGATATGATGAATGTTGGTTTTTCTTGTTCTGCACGAGTTGGGTTTATCATGCATGGCGAGGTGTTTATGCGTTTTTTGTTTGGAGCGACATTCTTGTATACTTTTTGGGCTTTGGAGCGAGCTTTGCTGTTGGTTGCATTTCGTTGCGGTTGAACGTCAGCGGTTGTGCGAATCTATACTCTTCAAGCTGTCAATGTTGATGTTCAGATGTTGCATCATGACTTGCCAGCGACTATGCACCTAGAGTAATGTTCGCGTGGTCTCAATATGCATATTACGCTCGCTGCACATATAGTGCCTCTTCTGTCACAAAGACTGATTTCGAATATGCCTGGGGTCTTCACATGCAAGCATATTCAGATACCATCTATATACAAACAATGACGTCACCCTGATTCCTCTCCATACTCAGCAACACGTATGCAGCCTCAACATCACAGCTTCCGGACCCAAACACCATACTGATGTGGCGTTAATGTCGCAGTTAATCCCGCACAATGCCTCAAATCAACATCTTCTCCCCAACCATTGCCAATGTTATGCCAGGCACCACAATAGCAGGCGTAGCTAAAGAGGAAGAAGAAGCGCCACACGACTCTACGCAAGTACAGCCCGAGTTTCAAACAGCCCTATCTACCCCGTATGATATGTCCAGCGAGCTCGACAGCATGGACAAACACACCCACCTCCTTCAATCCGCCAGCACCTCCCAATCATCCCCACTAATCGAAGAAATCGACATGTCCTCCCCTTCAACAACAACAACAACAACCACGTCTAACAACAAAATAACCACCTCCATCCCAACAATCCCCATAACCCACCGCAAACCCTTCATCTCCCCCTCCACCAACCCCTCCACCCCCAACAGCCCCCCCATACTCCCACACGCCGGCACCGCACGCGCCAACCTCGCCCCCTCCGTGCAATCGCCCAACGGCACAACCGCAAACTCGTGGTCTGAACGGCACTCGCACCAAACCGTCCTCCAACAACACTGCGCCTTCTTCGACCCGGACTCCGACGGCGTCATCTGGCCCACCGACACCTATTCCGGGTTCCGGCGCCTCAGCTTCGGGATCCTCCTTTCTGTGATTGCCGTTTTGATTATTCATCTCAACTTCTCATACCCAACACAAGACACCTGGGTCCCGGACCCCTTTTTCCGGGTCTATCTCGCCAACATCCATAAAGACAAACACGGTTCCGACACGGGAACCTACGATCACTCTGGTCGTTACGTGCCGCAGAAATTCGAAGAGATATTCACGAAATACGGATCTGGGGAGCAGAGAGATTATCTGACGATTTGGGATGTGGGGAGGATGTTGAGGGGGCAGAGATGTTTTGGGGATCCGGTTGGATGGATGGGTGCGTTTTTCGAGTGGCTGGCGACGTGGTTGATGTTGTGGCCGCGGGACGGGAGGATGCGGAAGGAGGAGGTTAGGAGGGTTTTTGATGGGAGTTTGTTTGAGGTTTTGGCGGAGAGGAGGGGGAGGGAGAGGGAGAGGGCGAGAGGGGGGAAGGGGAGGTGAGGGAGGACTTGTTTTTGGAAATTGGATAGATGGACTTTGCTTAAGGGGGTTTGTGTGGTATGTAATCGTGTAGATATCCTACGCACAGTAGAATGCAGGAAAAGTTGATCTCCATATCCAGGCATCCAATTCAAACATAATCCACCCGCGCACGCGCCCCCAAGCATCCACATCCCCAACTCACCTACCTCTCCTCACCACCACCACCATCCGTCTTCGGAAGCCTTAACCCACTACATCAGCACTCCTTTTCCCCACATCAACACCACATACCCCAGATCGACTCACTGATCCACGGCCAAGATCCACCCCAGATCCTCCTGACTCCGCAGCCACAGCGTCCACAACGCATCCGCCGCGCCACTCGTGCTCGTCGCAACGCGGAGTGGCTTGCGCTCCCCGCGTCGCGGGCACACGCGGATTAAATAGGCGTGGTAGAGGCCGTTTTGGATGGCAAAGCCGAGGTTTAGTTCGGAGTTGTCGGGCTCGGTGGGGGACGGGGAGATGATGGTGTATTGGGCTGTTGCGCGGTTCGGGTTAGCGTTTGGGTAAGGGAAAGGGGGAAGGGACGGATCTGGATGGAGTTTGGGTGGTGGGAGTGGAAGTGGAAGTGGATAGGCGTACTTGAGACGAGATCGCGAAGGAGTTTGAACTCGTGAAAAGGCATTAAGGGGGCAATAGGAGCTTCTGGAGTTTGTTGCATGCTGGGATGGATGAGTTCCGGACTTGTTGCATGATGGGATGGATGGATTGTGGGACTTGTTGCATGATGGGATGCAAGAGTCCGGGGGAGGAGAGGAAGTCTTTGGGGTATCCTGGGACAGAGATGGGTATAGCGGGTGTGGGGTTTTATGTATAAGTTCCTTATTTGCTCCAGTACCCACGCGACCATGGCAGGTGAATAGGGTGAGTGAGGGTCGCAATCCTTTCATATCAAGCTATCTCCTGTGTTTCCACCCCAGGACTGATTTGGCTTTTGCTGTGTCTGGTGGGAGGACTGGCTGGCTAGACTGTTCATACTCATTCCCATAGCCCCCGTGCTGCTTGGATTCCGGTTCAACATCGAGGCCCCGCTTCCCAGTGTCATATTGACATTAGAGGTGCTCGTAGAGCGGTTGGGTGGGGGTGCAATGCTGAATCCTGAGTAGGGGTTGCTCCCTGACTGCGACTGCCCCTGAGGCCCTCTAGACGGCGGCGCTATGGAGAAGCCAGAGAGTCCGTTGGTGCTGCTCGAGATAGTGCTTCCCCACTGATTGGGTGCCGTCGAGGCTGGGCTTGTCGTACTCCAATTCAGTGAGGTGCCTTGGCTAATATACGATGGTGTTGACATGGTGGGAGACAGCATACTGTTCATGCTCGCTCCCATGCCACCTGATGCCTGCGACGAAAAGGCGCTGCCAGCGTTTCCAGGACTGCTGAGCGGCATGGCAGGGAAGGACGACCCTAGGCTCTTCAGCGTAGTATCTGGGGTTATGGCCCTGCTATTGCCGAGAGAGGGTGTGAGATTCGATGCTGGTGGCGAGATGGGTGGGCTAGACCACGAAAACGCGGCAGCAGGAGAGGCATTGTTCGAGCCACGACTGGGAGCCAGCCGCGAGGGGAGCACGGTCGAGCTGCTTGCTGAGGTCGCCGCTCCGCCCCAAGGATCTCCGCCCAACATGTCGGAACTCGCGGTCGCATTCTGGTTCCCCCGAACTAAGGCCTCAAAGTCCTCGTCTCCACCGCCACTCCCTGTGCTCAAACCATTCGAGATAGGACCGAAACTCATGAGCTCATTTCGAGACGCCGCAGGTGTAGCATTGCTAACTCCAAGTTCTTGAAGTTTCCGAGTCTGCTCGTTCTCGATTCGTGACGAAAGCGATTTTATCAATGTCATGTACGCTTGAAACTGGGGAAGATTGAGCAATGGCCCGAGACTGAACTGCCAGAGAATAGGTAGGACATCGAGGGCCAAGAAGTCGGCGTCCACTTGAGGCCCTATCGATTTGAAAACGTCAAGTGCTGCCATCTGAATTCTCATCAGCAAATGTAACCCACAAGAAGGCGGAATACTTACCATAACAGCCGGCTCCTTGGTTTTGATTCCTTTGAGTAACGGGACAACCTTCTCTTGTATAGTGTATTTGTCCAGGACTGATACAGTGTTGTTCTTGGGCTTCGGCGCCGCCACAATCCCGGAGAGGTCGTCGTCCTGAAGCCCGCCGAAGTCTCCAGTAGAGCCACCACAGAGTGTCTTCAAAGCCTCAAGCCCACGGATCTTGATGCCCATACTGCTTGTTTTCGCAAAGACAGTCGCAATGATGGGGAACAGCTCATTCTTCAGGGTCGAAAAGTCTAAAATAGGTAGAACCACGGGTAGAGTGCGAAGAGCGGCATCCACTAGTGAGTGTGTGGGCGACTCCAAGGCGTAATTGATGATGCGTAGTATGTCTCGAAAATGTCAGCACACATCTACGATGCCTCTGGCACCAGTCCGACAGCTGGTTGAAGGGCTGCACCCGACTCACCATCTTTGAACTCCTTGCCGCTCGAGTTCTCTGCCGCAATAGGCATGTTCTCTAGCAATACCATCAGACCCGCCTCTTTTAGGCTGTCTCTTTCATGGGCAGTGCCCTTGGCGGAAGGAGGACCCGATAGGAAAGTCTCCCGTAACTTTGGAATGACCTTATCACTAAACGCGCGCTTTCCCGATGGTAGGATCGCTACAATCCTGAACACATTTTGAAGGACCAGAGCAAGGATCTCGCGATCTTTGGTCTCCTCCAGAAGCGCAGGTAGAACTTTCTTCTCCAAGACAGACTTGGGAAACTGATCAATAATCCTTGGGAGCCCACGCATGAACTGACTCTTCTCATTCGGCGTTTTTGCGGGCAGAGAGTCCAAAAACCGGATTGTCGATACGAGGATGTTGTCAAAATACCTGGCCTGCTGGAATCCTCGTGCATCGAGCCGCTGTGCAGGCCGCCTGGTGATCAGTTTGTCCAATACACCATTGAGTAAGTCCCTGGGAAGAGCTTGAGAACACATGAAGTTGTTGCTCTTGCTGGGCACGGAGCTTGCAGAAGAGAACGCCCTCTTGTAAGCCGACTGACTTCCGTTGAACTCCAGTGGACTTCGATGCGGTGAGTTATACAGAGCAACGATGAGAATTCCCAAAGAGAACATGTCCGCTGCCACGGTGATGTTTCCGTCCATGACGAAGTCAGGGGACGTGTAGTCCAGGTTCAGCTGAACTGATCTCGGAAGCCTTGCATCGTAGCTGAGTACTTCAGATAGGGAGATGGGCGTCACGGACGTAGGCTTGGACGAGTTCTCTGGCGGAGTGGAAAACCCTAGCCCTGATATCTTCCAATCAGACTACCTGGCATCAGCATAGATCAAATGAATCGGCAAGTTTCCCTACTTTGGCATTAACAAATATGGCCTCTGGCGTCAAGTTGGCGTGGAGAAGAGCTGCACTCTCATGCAGAAATTCCAACCCTTTTGCTATTTGGAGTAATCCTTTCTGTATTTCAAGCTCGTCAATCTCCAGCTCGCGTCGGCGCTTCTGTCCATCCGCCTCTTCAATCACATATCGACTCCTTCGACCGCCTGGGCCACCTGCCTTTTCCTGTTCATCCTTCTCTTGGAGCAGGCCAGCAAGAGAGGCAGTCACCGGCTCGGTCGCAAACATCAAACCTCCGCCGCGCGTCTCCTCCACAGGCTCTACCAGCTCGAGGATGCTGGGGTGACGCAGCCGCGCAAGGGAGCTGGCCTCTTTCTTCAGCCTCTCAACTACCTCCTCTTGCGCCCGCTTCAGACTTGACGCTCCAGTGCGGCCCCCTAGACTTGCACCCCCAGGAGCATCGAGCGACTTTCTGTCGAACACAAACACTGAGGCAGCTTTGCCTGTGGACTTCTTCTTCGCATCGTATATCTTCCATGGCCCGGAGAAGGATGTAGGTTGGGGGCTTAGGGTGTAGTTCGAGTGGATGTTGGAGGTGATGTTGAACGACTTCAGGGCGTTGGAGAACATGGCGGCGACGGTAGAGGGTTATCACAACCACTGCGCAGGATCGTCATGGGAGAAGCTAGGTTTGTCGGTGGTTGTTCGCGTTGTCGGGGAGGATGCGGAGGTTCAGGCGGAGGATAACAATGCGGGAGACTGATACATGACGCGCACCGCGGTGTGACGGCTACCCAGCGAGGAGCTGAACGGGTCGTAGGGAATCTAGAGTCTCAGTGTTGGTGCGCGGAATTGTTGAATGTGTCGCATGGTCAATGAGACGTTGCACTCTGCGGACACTTGCATGCGCACGCATTAGCTAAGCGCAAGCGACGAGAAGGGACGACTAGGTGCAACACCGATTCCAATGAATCCAATGTATGTACTTTAACGTCAATAACCTCCGCTACCCGTATTTCGTGTCCACACGACGACAAACGCGCCCTTTGACGATACGCACGGCTTGTTGATTCGCGGGAGCTCCGTCGCGGCAGAATAGAAACGTCCGCTATCTCACCGACTCCGTGTCCTCGGCCAGCACGGGTTGCTTCGGTTCTCCATAATAAGAAAGGCGCCGCACCTAACTCCCCGCCTTCGTCTCTCTTTTTCTTGTCTTTGGATTTCACACATTCTCCAAAATGCTGCAACCAAGGTCATATCGATTGCTATCCTCTCTCTCCTCCGCTGCCCCTCGTTCCTTCGTCCCTGCAGTCAGTGCAACGCTGCGATGTCGGAGCTCGCGACCCTACAGCATCCACGCTGATGCGTCGGTGGGCACCAAGATCCAGGGTATCGACCCTTCGAAGCTCACAATTGAGCGTACGAAGACGCCCAAGAGCTTGCTGCCCCCGGAGCAGCTCATTTTCGGGCGCAACTTCACAGGTACTGTTCCATGCGCTTGTAGACTCACTTTAGCTGACCGGATACCGCAGACCACATGCTTTCGTTAGAATGGACAGCTACAGAAGGATGGCTGCCTGCACGTATTACACCCTACCAGAATCTCAGTCTCGATCCTGCAACATGCGTTTTCCACTATGCGTTCGAGTGCTTCGAGGGAATGAAGGCATACAAGGACAAGAGCGGAAATATCAGGCTCTTCAGGCCAGACAGGAATATGGCACGTCTCAACAAGTCTTCTGCTCGGATTGCGCTCCCTACGTTCGACCCAGAGGCCATGATTGATCTCATTGGCAAGTTTGTCAAGCTCGATGAGCGCTTCATCCCCGAGTGAGTCTTCTGGCGGCTGCTTTCTTGAGACCATGGACTGACCCTATCCAGCGCACGCGGTTACTCGCTCTACCTGCGTCCGACCATGATCGGAACGCAACGCACACTGGGGGTTGGCCCACCAGCCTCTGCACTACTCTACGTTATCGCATCGCCTGTCGGCCCTTACTACCCCACTGGCTTCAAGGCCGTCTCACTCGAGGCGACAGACTACGCAGTGCGCGCATGGCCTGGTGGCGTCGGAGATAAGAAACTCGGAGCAAACTATGCGCCATGCATTGTTCCTCAGATGCAGGCCGCCAGCAGGGGCTTCCACCAGAACCTGTGGCTGTTCGGAGAAGAAGAGTACATCACTGAAGTGGGCACCATGAACCTCTTCGTCGCACTCAAGAACAAGGAGACAGGCAAGCCGGAGCTGCTGACTGCACCACTCGACGGCACCATCCTGGAGGGAGTCACCCGCGACTCGGTGTTGGGTCTGGCACGCGAGCGCCTGGTGCCCAAGGGCTGGAACGTGGTGGAGCGCAAGGTCACCATGAAGGAGATCGCAGACGCTGCCGACGAGGGCCGCATGATGGAGGTGTTCGGAGCGGGCACTGCTGCCATCGTCAGCCCTGTACGGAGAATCAGCTGGAAGGGACGCATGGTTGAGTGTGGCCTCGAAGACAATGTCGAGGCTGGACCGATTGCACAACAGATGAAGGACTGGATGGAGGCGATTCAGTACGGTGATGAAGAGCATCCGTGGAGGTAAGTGACGCTGTTTTCCACGAAGGATAATCGCTGACTTTGAGAAGCTACAAGGTCGTATAGATTCCGGCGCCGCCTCCCGGAGATGAATGGTTGAGTCGTCCGGCAATTGTTTGAAAAGGGTGGATACCCAGCAGCGGAGCGTCCCTTGCAGCTGTGCATTCACCAATGAAGCGGGCGTACGTAGCTAGTCAGGTACGCATACAATGAATGGTGATTGTGACTGGACGATGCATCAGTGACGTCGGCAAAAGTGCAAGCGAAGGCGCGAGGGAAGGATGCAAGCTGCAAGCTCGGCCCTGCCCTGCCAAGCCCCGCCGAAACGGGAGCTCCCCCAAGCTGGCTGCGACCGCCCACCAACCTCCTGCTTTCCCACTATCCCGTCCCACCACCGTCGTCCGCCCGCTGCTCCAACCGCCCAATTGCACCCGCACGGCTCCCGGCCGAACTTATCACCAGCTGCTCTCTATCGCTCTGCGTAGCTCCGCCCCGTCTCGTCTCGTCTCGTCGCGATGCTGGCACGCGGATTGCTGTGTCGCCTAGCGGCTGACGCATCCAAAACATCAACACAGAACCTCCCCCAGCTCGCCCGCCTGATCCACCGCAGCGTCCTCTCGCGCAATGCGTCCTCTGTCCCCGCCATCCAGGCCCTCTCCCGCGCTCTCAACAATGCAATCGTCGAATCCCGCCGCACATATGCCATTTCCACGAAAGCAACGGAGCCCACATCGACGGTCAAGAGAGCTGTGAAGAAGGCCGCCTCCACCAAGACCAAGAAGACCACGAAAACCGGCACCAGGAAGCGATCCACAACCAGCAAAGCCACAACCAAGAAGGCAGCACCCAAGAAGAAGGCCGCAGCAAAGAAGCCGAAGAAGAAGGCGGCTCCCAAAGCCCGCGCAACGAAGAAGCGCACGCCCGAGCAGAAAGCCGCCGAGAAGAGGACGACCCTTATCCGCGAGCTCAAGAAAAAGGCGCTGAAAGAGCCGCACCCGCCCCGCAGACTGTCAGCACTCAATGTCTTCATCGCGGAAGCCACGGCGGGTTCCGAAGGCAACGCGACTGGGGCGCTCACGACGGCGGTGGAGAAGTTCAAGGCCTTGTCGCCTGCGGAACGCGAAGTGAGTCTTTCTCGTCCTACCCACATATGCAACCTGTGCGCTGCTGACTCTAGATACCCAGCACTACAACCACCTCGCCAACGAGCGCAGCGCCGCCCGCTTGAACGAATACAATACGTGGGTGCACTCGTACACGGTCGAGCAGATCCACCAAGCCAATCTCGCGCGCCGCCACCTGAAGCGCATCTTTTCCGACAAGGAGAAAATCGCGCATACGGACCCCATCAAGGACGACCGCCGTGTCAAGAAGGCTGCGACTGGTTACTCCAAGTTCGTGTCCGAGCGCGCCAGCAGCGGCGACTTCACGGGCATCAAGGTTACCGAACGGTTCAAATTGATTTCGAACGAGTGGAAGGCGCTGACAGCGGATCAGAAGAAGGTATGTTCTATTTCCTAGCGTTGTGCCTGCTTTAAGTGAGCTGGGGATTGAGTGCTGACGTGATTTGTAGGCATATTCTGCGTAAATGATGTGTAATATTCGATAAGAGATATATTGGTAGCTGGACCTTTCGTCTTTCCTCTGTCCTTCCCTGGATCGTCGTTAATTGAGTGCTAGAAGATGTATACTGGAGAGGAGAGGGCTTGTGTGGTGGTTTCATAGCTGTGTCTCCTTGGTTCGACAACCGTGTCTGGTCGGCGTCTATATGCTTTCTTCTCCTTGGGTCGTGAGGGTCGGGTTCTGCTGTGTCGTTGGTTCGTCAGTCAATTCAAACTGTAGGCCGGCTAGTGTGTAGAGAGTGTGTAGCGTATGTATAGTGTATGGGATCCGAGGTTCTGGTGCCACTGGTCGTCTTCATTTGGCCCTTTTGTCTTTTCCGATTGAGTCTGAGCGAGGATTGAGGTGAAGTAGTAAGAGCGCACCCAAGAATGATAAACACCAGAAAAATTACAAATAACTCTCATTAGATTTACACACCCACCCACCCACCAACCACCCCTTCTCGTCCGGTACCAGCAGAACAGCGCTCCTCAAGAGCCGCTCATCCACGCAGTACGATTCTTCCATCATGCCCCCAACTCCACTACCAGCGACGATATTATACCCCCAAGTCAAGACCCCAACTATGTCTCCCCACGCTTCCCAACCCCACCAACCAACCGCTTTCCTTTCCGCGCCTTCTGTCCCCACATACGCCAATGACAAGCGAATGACAAAAAAAGGGGTAAACAATGAACAGAGAAATGTATGAAAGATACCGGAATCGGTAAAGAGAGATAGGGTGGAAGAAGCGGGCGACCTCGCTAGCTACACTTATCTACACAGATAGCCCGCGCGGTCGAGCGTGTGTACAAGAGGAAAAGAAAATGAGTAAGAAAATAAAACGAGAAAAATGAACATTTGATGCTAGCAAATGGTGGGTGCCTGCATCGGGTATCCGTAGCGACCGGGAGCAAGAAGCACATGTATGCTTCTGTTGTAACATGTATACGAGATGTTGGCGGAGATTAGTGCCAATGCGCGCAGATGAGACCGGCGCAGATTGTTTTCGAGAGCACGCTATAGGGGCTCTTGGACAAGGAAAAAAGGCTCAAGGAGCTAACGCCCGGCGCTTGCTATGCATGTATGCACAGGAAAGAATATTTTCCGATGAGAGTGGGTGGACAAGCACTTTTTGGTGTTCCAGTCCGGCTAAGATGCAAGATTTTGGTGCGGTATATGTGCAGTGGTGTAATGTGGTGTATGCCCCTGGTCAACGCCAGTCGATGCAAGGTCCCGTCAAGGTTGCGCGAAGATGGTTCATTTGCCAGCTCCCAGATTCAGCCAAGACATGTCTTGCCCTTCACCTTTTCCTTGACCTTCTGGAACACCGTGTGGGAAGACGGTGACCGTGCTCTCACGGCCCGCGGGTACGCCTAGCCTTGGTGGCAGCTGGAAGGCCGGTGCAGTCTGTTGCGAAGGAGCCGAAGCGGAGCCATCCGCGCCAGGGAAAACCGTTGCGGTGCTGGCACGCACTTCGGGCACACCAAGGGATGGCTGGCCAGGATAGAAGGAGCTGTAGTTGCTATGTGCATAGTACGAGCTTGTCCCATCTGCATAGTAGGAGCTCGTACCATCCCGTAGCTGGTTTTCGCCCACAATGCTGTTCGTGTACGTACTGCTCGGGGGACGTTCGTTCGCACCGACGGGCGTCCATGTCTCAACTGGGGCGTTGGCGTAGTAAGCGTTCTGGCTGTTGTGCGAGCTCATACTGCCGTTCGAGTTGGCTCGGCCCAGTTCCGCTTTCATCGGTTGTGCCGGCAAGTTCTCTTGCGAGTGCCCAAGAGTTGGGCTTCCCGTGACCACCTTGCTCACACGTTGGTTCTCGAACTTCGGTATCTGTAACGGGGCGACCGCCTGCGACACCATGCGCGAGTCGGTGTACATCGACTGGCTCCCAGTGCTAGTTCTGTCCGACCCGTATGTCGAGCGCTGGGACGGCATATGGGCGAGGTTGGTCGCTTCGTTGTTGGTGAAATACTTGCTCCACCCGGAGCTGCGACTCCTGCTAACGGTTGCGGCAGCTTTGGCAGGAAGACGTCCGGAGTTTTGGCGAACGATCTCGACTGGTTCCGGCTTCAGGTCCAGCTTTTCAAGCTCAAGTGGTTCGGAGTAACCAAGAGGGCTCCCCTTTTTGACCAAGCCAGCGGTGCTCGCATCACTGCCCAAGGCGCCCAGGCCTCTCTTGTGAGCCGCTGTCGAGCGTCCTGACACTATTGCCAGCGAGTCTTGCGAGCCATTCCGAGATGAGTAGTGCGGAGCGATTGAGCCTCCTGCTTCTTTCATGAACTCCGCACCGCGATCGGCGAAGCTCAGGCGATCCTTTTCGATGTAGCCTGACTGTTGCTCCTTCTTCTTTTTTGCTTTCCGGTATTTGAGGCAGAACAAAAGCAGTATCAGTATCGCAGCGATGCCGAATATGGCTCCTAGCGTCGCGCCTAAGACGGTGAGCGCTCTGGACTTGGTATCGGGAGCTGGGACAGGGGCCACCACACCAGCGCTCGATGTCGGTGCTGCGGTCGATGTGGATGTCATTGCTGAGGAATCGGATGTCACTGACGACGTAGGAAGAGTCTTGATCACGACCTGCTCGCCAGCAAAGAACTGCGTCGCATTCACCCAGGAGTTCTCCGTTTGATTGAAGATGCTCAAAGGCTCGGTCGGGTTCCCTCCCGTTATCACAGCAAGCCCGTTGTCGGCCTCTGCAATAGAAAAGCCCGTGCGGGTCACGGTGGGGGCTAAAGTAGCATTGTAGGTTGGCCAGGCGCTGACGGTGAGTTGTCTGCGTCCGACGGCTGTCCCAGGCGCGGCGATGGTGCCTCCGGGGTTCAGCAGCTGGATTCGGGAGACCTTGTTGGGATTCGCGCCCAGGTCATATCGTTCCAGCACCTTACTTCCATCCTGTCCTGAGACAATGATACACTGCTCGGCGTCTTGATTGGTAAGTGGCGCGGCCAGTGGCACCCCTAGGTTCTTCCATCCCGTCTCAGCGTTGAACAAGTACACTGCATTATTTTGCGGACCGCCTCCAAGCATGGCGGCATCATCATCGTCCCAGGGTACGAGTAGCGGCCGTACAGATGGGGGTGCATCGGCTGCCGGTGTGCTCCTGACGCGGAATGGTGCCTGTAGGGAGATAAGGAAGGTTTGAGTGGAAGGGCCAAGGTCCCCTGTTATCTGTGATCCAGAATACACCAGGATGGAGTCGGCCTTTGGAATGTAGATGGCAGCGTGATTCTGGCGATTTTGTGTTACGAAGGTCTCGGGTCGAAGCCAGTCCCACTTCTTCTGCGAAAACGAGTAGTGCATGAGACCTGGATAGTCCCAGGCTGCAGCAGTCTCATTCACTGATCCTCCCACGACATACAGCATGGCGGCATCTGCGTTTCCACCCGGCACGACCTTGACGCATTGCGCGCCGGTCAACGACACATCCATGGGAAGGGCCTCCCATTCTGCCCCCTCTTGCAGCGCTAGCGACTGGAAGCCAGCAGACGAATATACGTAAAGCGTGTTCTCATGGACAACTGAGCAATGGCCGTTCAAGGCATAGATGGGTTCGGGGACGCTCATATTAGGAGCCGTCGGTTCAGGGTGGGACCAGTGGACGTCGAGAGGCTGTCGAGTGGTCTGGGTGGTCTGGGGCTGGCTAAACCTGGGGACGCATCGTGCGGTCTCAGAACAACAGGGAGAAGAGGGGGTGTAAGCGAGTGGTGCAGCCTCGCGGAGCACGAAGGCGCGCACTCAGGTCGGCGTGAAAGTCGGTGGTAAACAGAAACGGAGGATCGTTCAAAGGAGTGGCAGGAGCGAAGTGTGGCAACGTGATATGGCGTCGGACTCCGCTGGCGGAGGTAAGAGAAGCCCCCTGGCGAAGGCCGAATGACAAGCACCTACTCGAAGCAAAGACAGGTGTCAAGACAGGTATGTCTCAACAGTGACTCTCGACGGGGCCGCAGATCGAGACACGGGAAAGGCTTAGGTGCTGAACAGTGAGGGAGCGTGGAGCCTCTGTCGAAGAGGGCGGTGGCGGGCACCAGCGGGGCGGTACAGGAGAGGCAGCAACACACGAGCGGAGGGAGCGAGATGCGACAACACGGGAGACGATTGAGGGATTCGGAGAGAGGCGGGGGAAAGACAATGATGGCGATGTGAGAGAGAGTGAGGTGGTAGAGGCGGCGACGGAGAGGAGAGGCCAGGCGTGCTGCCGGAAGGTGCGCTGGGGAAAGGTGTGCAGTCGCTGGACAGTGCAGGAAGGCGCAAGGGGTCGGGCTAAGATGGGCAGGGGCACGGCCCAACCCGGCTAGTGCGTCCGCCACTTGGGCAGGGGCGACGCGACACACCGCCAGGGGCATCTCGCTCCAGAGCTCTCACCAACTCTGCCACCGTCATTCTTATTCTCGTTCTCTTGCACAGCCCTAGCTGTCAGACCACAGTTCGTGTGGAAGTAGCTCAGCTACGCTCCGAGAGAGCATTCTATACTCGACCACCCTCCAGCCGCGCTCCGGAGTTGGAGGGCGTCGGCGAGAGACGGCCCAGTTGTTGCCCGTTTGCCCAGCACCCGTGCAAGCCTCACAAGCCTTTGTGATGAAACTTCGACGCGATTGTAAGGGCCGGGGGCCCTGTTTTCTTGTCCGCCTGGCGCCGCCTTCTCCGCGCTGACTGCCTGCGAATGCGAACCTCCAGCCAACAATCTGCAGACCTTCGCTGCGGCCGTGACCGTCTGGCTGCTGCCATCTTCGCGGCTGTGGAAGCTCCTGTGCGTCCTGCATGATAATGGCCCTCGATATATCTTACTTGAGCTCTCGGAGCTCTTCCGGGTGCCCAGCCTGGCGCTGGTGTGCACAGTCCGCGCAACCTTCTGTCGGCGGCTCGCTGTGGACGACTGCGGTGCCCAAGTGGACCTCGAGATTCGCCATGTCGTCACATGGCCGTGGTTTGTTTCGCGCTCCGAGCACCTCGTCCGTGGTCGTCGCATTATTTCCAGCCGCGCGCTCTTCTCGACTCCCCGAGTGTCGTTGTGCACTCCGAAGGCCCATTAGGGTCCTCGCCTGAGCCATGGAGGTGATTGAACCTACAGTTTGTCGTACCTGACTTGCCGTGTCTTGACTAGCGGCGACGACTCAACCCCGCCCAGCTGACGACAACACCACGACTGCATCGCGAATCTACTTCCCCGTCGCCGCCTCAATGTGCCGCTCGGTGCTGTCCGTGGCCCCATATCGACCATTATTCTGGTCTCCGGAAGCTGCGCCCCAGACCCCAATCTAGCATGCACAGCTTTCAAACTGGACGCATTCGACGTTTCCGTCTCTCGAGCTTGTGTCCCCATGCAGCTCATTTATCTGAATCCCGCCCTCGCTGCCGGCCCCTCCTTCCAAAGCAATGGTAACTCCAAGCATGCTAGCAGTTGTAGGCTGACATATTACACATAGGTAGACATACAATCGCGGACCGTGCCTCTGCGATCGGATCTATACCGTCTTCTCCGGCTTCATGCGAAACACTGCCACGTTTTCTTTTGCCTACAAAATTTCGAGCCATTGGTTGGTAACGTCTTCGTTTCTTATGCCTGTTACTCTTGTTTTACCTTTCTGCACGGTCTGTGTTGGTAGGGCTGTTTCAATATCGTCGAAGATTAAGGCAGCGCCGCCAACACCGCCCACGCTGAAACTCAATTGGGACTTGGCATATACCACATACTACTTTGCCGAGGACTGGCCATCTGAATCCCACATTCTTATGTTCACTCAACTCTTATTGCCGGTCTTGGAAGCACTCCCGTTGCTGTCTCTTGTTCCTAAAACGGATGAGCTTTGCACTGAAGACCTGGTAGTGAAGCCTTAAGCAGCATAGGAAGAAGCACGTCGAGAGCAGGCAGGTCAAAGAAGAAGTAGCCTTGCTATTGCTATCCCATTCTACACCAGTGATAGGCATGTTTGGAGTGTCTATTCATCCCGTCAACTAAACTATTTCAGACTCCCTATAATCCATGTCAAGCTTATTAACAAGCCTCGCCTTCCCCCTCAAGTCCAGATTCGCCAGCGAATGGCCAGGCTCGTGAACATCAGACGCAATCCGATCTTCAACCTCGTGAGCCCCGCAACCCATCAAAAGCGCCATTCGTGCGAGCAGGACACCGTAAAGTGCTGGAGAGGAATCGCGGTAGTGTCTTTCAGCGCGGTGTGGTCCTTCAGTCACCATGATTCCGAGCCAAGGCTTAGCCAGTGTGTTTTCGTCCCAGTCCTGCGTGGCGTGTTCGTGATAGACATTCATGAGGGTCCTGCCATTGATCAGATCTCGGTACGAAGGAGAGTGCGTTGGGGACTTACGTGTCTGCCTCTTCTCTCCCTTCCATGGTGTCCTGGATGAAGTTTGGGCCGTGTGTCGTCAGGGCGGCTTCGACAAAAGCAAATTCGAGCATGTTCCTGTATGTGATTTGCAGACCTCGGAGCTGGGCGCCCCAGATCTTGAGGTTGATGAGACCTGGGCTGTGGTAGCGCGCTGTCATTCTTGCGTGGTCCAAGAACGTAAGGAGGGCGGTTGAGGGGTCTAGTGGAAGGGAATTGATGAAGGCGGCTTTGTCACTGTGCTCGTCTGCAAATCGTCAGAAATGTACAGGGTGTAGGCGCGTCGGAGTGGTCGCCTGCTAGCGTACAAAGATAGAAGGCTTCCTAGGTCATCAACCGCCGTCGTCTGCTCCGTTCACGGAATCCTGATCAGTTGGGGATCATACCACTACTAGCAGGCAACCACTCACACGCGACTACACCCTGTAGTAGCCCAAAAATAACCAGATCGTCTACTTACCAAGTTCGACTATACGGTACAGCAGGAGAAGCCCAGCATAACACATTCCCATATTGTGCATCCCCAACCGTCCCCAGTTACCTCGCGATGTCAAGACGTCGAGGATGTGGTCCGCTACGTCGTATTTGCGGATACATTTCGAGAGCCAGGCGAAACTGGTGTCTTCGTTCTTCTGGCGCGGGAAGTCCACTTCTGCGTGTCGAAGAAACCGGTCTGCGTATGCTTTCGAAATGGAGCGCTGGTAGCTGCGGAGAGCGGCATGTATGCGTGGGTGGGTCAACTCGAGGGTTTGGATCGAGGAAAGCGTGTAGGGAACGTGCTGAAGTATCTCGAGTAGAACTTCGATTGGGAAGGAAGGGTCGACAAGCGGAGATTCGGTCCAAGTCATGGTAAATTCAATGCGGACTGAATCTCTGTTGATGTGAGAGCAGAAGACGAGGGGATGTGGTTCGAGCAGAAGGTGCGGTGTCGTTTTGCAAACGGTATCCAGTTCGCCGCTGCCTCGGCGGAGACGTGACTGAAGCTAACATGGCGCCTGCAACAAGATGGGCAGTTCAATCGTATCATGATTGGCGTGCTCGAGGGTTGGTTGTACACGAGGCATGAACACCTTGATGGGCTGCCCCACCCTAGAGAGTACCATGCTGTCCGTCCCTGAGCACACCGTCAATCCCACGCCAAAACTTTTCAAACTTTCCCTCACTTAACCTCAGCATACACATCCGTCCGCCTACACAACGGCACCTCCCTCCTCACCTTCTCCAACCCCCCCAACTCCACCTCAAAAACCCCAATCACCCCCTCCTCCTCCCCCAAATCCACAACAACCCTCCCCCACGGATCCACAACCATGGCATGCCCATAACTCCTCCTCTTCCCCTCCTCATCATGCTGCCCCACTTGCGCAGCAGCAACCACCCAACACTGATTCTCAACCGCCCTCGCGCGCAGCAAAACCTCCCAATGCGCCCGCCCCGTCGGCACCGTAAACGCACTCGGATACGTCAAGATCTGCGCACCGCGCGCTCTCAGCGCGAGGCTGGCTTCAGGGAAGCGGAGATCGAAGCAGATTAACAGACCCAGTTTTCCGACAGGGCTGGAGAAAGGGTCGCAGAATGCGGACCCGGGTTCTACGGACGCGGATTCTTGGAGTTGGGGCCCGGACGCGATGTTCACGTCGAAGAGATGCAGTTTTTGGTATGATTGCGTGATATCGCCATCCGAGTTGATGTAGATATGGAGGTTTTGAACACGCGTTCCATCAGCGTTTGGGGCATGGACGCCGACGCAGATGGCGATGGAGTGCTGTCGGGCTGCTTCCTGGAGGCCGAGGATGAATGGGGAGGTAGCCAGGGGGGTGGCGAGAGATAGGGAGGCTGAGGACGAGGGCGCGATGTAATCGGAGGCCTCGGGGAGGAAGAGGATAGTGGCGCCTGCTGCGGAGGCTTGTTGTATGAGGGTGAGACAGGCAGTGAGGTTTTCGGTGGGGGAGGAGGTGCTGCGGAGTTGGGCTATGGCCTGAGGGATGTTAGGAGAGCGAGATCATTGCAGAGATGGAATGGAGACAAATAGAGGAAGACAGGGAATTTAGAGAATGTGGGTGAGAAAAAGGGATATATGGAACTGAAGAAATATTCTTTTCGGATGGAATGAGAGTATCTTTCAGATAGCCGAACGAGCTTCAGGGCAGGAAAAGAGAAGATGATGTACGTCTTATATGAGAGGAAAGATCTTGTCTAGATAGCTTGCACAACCGGACAGATGTGGTAGCCCAACAAAAAAATATGTGATGCAGTCTAAGAGATAACAGCAAAAATGCGAAAAAAGGTTGCACGACAGACACCACCTATGAAATGAGAGGAACAATTCAAAGGATATCATAACTTGTGAAGCAAATGTAGTATAAGCATGCTGTTACTTACCGCTAGAGGCATTTTGATACGACGACTGTGATGGCAAGTCTGATTATTGAAGCCGACTCTTTCAAATATGCAGAATTCAAGCACCTTGCATCAAGTAGAAAGGAGAGGATATGTATGTAACTGCATTGGTGTCCTCGGGCTCCAGTATCGCCATCCGGCCTCCACATCCCTGCAAGACACCGCACGGACCACCCGTCTACGCCATCTTTCACCTGGAAAGTGCAGGCGGTTACCTACACTGAACAGCCACGTTCCCCACACTCGTTCACGATCCATTGCACGAATCTCTGTCCGCAATAGAACCGGAACAGTACGATTCTTCACGAAACCGTCCAAGCCGCGGGCGTATACCCTTCCACTGAGCACCGCGATCAACACTTGTCCAACCCCACCAGTCAACCTGGCTCCGCCGGCCCCCAAGCCATGAACAGAAACAGACGAAAGACGAACGTCAGGTGATCGCTGTAAAGAGATCTAGAGTATTGCTCTTACATAGTACTTTTCAAAGACACGCTGTTACACTACAATTAGCCCGACATGAGCAGTGCCCAAGGCTCTCGATGGGGCTCCCTTCTTTCCGGCGCCGTGGCCGGCCTCGAGTCCCGTCTGGACACTATCTTGGCCGATGACAACCAGGCGAGTGCCAAATCAAGAGCGGCGGATGCAGCGGTCAAGCCGAATGCCTTGCAGGTAGAACCTCGTGAGCATACACTCTGAATATGGCAAAGTCGTAGTCCAGGCTGACTGGATTTAGCTGCATCACGAACGTCATCAACCGTTCGGAGCAGACCGAATTCGAGATTACAAGATAGGCTCGCCCGGGCAGTGCAACAACGAGGTGACAGCCCTCGTGCATCCTCAGATCAATCACGGCCGGACAGTCCCTCACTGAAGGGCCAGACACCTGCAGGGGACACAAGCAGAGCGAGCATGGATTCTAAGGGCCCTGAAGCCCCAACAACATCAGAGAAGGGCGAGGCCGTGAAAGAAGCAGCATCAGAAGCGGATGAACGTCCTTCCTCTGAGGCCACGCCAGCCCTATCGCCTTCAACCTCAGCTGTCCCCGAACAACCTTTAAATACGGCTGCTGCCACGACGATACCCGCTATCATCACGCCGTCCCCACGCCAGTCACTCGAAAGCACCTCTCGGCCATCAATGGAAGCTGCAACGCCCGCAGAACCAGACTCGACCGAGCGCTCACCAAAAGACCTTGCAGCGGAGCTCTCTGCACTAGAGAAAACACACGAGGAGACAGTCCGCGAGAACCGTGAGGAGATCAACTCGCATCTAGAGCGGATTGACGCCTTGCAGTCAAAGCTCGCGTATCTGGCACAGCAACTGGCTTCTTCAGCAAAAGCTGCGTCCACAGACAGTGCACAAGGCTCCGCCGAAAAGAAGTTGGCGGAAAAAGATGCACAGATAGCGGCGCTAATGGAGGAGGGACAGAAGCTGTCAAAGACGGAGATGAAACATATGACGGCCATCAAGAAGATGCGGGCAAAGGCGCAAGAGACGGATAAAGACATGCAATCAATCAAGCAACGGCTGGCTAAGGCAGAGAAGAATGAAACGGAGCAATCAGAGAGGGCGAAGCGCGCTGAGGCCGCAGAAAAGGCTGCTCAAGAGAAGCTCAAGATCGTGGGCAAGATCGAAAAGGATATAGAGGCCATTCGAGCAGAACGGGAAGAAGCAGGTCTCACTATTACGGAGCTGAGACGGCAACTGAGCGAGGCCGTGTCAAGGGCGGAAGATGCAGAGAAGAGAAGCCAAGCCGGAGCACTCGAGGCTGAGAAGCGGGCCACTGCGTCACTGAAGGAGGATATCGAAAATCTGCGCATTGAGAAGAAACTCGCTGAAGACCGCTCGAAACGCGAGCTCCAAGAGGCCAAGGAGGAGACAACGCGCCAGCGGGAGAAGGCAAACGTCGCCGAGATGGAGCTGCGCGGCGAAATTGCTGTAGGTCGTTCGTCCTGAACATGGAAGTACTCTTTTGACATTCAACCAGAACCTCGAAACCAAGCTGGAACTTCTCCGCAGCCGGTCTGAGGAGGTATCGTCGTCAGTGACAGGTGACTCACAAGCCAAACTCCTCCGGCAGATCGAGACGCTGCAGACGCAATACGCAGTAGCCTCGGAGAACTGGCAGGGCATTGAAGGTACACTGACGTCTCGTGTTGCGGCACTCGAGAAAGAGCGTGATGAGACGGCGAAACGCGAAACGGATATCCGCAAGAAGGCAAGGGAGTTCAACTCCAAGGCTCGCAAGCTAGAAGACGAGCTAGAGAGCATCAGCGAACGAGCAAGGACACTCGAGCAGGACCTTTCTGAGCAACGCACCTCCGCGCAGAAACTGCAGCTCCGGCTCGCTCAGGCGGAAGAGGCAGCTGAAGATGCGCGTGCAGAACTAGATAAGGAGAAAAAGGTGCTCGAAGCGGAATTCCAACGAAGGTTGGAAGAAGAAAAGAACAAGTGGCGGGCAGAGATGCAGTCGCAGTTCTCAGCAGCGGACAGCAATCTGCTCCGTGCGAATTCGCCGTCTCCATCGAACAGAAGACACTCCCCAGACCCTCTTGGTATCAATCGAAGAGCATTACCGCGCTCCACATCAACAGATCTGCCGCTAACGCCAATGGACCGCATGTTCTTCGACGACCGCCGGCCATCAGCACGGTCGAAACCGAGCTATGCAGGCGTACGCAGCCCTGAAATCGGGACTCCTCATCGTCAGGACTCTTTCGCATCATCCCTTTCACAGCTCAATGGCTCGAATACCCCCTCCATACACGCACCCGACCAGGACGACGCGTTCGACACTCACTCCTCCCCGCAACGCACCATTAACGACATGATCTCCGTGTCCACTGCCGCAGCCGGCCCCTCAGTGCAACTTGTCGAGCGCATGAGTGCTACGGTCCGACGACTAGAGTCCGAGCGCGCTACGAACAAAGAAGAACTCGCGCGGTTGGTGGCCCAGCGCGACGAGGCTCGCGAGTCGGTTGTAGCGTTGATGCGGGAGGTCGAGGAGAAGAGAGCGCTGGATGAGAAGGTAGGGAAGCTGGAGAAGGAGCTTGCGGAGATGAACGAGCGGTATGAGACGACGCTCGAGATGCTGGGGGAGAAGAGCGAGCGTGTGGAAGAGCTGGAGAGCGATGTCGCGGACTTGAAGAACATCTATCGGGACTTGGTTCAGACGATGAGGTAGGATTGAGCGACTTTGTCTTTACCAAGGGGCATTTGTTCACTTCTGGTCTGATATGACCTGCTCTTATTGTAACTTTTGAGGCTACCGAAAATCAAATATGCCGCCATCCTAGTATCCAAGGGGTATCAAAACTCCGTCCCATGCAATCCATTCCCCCACCAAACCCAATCATTCCAGATCAATCCCCTCCCTCTCCGCCGCCTGCACAATAAACCTCCTGGTCTTCGCATCCGGCGCCAACTCCAACGCCCTCTTCCCCTCCTTATCCTCCTTCTCAAACTCCGCCCCCGCAAGCAACAACACCAACGCCGCATCCCCATGCCCCTCACTAACCGCATGATGCAACGGCGTCCACCCATCACTATCAGCCGCATTCACCGGACTCTTCCCCTCCCCAAGTAACAGCTTAATCATCGGCACACTGCCCACGGCCGCCGCCCGATGCACCGGCAACTGTCCCCTCTTATCCCTAATCCTTGCACTCCCTTTCGCAGCCAGTAACGCGCGGGCAACATCCAAGTGCGCTTTCGACGCCGCGAAATGCATCGCCGTCTGCCCGCCAGTCGTCTGACAATTCGGATCCGCGGATTTCGACAACAGGAGATGGATGGTTTGGAGAGAGGGCTCCGGGCGTGAACACGCCATCATCAGCGGCGTCCAGTTGCTGCCGTCGACGGCATCGGCGTCGAAATTGCGTTGTTGGACGAGGGTTTCGATTACGGCCGCGCGGTCGAAGGAGACGGCCCAGTGGATTGGGAGGCGGGAGTCTGGGTCGGAGAGGGTGGAGAGGTTGGGGTTTGTGGAGAGGAGGGCGAGGGCTTTGGAGGCTGGGGCGTGCGTGTTAGTGATGCGTGGAGGGGGGGAAAGGGAGGCGACGGACTTTGGCCTTCGCGGATGGCTTCGTGGAGGGCGTATTTGGTTTTGTAGGTTTCGTCCATTGTGGATGGGAGCGTGTGGGGTGTTTGGAATGTTTTCCTATGCTGTTGAAGTTGTCTTGGGATTGAGGTTTGGTGGATGTTGAAATGGTGGGGAGTCGGAGTGGATCTGCCGGGCGGTGACCCCGCGTTGTGGAGCTCTCTGGTGGGTTCGGGATGGGTGTGGGAGCTTCGACCGCGGACACTGGACCCTGAATGCGAGTTTCAATTGTGGTTCGTCATGACCTTACTTCTGACAATTGAAACCACAGGCACATGCTCTATAGTAATTGAAAAGCACGTCTGTAAAACATTGTCGTTCGTGAGACGTTCTTCCGGTCGATCCTCATGTCGGGCAAACAGCAAAGCACCACTCTATACACGTTCCAAGGTAACAATCGTGTCAGGTTGTAGCGAGGCAATTTACACTCCTCAAACGTCCAAGAGAACCGGTCGATGCTATGTATAGGATATGACGACAGCTCAACGGCTTGAGATGGCGATTTTAATCTAATTGCCGCTTTGCAGCCGCAGCACACTATTGCCGCCAATCTCTAACCCATGTATTGACTGTCCGACGTCATGATCAACATCACAGGACAATTTGCGGGAACACTGCTGAGGCAGGCTGTCTGGCGGAGACCTAATCACCGCTGCTGGGACAGTTGAGCAAAGTGAATGTCATCACAAATGTCACAAGAGTAAATGGAAAGCAACGAGTATGCTCGCATCAGACGCAAATGTGATTGAAAGCGCGCATTATAATAGTACACGAGACCATCTCCGTATCAACATTAGGATCTCGTTGCTTCGTCCACCATGCTTGACCCATCATGAACCCCCCAGTATTGACATGAGTTTGTCGCGGTTTCCCACGACGGCATTAGATTGTGCATTTAGAGGGCGAAGACAGCGAGGGCAGCAGCGCCGAGGAGGCCGGCAGCCTGGACGCGGGAAGCGGCACCAGGGAACTCGGAGGGGGTAGGCTCGGCAGTGGAGGAGGTGCCGTTGCCGGAGGGAGTGGGCACGCCGCTGACGCTGGTCACGACCTCAGTCTCGGTGGCGGTCTCCTCGGGGACCTCCTCAGTGACGGTCTCGGTAGCGGTCTCCTCGGGGACCTCCTCAGTCACGGTCTCGGTCTCCTCAGGAGCCTCAGTAGGGGCGGGAGCCTCGGACGTGGGAGCAGCAGAGGGCTCTGCGCCGCCTGGGACCTCAATGGGCACACCAGCCTCGGCGCAGGCACCCTGGACGGCGGAGATGGTGGTGGCCTGGTCGGCCTCCGAGCAGCCGTCCTGGACGCAAGGAAGGGCGGTAGCGAAGAGGGCATCGGCCTTGCCGCACTGGCATTCGAAGTCGGTAAGAGTAGCGCAGCCGCTGCTCTGGAGGGCCGGGAGCAAGCAGGACAGCTATGTCGGCATTAGATGACAATACAGAACACGATCGTCGAGGTACATACAGCGCAAGAGGGGAGGTTGGAGAGCTGGGCGTGGGCAACAGAGGCCAGGGCAACGGTGGCAACGGCAACGAAGGACTTCATGTTGACGGTTGATTGGGTTTTTGAGGCTGAAAAGCGAAAGTCGAGGTTCGGTACGAGCGGTAAGAACAGGTGTGCAAGAACGACTGTGAGCTGATGCAGGACGAGCGAAGGTGGGAAGACCCAGCCGTGTTTATATATTGGGTTTGCCTCTTTCAAGAAACAAGTCAGCCCGTGCAGGGGGCGTGTCGGTTCGGCTTCACATGTGGGCCGCAGTTGCTGAGAGGCGGGATCACCTGCAGCCCATGGCCAGCTAGTGTTTTGTAACTTTGCCATCTGCAACCATTGGCCACCAGAACGCATATCATCAGAGAGGCTGAATTCTTCGCATTCCAAAGACGCCAATGGCGAGAGAAACCATGGCTATGTTTGAGTGTTGACCATGGCCGTCGCTCAGGGAGAGCCCGTCGATGGGGGTGCCACAGGGCCTCAGGACAGCAGGCCACACAAAGGGGTACACGCCCACACAGAGAGGCTTGTTTATTGCCCAGCCACGGCGACCCCATATCAGGGACCTGCGAATGAGGGGCGCTGATCAGAGAGGAGATATTGCCGTCCCGGAGCAAGTCCATTACACAAACTTGTTTGGACCCTGGCTGGGCCAGACTCCCTGCCCAGGGTGTTGGAGGGGGCAGCAGTAACGCTTTACGCTGTAGGGTTTCGTGGATGTCGCCGGACGGCGAAGCAGAGACAAAGGAACTGGGTTGCTTGCGTGAGAGTGGTTGTCCTGCCATCGCGATCGGATTCAGAGTCCAGGGAAGCCAAGACGGCGTTGGCCCGGAGGCGGCGTAACCAATGAGTGTGCAATTGGTGGATCCTTTACGAGACGCCGTCGGTTCCGCCAGCCCATTTCGCGCAAGCGTCGACGCCCGCGGCGGCGAGAAAACCTGGGGTTGTCCGTGCCCCTGACGCGGGCCAGCCGCTGCGTGCGGGCACTCAGGACAATTCTCTGAATAAGGGTGGTGGAAAGCAGAGGTTAGCTTGGGATGCGCAAAAGTGATGCAAAGCCCGTTGCAGGCTGTGGCCGTTTGATTGTGCACGAGCTGAGGCATTTAGCTCCGAGACTTGTCATCCTTCGGAACAGCATGCAGCATCATGATGCGGTGCTCTGGAATCCTGAATGGGTCCCTGGGCGGCACACTATGCCTTGGTAGCTTTGCAGATTAACCCTAGTGAGCGCAGGTTGAGTAAGTGTGGTCACAAGGTACCTGCATTGCCGTTGATGGTGCAGAATCGTTTGCGGATGAGTGCATGAATTGTCTGCACAGGCGTGTCGCGCACACACTCTCCCAGCCTTTCGAATTCCCAGCTCTTGTGTTGGATACCCGGCAACAACAATTGTCGTTGGTGGATGAGGAGGCTGGAACACTCCCCCATTACGAAGGCGGCTCCTCGGCTGCAGGTGCTAGCGCATGGGTTGATCCACAGGCCATGACGGAAACCTGGGGAATTCAACAACCGAAAAAAGCGAGGTGGGCCGATGCCTCAGGCGGTGGAGCAGCACCTGTCACCAACCTTTTCACATTTGTGTTTCAGAAGATGGAATCCTCTCGAGAGTCTACGGGAATGGTTGGACCCAGCAAGCTGTAATGGATGAGTAGAAGTCCAAGTGGAAGCGTCCGGCGGTGGGTCGACAAAACTCGGATAACGAAGCCTCTGCAATGGTGACTACTCGGCCCTTTGCTTGTGCGAGACTGCAGAGCCTGCCACTTAGAGTCAGAACTTCGATAGTGCCGACATCTTTACCAGATCTGGCCAGGGCATATCGACTATAGTGCACCGCCAGTGGGACCTCGGGACTGATCAGATAAGAAGACGAAAACTTTCCAGAACTGGCAAGAATGAAGGAAAACGCTAAGGAGGACAGCTTTCGGAACAGCTTGTGGATCACAGCGACACGTTCTTGTGCAGGTGAGCCGTGGAAGATGTCTACAAGTTTTCGAGTGAATCACGACGCCAAGAGATGTTCGTCGGCGAATCGTTGAGCCGTGCCGAGGCGCGCTAACATTCTAGTCGCGAAGCTTCACTGTGACCTCAAGTCATGTAGTACAACCTGCAACGAGACCTCACGCCCTTCTTCAAGTCATGGCGACTTCCGATCCTGAGCAGCTCGTGCGGAGCTCCATGAAGCGGACACGGGAGATATTTGCAGCTGACTTTGCTTCACCGGCCGCCCTGGAGCATCCCCCGAACCGAGTCTTCAACATCCCTCCGCCGACGACGTCAGCCCGTGATTCCGCAGACCAGATAGCAGTATCGTCGCGGATAAGAAATGAATACGAGCATGTCAGAGAGCTGCCTCCCGCACTGGCAGCCAAGATGGCAAGCGCAGCTACTACGGCTGCAGAGCGGAGGAAGAAGATTCGAGATGCGAACGCGGAGGAGAAGACTTCAGATCCCAAGATGCACAAGATGATCGAAGGCGCCTCGGAAAAGCTGGACCAGGCGAAGAGCGCACAATCGACGGTCCTGACCTTACGCGCCGTTGGGAAAGGCGCTGCTCCAAATGCAGCTGGCCCTACCCCGATGCGGAACATTCCTTCCTCCGCTCTAGTGAGAAAGGATACCGTGAGGTTCGTGTAATGGCGGCCAGTTCTGAATGCATGGAAACTGACCAGTCGACAGGCAATCGAAACCGGAATGGCACGCGCCATGGAAGCCGTTCCGAGTTATCAGCGGACACATGGGATGGGTGCGCAGTCTTGCCGTTGAGCCTGACAACAAGTGGTTTGCGAGCGGCGCCGGTGATCGCACCATCAAGATCTGGGACATGGCCACGGGCCAATTGAAGCTGACACTGACTGGCCACATCAGTGCTGTGCGAGGCCTGGCCGTCTCTCCTCGCCATCCTTATATGTTCTCTTGTGGTGAAGACAAGATGGTCAAGTGCTGGGACTTGGAACAGAACAAGGTTATCCGACACTATCACGGTCATCTCAGCGGCGTGTATACGTTAGATCTCCATCCTACACTCGACGTCCTTGTGACCGGCGGACGGGACGGCGTCGCTCGCGTTTGGGATATGCGGACCAGGACGAACATCCACGTGCTGAGCGGCCACAAGGGAACAGTGTCGGACTTGAAGTGTCAAGAGGCGGATCCTCAGATCATCACCGGCTCCATGGACTCTACGATACGCCTGTGGGACCTCGCTGCTGGAAAGACCATGGGGGTCCTCACACATCACAAGAAGAGCGTCCGGGCACTCACTCTCCACCCCTCAGAATTCACATTTGCCTCCGGATCCTCGGGTTCGATCAAGCAGTGGAAGTGCCCTGAAGGCGCCTTCATGCAGAACTTCGAAGGCCACAACGGCATCATCAATACCCTATCCGTCAATGAAGATAACGTCATGTTCTCCGGCGCCGACGATGGCACCGTTGCCTTCTGGGATTGGAAGACAGGTCACCGCTTCCAGTCGACACAAAGTGTAGCCCAGCCTGGTTCTCTCGACGCCGAAGCCGGAATCATGTGCTCGACTTTCGATAAGACAGGCCTTCGTCTGATCACAGGAGAGAGCGACAAGAGCATCAAGATGTGGAAACAGGACGACGAAGCCACGGAAGAGACGCACCCATTGGAGTGGGTCCCCACGCTCGGTCGGCGCAAGTTCTAGAGCGGCATCAACTGTTGGCAGTATTGTAAGCCCATCCGCCCGGCTGTGACTTCCCATGACCCCACAATGGCGCTGAGAGACATCTCTAACAGAGACGGACGACAACAACAACAGCAAGGCGGCGTCCTTCGAAGCGACCAGTTCGCTACCGAGGTCATCGCGATGGTGACCTTGGCATACACCCAGCGTCCCATTACATCGAGCAGTATCCGCCAATGGCCTACCACACCGTGTTGCACGCGATACTCATTTCTCTGATGCCCTGTGGCCTTCGAGGAGCGGCGTCAGGAAACAGTGCAGCTGTGGGCAGCCACCCCTCATCGGGACCGTGGGGTGCGGCGATGAGTGCGAGTTACCCCCACCGTGGCGATGTGGCCTGGGCACTACGTGCTCGCGACTATGCAACAGCATGAACGGCCTATACACCTAGAGGCCCCCTTGACACCCTATTTAAACTTCGAAAATACTCCTACTATCATCGAGAACGACAGGCTGGTCCAGCGGTATAGGCGGTGCGAGGCGATCCGGGACGAAACGAGGGAAACGAAACGAAACGAGGGAAACGAAACGAAACGAAACGAGCACGGTTCGAGACCAGCCTGTGACAGCTCAATTTTTTTTGCTCGCCCCGGCGTCACGTAGTGTCGGTCCATACACAGCGGAGTTGAACTGCAACCACATGAGGTCGGGATCCCTCGTCCTTATAGGATCTGAAGGCCACTTCAATCGAGGTACAGGAGAGGCTCCTTTTGGAGCGGTATCCGGACATGCTGGGATCGACCCGCGTCGTTTGAGCCGCCGGTGCCGCAGGTAGTGCCCATATGTTCATGCGGAGGGTATGGCACTTTGTATGATCGATGAACAGTCCCTTCGACCCCAGGGGACGGAATCACTTTGGCATTATACCCGAGATACAGTTGATTTGAGCAAAGGCTCGCGAGCTTGCTTCCTGGCACACATGCTTGGTGATACATTCCCACTTCCATTGTGCCCCTTCGTGATCCGTCTAAAATCTGTCTCCTTCCTGAGCCACTACAGAGAGCGCTTGAACATCCACCACTACCCCTTCCCCGCAACAGTGCTTTTCTCACTGCACACCACCACCACCCATCTGCCGCTCATCCACATCCACATCCATTCCACTCCCCGCACCCGCACCCCCAGGTGCCGGCGCCGCCCCATCCATCTCGAAATCCCACCACGTCTCATGCCAATTCCTCCCCATGAAGTCGCTTTCCAACGCGCGAATGAAATCAACCGGCTGCACAGGCAGGCCCGCAACATCGCCACTGCCCGGAACACCGGCCGCCAGTCCCTCGCTCGCAGACGTAAAGTTCGTAGCGAAATCCTGCAGCGCCGGGAACGCGGGCACGAAATTCGGATTGAAGGGTGATGCGTACTGCGAGTGATGTGGTGATGGTTGCAAAGGCGCTGCTGTTGTCAGGGGGTCAGGTGATACGGCGGTTGAGGGTGTGTGCGCGGGTGTTGAGAATTGCTGTGGTTGTTGTTGTTGTTGTTGTTGGCTTTGGGGGACTGCATAATGGGCGTCGCGCGATGATACATGGAGACCCGGTTGCTGCGCGGGCTGTTGTTGGCCTGACGAGGTATTGGGTTTCCGCGAATTGCGACGGACGTCTTGCATGGATCTTGAGACTTTGTTGAGCGCGTTGATGGTGTTGAAGTGGGGTTTGAAGTCGAAGTTTATTTCACAGGCGCGGTTCATGACTCCTGCGACGCCTTCGAGGGCTTGGAGGTCTTCTTCGCAGTCGTCCGGGTTGGTGCAGCCGACGATGTGTTCGTAGAGGGTGAAGACGACGCAGAAGGAGTAGAAGCTTATGAAACTGGATGGCAAGGTTAGCCGCGGTAGCGGGTAGATCGGGTGGGAAGGACCGACTGGAAGTAGAAGAAGTAGTTTTCGTCAGACGCGACGTTCTCGTCGTTGAAGCGGAGAATGATGGAGACTACCATTCTTGCTGCTCGTAGAGTGATAGGATCTGCAGTATGCTCATGATTCGGTTCGCGCACTAGACGACGGATGCCGATGATGATGATGTATATGCCCATGATGTGATCGGCCCATAGCCAGGAGTCTGCCTTCGGCGAGTTCTCCATGAGGGATAACTAGACAGAAGTAAGCATGGTTTGTGTTTCATAGGTGAACCGAAGTACGGCCTGATGAAACATACAAGATTCCATTCCCTCACTATTTCTTCCAACTGCGCACAACAGTCGTCCACTTTTTGCAACACCTCTGTATCTCGCGGCTTGTCCGTTGGGTCGCCGATAATGTCGAGGATTTCCGCAGTCATTATCGTGTATCGAAGGAACACAACATACATGATGGACTGCGTTGCGGAAGGGTTCATGTCCCGTGCCGTAAAGAGAGTCGGTGGTTTGACTCGCCCTGGTCTCCATCGGATTGCAGCTGGCTTGTTGTTGAACATCCGGAAGAAGAGGTCTGTTTGTAGGACCAGAAAGTACAGATAGCGAAGGTTCTGGCGTCGGTCCTCTTCTTCATTAGAGCGGATCGGGACAGAGTCCAAACGATCTACACCCTTTACTTTGAGGAAGTGGCACGCTCGACAATGGAACTTCCATGAAAGTTGGTAGTCGAAGTTATGGATCGTGGTATAGGCCTGCCACCATTTTCAGCATTTAATTAGGCTTCGTGACACCATTGAGGATAGCTTACTGTCAAGAGCGCACAGTGGCCGTCCAAGTCCGTCCCGGTCGCGGCTTCAAGCCACTCGGGGACAGATTCTAGCAGCTTCAGATAAGCGACTTTGCTGAGATCATTTCCGGGTCCGCGGAGCGAGTGGAGGCCGTAAAACAGCGCATTGTAGTAAGCAACGCGCATGGCAGGGTCGACCTTGACATATGGAGAATCTATCAGGTCTGGTAGCACCTCTAGAATGCTCAGGTCTAAGCCGGATGCAAATGCGTCTGGCACAACCATGGTTGGGACAAGCCCTCGGAATGCTTTTGTTGGGTCAGCGAATCTACCTCGTGGCTTCAACCAATGCATCCACATACACTTGACGCATTTTTTTGCTTCTTCAGGAGAAAGCCCAAGGGCTGGTGCTTTTGGTAGCGGCTTGTCAGACCGTACCCTTAAGCTCTCCAAGTTATCCAAGGCCTCCTTCAATCCTGATATGGCGGTATCGACATTGGCAGCATCTGGTGTGTCGTTAGGAGTAGCACCCTTCGTATTCACCTGCTCGAACTGGTGCCTCGTATCGCTCGCCATGCGATATATCCATGCTGTAGTCAATCAGCGGCTTATCGGACGTATACAACATTGCGCATACACTCCTTTCCCGTCTCCCTTGTCACTGTGGCGTCCGCCAGATTGTCAGGCAGAGGTTCTTGATCAGGCGGTTCCACTGTGCGTGCTGGGGACTCTGGTGAAGCGGAGGTTGTGTGTTCGGAGCCATGTAGTTGGTGTTCAAGAAACTCAATCCTATTTCTCAGCTCTCTGACATCGTTCTTTTGTCTGAGAACAGAGTCAGCCACTTTGCCCGGTGTTCCATATAGGACTGACTGACTGTGCCAGCCTAGGGCGTTTACGGCGTTCGACATAGACACATTCCGTATCAGCCGCTACACATTGCTTGCATACTGGCTCGTCTTTGTCGCATTTGATCTTGGTCACGGTTAAATCGTTGATTGCTTGGGGGTGACTGCCTATTCACCTTCTTCTGTTTACATCTGACGCACTGCCACTGTTAGGTGATTGCCACACACAAAGAAGGGCTCCATGACGCACAGCAAGCTTCATAGCGAGAGGTGTGACTATTGATTGGTCGTCTTAAATAGATGGCCTTACGGAGTGGCATGTGTGGTCCGGCCGTCGAATAGTACCGGATGTCCTAGGGCGCCTGGAAGCTAGCGAGATCGCTGCTGCACAAATCGATCTTCACTCTATTCTCCGAAATTCCGGAAGCCGTTTGAAGTCTTTCGTAGGATGGCCGCATGTGATGGTGTACCGTGTAGTTTCCTGCTCTCCATAAAGTGATGTGTCGTGAGGCGATGTGGACTTTCGGACTTTCAAAAGTCCGGTGTCCGACCACCTCCGAGACCACAAGCATAGCGATCCGACCATCTCTACATCATACATCATCAAGCTGACGTGTACCACAAGGCAGCACTCGTTACCTAGTCGCCGAGATAATACGAACAAGTACACAAAATTGCTCGTGGTAGGCAACCGCTATTCTACTCATCGGAGAATAATGCGACGGGACCACCGGAATGCGAGAATGCGGTCTCGGCGAATTTCAAGGTACTACAACCCACTAAAGTGTCTAACCACCAATCCGATCGCTTGGCAGACCTGCGTAGTATCGTGATAGTCCCGCCCGGTCCAAGAAAATTTCAGACGAAGTAATCATGCCAATGCTTGAGCGAGTGTTCACAATGAGTATGTATACTTGCTGGTTGCCACCAGCGCTGAGGTACACCGACTTTCGTGGAAACTTGAAACCACCAGCAACTCAAGCTATACATCCATCGCTAGCTTTAGCTAGGTCTGGAGTCCGGCCAGTGCTCGACTTGGTCAGTCACACTAGTGGTTGACACCATCATGCCCGTTCGTCCCGACACCAAGGGGTCTCGCATGGAGCAAGAACAGCAGGATGCAGGCATGGAAGCTCGGTCCACTGACAGCTCTTCCGGCGAACTCAAAGAGCATAAGGACCTACGGGAAGCGGAAGTACATAACCTTGCACGAGAATTTACGACTCAGTCAGCGCGATCCCATCACCAGTCCCCTTTTACGTCAGAAGGTGGCCACCTGGATCCGAAGAGTCCACACTTCAGGGCAAAGGACTGGGCCAAAGCATTTTATAATGTCAGATACGATTCACGCGAAAACATCAATCCCCGTGTTGCCGGTGTAGCATTCAGAAGTCTGAATGTCTGGGGACGAGGCTCACCCACTGATTTCCAGTCAAGTGTGGGCAACTCTCTGTTGAAGCTGCCCTCCTTGTTCGGGAGGGGCTCTAAGCGTATCGATATCCTCCAGGATCTGGATGGCCTTATCTTGCCTGGCGAGCAGCTCTGCGTGCTAGGACCTCCTGGGTAGGCATTGCCATGACTTTGCTGTTTCAATCTCGACTGACTTGATCATCAGATCCGGTTGTTCTACATTATTAAAGAGTATTGCGGGCGACACCTTTGGTTTCACTGTGGATCCGAAGTCCTATTTGAACTATGAAGGCATAAGCCCCAAGCAGATGCATACTTCTTTCCGTGGAGAAGCAATATATACTGCTGAGGTTGACGCACACTTCAGCGTGTTGCCGGTTGCTGAGACACTCTACTTTGCGGCTTTAGCCCGCGCTCCCCGTGTGATCCCCGGGGGAATCACCCGCGAGCAGTACGCTGAGCACCTCCGAGATGTTGTCATGGCCATGCTCGGGATCAGCCACACTCTAAACACAAGGGTTGGAGACGACTATGTGAGAGGCGTGTCAGGAGGCGAACGGAAAAGAGTCACTATCGCAGAGGCTACACTCAGTAAGTCCCAGTGGAGCTTGCGTCTATGTCAGCGATACTTATTCGAGCCAGGCTATGCACCCCTCCAATGCTGGGATAACAGCACCAGAGGGTTGGACTCGGCGAACGCTATCGAGTTCTGTAAGACACTACGTACTCAGTGCGATGTTTTCGGAGCTTCAACCTGTGTCGCGATTTACCAAGCCCCGCAAGCTGCATATGAGGTGAGTGCTGCTTTATGACGGTCGAATTGAAAGCCCTAACGTCGTCAGCTGTTCGACAAAGTCATTGTTCTCTACGAAGGGCGTCAGATCTACTTCGGCAAAGCGGACGAGGCAAGGGCATACTTTGAGCGTCTCGGATTCCAGTGTCCAGAGTCGCAGACAACGCCAGACTTCTTGACCTCAATGTCTAGTCCTGATGAACGCATCGTCCGACCCGGGTTCGAAGGGAGCGCGCCAAGGACATCCGAAGAATTCGCGCAATGCTGGAAAAGCAGCAAGGAACGGCAGACACTGCTCCAGCAGATCGAAGAGTACGATCGCTTGCACCCACTGCATGGTGATGACCACGACAAATTCGCGTTGTCACGAAGTATGGAGAAGTCGAAGATGCAACGTACCAAGTCTCCCTACAATCTCTCCTTCTGGGGCCAGGTACGCCTGTGTCTATGGAGGGAGCGGCAGAAGCTGAAATATGACCCGAGGTAGGCCTCCCCCAGCCATTTGAATGTTTTCACACTAAAATCGCCAGTGTTCCAATAGCCATGCTTACCATGAACCTCACCGAGGCATTGATCATCGCCAGTGTGTTTTATAACCTTCCTTCAGACACTTCATCGTTCTTTAAGAGGGGCGCTGTCTTGTTCATGCTCGTCCTGCTCAATGCATTTGGTTCGATGCTGGAAATATTCCAGCTTTACTCCAAACGCAAGATTGTAGAGAAGCATAACCGGTATGCCCTTTATCATCCGAGCGCGGAGGCCTTGTCATCCATGGTATTCGAACTGCCTTACAAAGTGGTCAATGCAATCGTTGTCAACACGACGCTGTACTTCATGACTAACCTTCGTCGGGAACCGGGACCATACTTCTTCCTTCTCTTGATTGGCTTTGCCATGACTATGTCAATGAGTATGCTTTTCCGGTTGTTTGCGTCAGTTACGAAGACTGAAGCTCAAGCTCTGGCACCCAGCTCACTTGGTAAGTTTGCCTAGCAAATCCGTGGATCAGCAATGGTCCAAGTACTGACATGCCTGTTAGTTTTGATGACCCTCATCTTGTACACGGGCTTTGCCATACCTGTCAGCTACATGCTTGATTGGGCGTCCTGGATACGGTGGATTAATCCCATCCAGTACGGTTTTGAGGCTGCCATGGTGAACGAGTTCAACGGACGAGACTTCGCCTGCACCTCCTTTGTTCCATCTGGCCCGTCATACGAGAACATCACCGCTGAACAGCGGGCCTGCGCCGCCCAAGGCTCCGTTCCAGGCAGAGACAGTGTAAGCGGTACTGCCTTTGTCAGAACTGCCTTCGATTACGAGTACGCAAACCGCTGGCGTAACTTCGGACTCGTGGTGGCAATCACTGTGTTCCTCATGGTTCTCCACCTCATCATGTCCGAACTCGTTGCTTCTGAGCGTTCCAAGGGCGAAGTGTTGGTCTTCCGAAGAGGCAAGCTGCAACAGGCAAGAGGAAAACGCCAAACGAGTGACGAGGAGACGGGGCCACATACGGCCAGCATTCAAGAGAAGCCAAATGTTGTAGGCCAAGAGCCTGATGAAGGCGTCGAAAAGCAGACATCCATCTTTCATTGGGAGAATGTGTGCTACGAGGTCCAAATCAAGAAGGAAAAGCGACAGATTCTGGACCACGTTGACGGATGGATTAAACCAGGCACTTTAACTGCCCTTATGGTACGTTGATCACACACATTACTTACTTTACCTGACGTTCACCCAGGGTGTTTCCGGCGCTGGCAAAACCACGCTGCTTGATGTGCTTGCGTCTCGAACAACAATGGGCGTCATCACCGGGAGCATGTTCGTAGACGGCCGCGAGCGTGACCACTCCTTCCAGCGGCAGACTGGTTACGTGATGCAACAGGATATCCATCTGTACACATCCACAGTTCGCGAGGCATTGGAGTTCAGCGCGCTCATGAGACAGTCGCACGAGTACAGCCGCGAAGAGAAATTACGCTACGTGGACTATGTGATTGATCTTTTGGGGATGGGAGAGTACGCAGACGCTGTAGTTGGCGTGCCTGGGTCTGGTCTCAATGTCGAGCAGCGGAAGCGTAAGTCGTCAATGCAGCCTTTTGCGGATGAGACTGACGTAGTACAGGCCTCACGATAGGTGTGGAACTCGCAGCTCGCCCTAAGCTGCTGTTGTTCCTCGATGAGCCAACTTCTGGCCTCGACTCGCAAACTTCCTGGTCTATCTGCAACCTCATGGAGAAGCTCACACGCAATGGACAGGCAATTCTTTGTACGATTCATCAGCCATCAGCCATCCTCTTCCAGCGCTTCGACCGCCTTTTGCTGCTTGCAAAGGGAGGCAAGACAGTCTACTTTGGGGAGATTGGCCGTAACTCCCAGACTCTGATTGATTACTTCGAACTCAACGGAGGACTCAAGTTCCCGGCTGGGGCTAACCCTGCGGAGCATATGCTAGAGGTACTTACATCCGAACTTGTACCGAACCATGCTGACGACCTCTAGGTCATTGGAGCAGCTCCAGGTGCACATACAGATATCGACTGGCCCTCGGTATGGAGAGAAAGCATGGAGTATCAAGAAGTTAGAGCCGAGCTCTCCCGACTGAGAAATCTCGAGAAACAGCCTTCGGCGGTGATGGACGGTAATGCAGGCAGCTATCAGGAATTTGCAGCGCCGTTCAGCACACAGCTCACAGAGGTGGGAAAACGTGTCGCTCAGCAGTATTGGAGAACACCATCGTATATTTACTCGAAGGCCCTACTAACGGTCGGCTGCGTAAGTTAAGTCGGCACAAAAGCAAGTCCAAGTTGCTAACTCCAAGGGTAGGCCTTCCTTATCGGATTCTCTTTCTTCAACCTCAAAAATACCATGACAGGCATGCAGAACCAGATGTTCGCCATCCTGGTTTTCATCTTCGTCATCATCCAAATGATCTACCAAATCATGCCCATCTTTGTCACCCAGAGAACGCTCTACGAAGCACGCGAACGTGCTTCAAAGACCTACGACTGGAAAGCCTTCATGCTGACCAACATGGCTGTCGAAATGTTCTGGAACTCGGTAAAGCACCCATCTCTTCCTGGACCCCCAGCACAACACTAACCTCCCCAGATCATGGCCATCCTCTGCTTCCTCGTATGGTACTATCCTGTCGGCCAATTCCGCAACGCCCAAGCAACAGACACTCAGGATATCAGAGGATTCTTGACCGTCCTCGTGGTCCTCGCCACCTTCCTCTTTGCTTCCACCTTTGCGCACCTTATCATCGCCGGCTGCCCCTCTGAAGCCGTTGGTGCGGCAATCGCAACCGTCTTGTCGATCATGCTATACGCTTTCTGTGGCATTCTCGCAGGTCCAAAGGATTTACCCCGTTTCTGGATCTTCATGTACCGCGTCAATCCCTTCACGTATGCCGTTGCTTCTTTGATGTCAGCGTCAACCGGTGACGCGCCTGCCGCCTGCGCGAACAATGAGATCCAGCGGTTTGCGGCGCCACAAGGTGTGACATGTGGGGACTACCTCGCGGATTACATTCAAAGCGCCGGTGGATATGTCCTGGATTCTGAAGCTGTGGGTGGGAGACAGGAGTGCGGGTATTGTGCGATGGATAATACGAACCAGTATCTCAGGAGTGTGAGTGTGGAGTTTGAGAATCGCTGGAGGGATTTTGGTTTGATCTGGGTGTATATTGTGGTCAATATCGTCGGGGCTATGGTGTTGTACTGGTTGTGTAGGGTGCCGAAGGGGAAGAAGAGGAAGAATGCGTAGGGAGGTGGAAGATCAACGGCACGGATTAATAGACTGGTAACGGTAGAACGCTTGGTAGAGATGGGATGCGTTCATAGTAATGCTGGTATGCGAAGTGTTTAACTGAAGCATGGATGGTTGGATGTGTACCTCTCGCTCGACTGATGATGAGGACGAAAAACCTCAACGGGATAGGGCTCAAAATGAAGTGTTGCCTATATAGGTGTTTTATTATGCAGGAACAAGTACATACGACCATAGCAAGCGGAAAATTAGGCCTCTCGTCCGATCGACCAAATACAAGCCGCTTAGCGCCCGTTGAGTAGTATGGTGGGTGACCACATGCGAATAGCGTGGTGTTGTATGTTTTTTTGCGTGTATTCCTGAAGGTCTGAGGCAGCATGTAGGTCACAAAATTGGCGTCTCTTCGAGTATTTTTTTCGCCCCTCTCTTTCTTGCGTGAGGTGATAAGACGTTGGAAACATGATGATGAACCACTGGCAGTCAACTGGTCAACTGATGGAAGAGCCTCGGTGTGCACGTACCACCCGGAGTTTTGTTGCCTCCGACCGACAACGTCCGCACCTCCCTAAGTTTGTTCCTGAATCGCCTCCAGCTTGAACCATGGAAAGCCTTCTACTTGTCTCAATCCTTTCCAATGTTCAGGCAGAACTGGGAAAAAGGGCATGGCGTCGTTACGCCCGGCAATGCTGCCTACCTTAGGCGAGGGACCCCTGCTGATGTTGGTACCTATATGGCACCACTTCCTCAAGCCTGCTTTGTCTCTCGCACACTCTCAACTCAATGGATTCCCCAAATAGTTTTCAGGAGATGGACGATGCCGTGCTTATCGAACATGGTGACATACACGACTACAACCCCGAGCAGGTGCTTCCAGAAGACCCCGCTACTGTAGAGCGAATTCGGAAATGGCTTGAACCAACAGACTACGATCTCCCGAGTGGCGAGTTTCGCAAGCACCTCGTCTCACATGTTCCAGGCACTGGCACGTGGCTGACGTCCAGTGAACAATACCGCCAATGGCTCGAATCAGAAGACGACGGGCTCTTCTGGATCCGAGGGTTTGCAGGGTCCGGAAAGTCGGTCATGGCAGCACACATCATTGACGAATTGAACAAGAGCAACCCTAACGCTCCTGTGCTTTTTTTCTTCTTCAGGCAGATCATCGATGCCAACCATGAACCGGTTGCTTTGCTGCGCGATTGGCAAGCACAGGTGCTCAGTCACAGCCCTCCGTTGCAGCAAGCTCTCAAAAAGTGCTTACGTGGGCCGAAGGATCATGTCCCTATGGAAGCTCACTGGAAAAATCTCAGGCTTGCACTTGATGGCCTACCTGGGAAGGTATTCTGCATTGTGGACGCGCTTGACGAGATGAATGCTGGAAATGAAGACTTTTTGAAAGAGTTAGGAGCCCTTGGACAGTGGAAACCGGGGAAGGTCAAAGTGCTGATGACGAGCCGCCCTGTTCCGACAGTTGAGACCCCACTCCGTGCTTGCAAGGCGATCAAGCTCCGTCTTGAAGATGCAAAGGTGAACAAGGACATATCTACATACGTTCAAGACCGTCTCAACAGCTCTTCTATCGACAAGCAGGATTGGAATAAGATCCTCGATGCGGTGCCAGGCCGCGCCGACGGGCTGTTCATTTATGCAAAATTGGCCATGGATGCTTTCCTCGAGCCCGGTGCCAGGGTAGATGAAGTATTGCAGCAGCTCCCTACAAACCTCAATGAACTCTATACCAACCTGCTCCACCAGCATGCACAAAGGGCTGGTGTCGACGGCAACATACAACTCCAAATATTGCAGTGGGTCACGCACTCCACTCGTCCATTGCGCCTGCTTGAAATCGCAGATCTGATCGACTCGACGATTTGGACAGCGGAACAACGGAATCTGAAACGAACCAAGGGTCTGGTACGAGCTGCAATCGGTCCTCTGCTCGAAGTCTTTCCGGACGAAACAGTCTGTGTGGTCCATCACAGTTTTACCGAATTTCTCAAAGGCTCTGGTCGAGAGGAGCAGTCTGGCGGCTATCAAGTACTGAAACCTGAGCTCACACACCTACACCTTGCAATGGCGTGCCTAGCCTACCTTCGGTCAGGCTGTCTCGATGACGTTGAGGTTGGAGACGACCCTGACGAAGTGTCAGACTACGAGAGCGAGGATAGCTATTGCAGCTTTGACACAAATGAGGCCTCAGACATGTGGGATCGGCCATCTCGCGATGAAGAGAGCATGGAGATGCAACGAAGATGTACAGAAGCGAAGGTCAAACACGCGTTCCTCGCCTATGCCTCGGGTAACTGGATTACTCATATACAGCGAGCGGAATCTGCCGATGAGGGCGCGTCAGGGGTTCTTGAGGCGTTAGACTATTTTCTGGGTAATGCATCATTCCGCAAGCCCTGGCTTACGCTCCAATGGACCAGCGATGAGGATAATATCCATCGATTGACGCCTCTTCACGTTGCCGCTAGGTATGGGCTCTCGTCATATGCATCACATCTCCTGTGGTCCAACGATGTGGATATCGACGCAACAGATGGCTCTGGAAGAACAGCCTTGTGGTTTGCCGCCAAATATGGACATGTAGAAATCGTTCGCACCCTCCTAGACGCAGGGGCCGACTCAACTCTGGACGAACATGTCAGGGGCCTGGCCCCCATACACATAGCCACGCTAGAAAAACATGCAGAGGCAGTCAAGGTGCTACTGGAGGCCGGAACAGATCCACTCATGAAACGAAATATGGAACGGATAAAAGCGTTCTACGGACTGTCCGATACAGGCTCCCCGGCGCTCATGTATGCCTGCCGCGAGGGGGACCTAGATGTTCTTGAGGCTTATCTTCCCTACTTGAAGGACACGGAGTCTGTTAATCGCGCTTTGAGCTGGTCTGCAAAGTGTGCGCATGCAAACCTCGTCAGGCGTCTTCTACAACATCCGGAAGTGGACATCAATACCACGATTCATGGCCACACGCCGCTGATACTGGCATGTGGTGCCAGTCACGCTGAGAGTATAATGGCTCTTCTTGAAGCTGGTGCGGATCCTACTATCTGCGGCGATGAAAAGCAGGACGGGAATGGGCGGCAAATCAAGTCGTCTGAAAGTAACGAGCCTAGCAATGACCAAACAGGATATACGCCGTTGCATGCCATCTTCGATCCTCTGAGGGGTCGGGACGTAAGCCGGCACTGTTCGACTAAGAGCAGTATGAAACCTGAACAGTGGAAGATGGTTATCAACGCGCTTGTTGACAAGGGCGTCAATATCAATAAGAAAACAAAGAAAGGGAAAACGGCTCTCAAATATTCAAGCTCCGGGTTCAGGGCCAAAGATGCGGTGCAAGCTCTTTTGGAGGCTGGAGCGGAGGCCAGTGATGTCGATAATTCGCAACAGGCACCATTACAAAGCGCATTCCCTGGCGGATTGTTTGGACATGGCGCTCCGGAAGGTACCTCGATCGCCCCGTACGAGCCAAACTCGTTGTTGGCAATAGATAGTACATGGAACACGGACAATGCTCAGAATCGTTTTCCCGACATCTTCCTCAGAGATGAGAACGGCAAGAGTGCGTTGCACCACGCACTGTCGAAGTACGCTCCGGATCCCGAGCAAGTGAAGAGGCTGCTCGAATCTGGCGCAGATCCACTCCTCGCTGATTATGAGGGCAATACCTGTCTTCATGGCATGCAATACGATCGAACCAAGTCGGAGAAAATCCTGAAAATCTTGGTGCAAGCTGGCGCCAACGTCAATGCCAAAAACTTTGCAGGCGAGACTCCCCTTTTCAAGCGCTGCGGAGACCCTCACGTGACGCATTTCCCCAACTACGAAGACTTACAAGTATTGGTGGACCATGGGGCGGATATCCACACACGAGACTACAAGGGCAGAACTCTCCTTCATGCGGCCTTGGGCTTACATCCCCATCGACAGCGGGGTTCGGGTGACACTGTGTTTCATTACCTTGTGAAGGCGGGAGTCGATCCGTTAGCCGTTGACTTTCGAGGAAACACCCTGTTGCATGATCTTGCACATCGGTATGATGTACACGAGTACACCTTCGCCGACACGAAGATCGAGTTCTGGCAGTATATCATGCAGCTCGGTGTGAGGCCTAATGAGAAGAACATTGATGGGCGGACTCCTCTGCACATCCAATGTAGCGTTGCCCACAGTCATTCTTCTCTCCAGAGTCCATCTGCCATGCCGTTTCTTGACTTCGTCCTCTCACTCTACGACGACTTGAACATTCCGGACCGTACCGGGGTCACACCACTCCACCTCGCCGTCACGGTCTCGAACTTCACTACCAAGAAGCTGCTTGAGCATGGTGCCAAATTTCTGTTAACCAACGACGGGCTGACGCCAATTCACTTGGCTGCACGAGCAAGGGAATCAAATACTTTGGGCCTGCTCCTGGAGAGAGTGCCTCCCGACGCTAAATCCCTCATCGACTCCAAAGACAGCAAAGGCCTCGCTTCTCTGTACTATGCATGCAAATCAGGGGTTCCAGAATCTGTCAAACTGCTTATGGATGCGGGCGCTACGGTCACCGGTTGTGATCTTTTCCAAGCATGCGCAGAATTCGAACCTGAACAGGAGGCGTGGATGCATCCCCGGCACGCAGTGGACAAAGAACGCAACCGCGATTCCGGAGGCTTATCCTGCGATGATCTCACAAGGCCGGCACTCACTTGGCTTGAGGGGTTCGCATTGCCGATCGACCAACTCCCGATTTTCGTATACTCGAAGATGGATGCCCCAAGGCTGGAAGAGATTTTGTATATGATCACTGATGCGGGTGCCGACGGGTCGATGTTAGATACCCATATCGTGACGGCTGCAAAACGTCAACGACAGTATACATTGGCCTGCCTTCTCCAAGCGCGAGACAAACTGTATCCTGACCGACCCATGACCGCGGACGTGCAACTGGCGAAGCGGACTTTGGAACTTGTGCAGGCTGCTGAGCTTCAGGCCGCGCGCGAATTCGCAACCTCGGACATCAACAGCAACGATCTTGTCATTGATCTGCTGAAGAGAAGGCGGTATGCTGTTCTGGAGGCTGCAGTGTGTGCAGGTATGAAGCCGCATCTGGATTTATTTGTCGGTAACGGGTACTACAATTTGGTAGACCGTATCGGGGCCAGTCTGTTAACGAGGGATTCCAGCAAGGAAGGACTCAACTGTTTGGATGTGTATGGCGAACCTTCGAGGCTGCTGCTTCATACGGCTCTGCTTTGCAGCAGCCCTAACATGGAAGTCTTGCGGCTTCTCGTGGAGAAGTTCCACGCTGACGTCAACGCCGCTACTCCCAGGGCTCCCTTTAGTGGTGGAGAAACCGGGCTCCATATCATAGCCAAAGGACAACAATGGTGGCTAGTCGCCCTCGCATTGCCCTACTTGTTGAAACATGGCGCCAACCTGGAAGCGAAGGATGGCAGTGGACAGACACCGTTGCATTTGGCACTTCGATATGCGGACACTGCAGGAGTCTCCTCGCGCCCTGCCAATTACGCTGAAGAGGTGGCAGCCTATCTGATTACGGCAGGGGCCGATGTCAATGCCATGGACAACGAGGGCAGATCCTGTCTTATGATAGCTATCCGCAACCCTCGAACAAATCGCTTGCTGCTTGAGAAAGGAGCCGCAGTTGACTCATCGTTGCTAATTGAATCGGTCAAGAGGCAGTCTCTCGGTACTGTGAAATTAGCTCTTGACGCCAAAGTCGACCCGAATACCCTGATCACTCGGAAAGACTCTGGGGAAAAGCCGTACGAATGTCCATCGCTCTTCTACGCAGCGCTGGACCATGGCTACAGTCGCCATTCACGCGAATACGACCAGCTGGATCGTACACGGGCCGCAATTGAAGTAGTAGAGACACTTCTCCGTTATGGCGCCGACCCATTCATGGTTTTCGAAAGGCCGGGTGTGCCTGTTCGTGGCAAGAAAATCACAATGGAGAAGGTCACACTCCTGCACGAGCTGATTCTTCAAGACGAACTCGTAAATCCGATTCTGCTCCACCCTGACCTGGACTTCAATCACCGCGACACTGAGGGCAGAACAGTTTTACATGCTCTTTGCCAGCATGTCCGTGGAGCCGATGCACCTATTGACAGCATTGCGGTAGGAGAAAAAGAATTGTCCTCGCTCCCGTCGTTCCTCGAAGTCGCACTCCATGCGGGCGCGGACGTATTGGCTCATGACAACAAAGGTCGCAACGCGCTACATCATCTTGTGATGAACAGTATGCGACCACAAAGATACATGTCTCCTCTACTGCCCTCCAACGCATCCGCCATCGCCAAATTGGCATCCTCACACCCCTCGCTCCTCAACGTCCAGGACCAAGACGGCAAAACCCCACTCCACCTCGCCCTTGACTTCGCAGTGCGAACCTACGATACCGCCCCAGCTGAAGCCCTCCTAGCCGCCGGCGCCGACGCAACTCTCCTCGACAACGCCGGCAACAACGCACTCCACATTCTCTCCCCGGGCCTCTTCCCCACACAGGCTACCCGCGACCTCTTCGCCAAGCTAGCAACCACTCACGGCGTCGCGATCAACGCCCAAAACCTACTCGGCCTCGCCCCCGCCGTCGGCGCCTTCTCCCAACCCACTTCCGCAAACTACACTTCGACGGCCAACCGCGATCTCTTCCCGCGCCTGGAAATGGATTTCGAGCCTTTTGCGCCCGACAAGGCTCGCGCGTTCATAAAAGACGTGTGTAAGTTCTTGACGGATCTCGGCGCGGATTTGCAGATTCTGGATCACGAGGGGAGAGGGTTGTTGCATCATGTTGGGGGCGGTGCGAGCAATTATTGGTTCTTTTATAGGAAGACGTATTTTCAGGCGCTTATGGAGATCGGGTTTGATCCGTTTGCGGAGGATAAGAGACAGAGGACGGCGGTGGATGTTGCGGTGGCGAATGGGGATCGGGAGGTGTTGGCGTTGTTTGGGAAGGATGGGGGGAAGGCTGGGAAGTGATGAAGGAGGACGAGGAGGAGCAGGGAAGGGGAGGATTGGGTTGCTTGCTTCGCTGCCTGTTCCGCTGCCGCCTGCCCCTGTGGTTGGGACTTTTGGTGGGCCGAGCGGATTGTTTGGACAGGCGAGTGGTCTGCCGGATGCTGGCCAGGGGGCTGCCGAGTTTCGGGGTGGGGAGCATTTGTCGCTTGAAATTTGGAAGGTTTTGTAGTGCCAACGCTTGGGTGGGTGGTAGGTAGGATGTTGTATGTCTCTTCTGTGTTGAACAATTCATGGTTGGCGGCCTATTGTCATGGTCTTGGAGTCGAATATATGTGCCTCAGTTGAAAAACGCGAGAGTCGGTGTTTGGAGACCGTAGGTCGAGAAGACCCTTTAAACCGCTGATTTCACTTCAGAGAAACCAGGACATCACGGTACAGGAGATGAAGAAAACATTGCATTCCATAACCACACAAACCACCTTCACACCGTCTCCTCCACCTTCTCTTCGCCCTTCATCCCCGCCTCCTTCCTCCTCAACACAGCAACCCCCTCCACATGTCCCGTCTGCGGAAAAAAGTCAAACCCACAAATACTCTCAACCTCATAACACCCCTTCCCCATCCCAAACCCGCCATCCACACCCTCCATCCCCCCAACCAAGACCCCCACATCCCTCGCCTGACTATGCACATTACAGCTCACATAGACGACTCTCTTCGGCCCAAACCCAATCAACTGCCTCAGAAAACTCTCATCACATCCCTTCCGCGGTGGATCGATCATAACGACCGTTTTCTCCGCCGGGACCTCTTTCAGCGATTTGAATAAATGCGAAGCGTCGGCAGCTTGGAACGTAGCTTGGGATTCGGGGAGGTTGTTCAGGGCTGCGTTCTGGGTTGCCGAGGCGATGGAGGAGGCGGCGATGTCGATGCCGAGCGAGGTTTTGAAGAGCGAGGAGAGGGTGATTGTGAAGAGGCCCGAGCCGGAGTATGCGTCGATGAGGTGGGTAATTTTTCCATCTCCCGCGTCATCATCGGAACTCGGAGGCAGTATGTGGTCGCGGATATACTGAGTGAATCTCGGTAAGATGGAGTTGTTGTTCTGGAAAAATGCGCCCGCGGGGTTTACGAAGCGGAAATCGTCAATGTATTCTGTCGTCTTTGCGTTGGGATCCGTGACGCATGTTTTTCGGAGAACGTAGGCGCCGCGGTCTTCGTAGACGGTGTTTTCGTCGTCGACGTGGACGGTGGCGTCGAAGGAGGATTTTGGGATGCGTTCGGTGTGCTCGCGGAGCAGGAGCGTGGCGCCTTTGGTGTATTTTGAGAGTTCGGTGGCGACGCGGGCGCGCTCGCGCTTCAGGCCTTTGCGTACGGCGGGGGTGCCGATCGGGCAGTCTTCGATGTCGATTGTGAGTCTCGTGTTTTTCTTCATGAAGCCGATGGGTGGGACTGAGGTGAAGGAGCGTTTGATGCCTTTTCGGCCGTCGGAGCGGCGGGCGTCGGGGGGCCCGTCGAAGTGAGGGGTTAGTTTTGTGCGGTAGCCGTATTCGAGGGGCGAGCCGATTGTGTCGCCGATTGGGATTAGGAGTTCTGGGGCGAGGTTGGAGAAGTTTTTGTAGGCGCGCTCGACGATTGATTTTTTGTGCGCCAGTTGGTAGCTGTAGGGGAGCATTTGGAATTGGCAGCCTGAACACGTAGCGAAGTAGGGACAGCGGATTAGAGAGTCGTCGCGGTGGGGGGAGGGGTTATTGACGGAGACGAGATCGGCCATGGTGTATTTTTCTTTCGTAAAGTGTTTGAAGACTTTTGCGGTGACGGTGTCGCCGGGGGCTGTGAAGGGGACCACGTAGACTTGATTCGAGGTGGAATCTTTCTGGAATCCGAGACCGTCGCCGGTAGAGGAGATTTTCTGGATTGTGACTTCGATTTCTGAGAGTTTCTCTGGGAGGGCGGAGACTTCGGTGTTTTCTCTCTTCGTCGAAGTGTCCTCCAGGTCCAGGGACTTGATCATGGCGTTCACGTCGGCGAGTAGAACCTCCTCATTGCTCCCGTTCGTCCGGAGAATCAAACTCGTATCAGCATGTCCATTCCGCATCCTCTTGTTCTTGAACCGATAACTACCCCGTGACTCTTCTTCTCTACGCAGGGGACTCTCCGCGCCTCTCTTTCCACCAGGCCCCAAACCGGTGCTCTCAACCGGCGCCACGTTTGCCGCCGAAGACGCCATACTGAGCCCCTTGAATCCTTTAAGCGTAACTCGGGGCCGTGCAATCTGCCACAAATATCTCTTCAGCATCAGACAGTTTTTTACAGTCTCAGAGAAAAAGTCCGGCCGTCCTGCATAAACACCGACTAGCGCTATGCGCTTAGTCATACAATTTTCCTCCAGCTTCACCGAGCACACCTCCGCCGACCTACTCGCACAGCCCAGACCGTCGCGCCCTCTCCTCTCGCCCTCCCAAACGCCAATCGCGGCTCTGCAGGTCCCACGATGAACACCTGCACCCGACCCGCGCGATGTCTCCTCACGACGCTCGGTAGCAGCAACGCCGGCTTCCCCAAACCCACCTCGACACGCACCTTCCACACGACTCCCGCCCGCAGCGCCCGCCGCCGCCGTCCCCACTACCCCAGCATCAAAGCCGACGAGCTCAAGCTCCTGAACCAGCAAGCCGCGGAGACGTTCCCCAAGTACAACGACGCCGAGTCGTCATTACTCGGCAAGCAATACACAGCGGGCCAACTCGCGGCCATCAAAGCCGCCGAAACCGTAATCGACTCTCGAGACCTGCTGACGCAGTCGCGCCAACGCACGGATCCATGGCGTCTCCCCTACTGGAGCGATCTCTCTCAGAAAGACCCCGTGCTCGACCACGCGGAGAAATTGCCCGCGTCTGCGATTCCGGGCGAGAAGACGCTGCGGGCGGCGAACCCGGTGGAGCGCGATGCCGCGATTGTCAAGATTGCGAATGAAAATCTGGCGAAGATGTATCCGGATGGTGTGCCCGAGGGCACGTTGGATCCGACGCAGCAGAACGAGCTCGAGCAGGCTATGGAAGCCGCCGTTTTCCAGGCGGCCCTAGATCCGCGCGCGACTTATGTCACGGATAATGAGGAGGCGGCGGCCGCCATGGCAGACCCGCGGTTCAGCATCCAGCTGCCCGACCTCCCCCGTCTCGAAAACCGCATGGCGCGCCAAACCCGCCGTCTCTCGACCGAGGAACAAGAAGACCCCCGTCAGAAACGCCTCCTCCAATATTTGGACTGGAATAAGAAGCAATTGAAGTCCGTCCGCACGAAGACCCTCGTCGTGCACGGCGTCACCAATCAGACGCGCATGGGCAAGATCAGGAGTATGTACTACCTGACGATCGCGGGCAACGGGAACGGGTTACTCGGTGTCGGCGAGGGCAAGTCCGTGGAGCCCGAAGAAGGCAGGAAACAAAGTATCATGGCGGCCATCAGGAATCTGAAGCCTGTGCCTAGATACGAGAATCGCACCATTTATGGGACGTTGGAGAAGAAGGTCGGGGCTACCAAGGTGCAGTTGTACTCGAGGCCGCCTGGTAAGTTTTGCCATTTCCCCTTATTACCCTCTTCCCTGTTGCAATCTTTTCTGCGTTTGAAAGGAGGAGGGAAAATGTGTTGGCTAACCAACATCTAGGTTTCGGCCTCCGTGTCCAACATCTCATCTTCGAAATGGCGCGCGCGGCCGGCCTGCAGGATCTTTCTGCCAAGACGCCTAGGTCGAGGAACAAGATGAACGTCATCAAGGCGACGTGGGAGGCGCTGACGAGCCAGAAGCTGCCGGATGAGATTGCGAGGGGGCGGGGGAAGAAGTTGGTCGATGTGCGGAAAGTGTATTACGGTGGTAGTGTACATTAAAGGGGGGGGAAAGAGAGCGAGGAGTATATGTGTATGATATCTGCATAAGCGGGGAACTTAGAGCTTGGGAGATGGAACAGCATTGTATAACATTGAAATATGGTTGTTGTTGTGTCATTGCATAATCGTTGCATTTGCGTACATTCTGTCCATAACCAAAGAAACCCACTTCCACGTATGCTATCCATATAACCTCTAAAAACGCCGGGGTATCATATGCCATCCATCTATAACTCTTATTCCTTCCCTTCCTACCCTTATCCCCCCTCCACTCACTACCCCTCCTCCTCATCCCCCCTCACCCCAATCTCCTGGTTCAAAACAATACTATACACACTCGCCTTAAGCAACGTAAACACCAGACTCGTTTTCCGTTCGAGCCCTCTCAGCGCATCTAGGATTTCCGCAGATGGGTTCGCCGCCAGGTCCGCGAGGACTGTGTTCATCTTCACAGCACTCAGTCAGCATCGTCTTTCGTTAGTTTCGAAGGCTGGGTGGGTATAGAGTAGAATAGTTGATGATAAAAGAGTTCGGGAATGGGACAAGGGAAGAGAAGGAAAAACGCACTTCATTCAAATTCCCCAATAATCGTGCGTATTCATCCAATACTTCTTGTTCGAGCGGGGAGAGGGATTCGGAGGGTGAGGCGGGGAGCGGGAAGTTGTGTTCGTCGGTTGACATTGTTTTGTTCTGGGTTGAGGAGAGAGGAAGCGCGACGGTAACGGTGGGTGGAAAGGAAAAGTGTGGAGTAAGATAGAAATGGATGGTGTAGACGGAGTATAGAATCGGGCGGGACTGCTGTCGAAGTTCCGTGGGATGGAGGTTGAGGTTGAGGTTGAGGCCGAGCCGGCGTCGGCGTTGTACACTTCGTGCGGGTGTGTGAGTCTTCGAGATCTGTTCCGTCCAATGTAAGAGGCTGCGGGATCCAGGCTGGAGGGTGTAGAAGGGGTAGTTTGATTTCTTGACTTGTTGCAATGATCAACAGTTTACAAGCGGGGAAGTCGCGATGAGAGTCCGTGCGGCATTTAATCGTCGGAGTTACACTCTTGGCAAGCCCAAAACTCCGACATCACTCAAGGGAATCAAACAGTGAGAATGCACCATGAATGCTTCAAGCCTTCGAACTATTTTACCCCCTCTCACACATCCATCCACACTTCTCAACCTTCTACCACCATCCAAGGCCCACCTCCCTCATAACCCCCACCTGCACCTCACTCCACCTCACCTAAGCTCACCCCATGCATCCAGCCCACCAGGCTGGGAAACAGCATAGACGCAGAACTTTAAACACAGAGTTGAGAAAAGCATATGCTCGCAACCAACACTAAAAAACCGCCCAGAGCATGTAGAGACAGAAACAGGCACAGGCAAACCCATGGTCTAACGCGACAAAGGAGTGGAAATCAGGATTCTGGGAACGCACAAACGCCTCCTGATGATAGAGCAGTAGTGAGCAGCAGGAAGCTAGTTTTTCAGAAGTACGGCCATCCAGGCGACAGGGTCAGCAGACGCGGCCCTACACCGCTGTCCTCGCTCTCCTAGCGATGCGAGTTCGTTTGGACGGACGAGTCTTCTGGGATCGTGTGGTCGTCGCCGTCGTGATGCAGTGTGACGCTGTTGAAGTCTTCAAAAGGATCGGCGATGTCGCCCATGGGCGTGGCGAGTCCAGAGTCGAGCGGCACGCCCTTTGCTTTTGCCGCGCCGATGTCGACGCTCTGGCTCTCTTTTACGTTACGGAAATTGGGTGTTTCGATACCGCGGCCCTGGTGCGGAATCATGGGTGGCTTCATGTGGCGTAATAGGGCCCACTGCGTGGTGCGGAAGAATGGGTGTGTCTTCACATCCGAAGCGCCGGCGCGGGAGCCCAACCGCCGCAGTTCGTCTTTGATGAGAAGCTTGCGAATGAGGGATTTACAGTTGCTGTAACAGGTCAATATTGACGATCTACGCCGGGAAGACAGACTCACTTTGAAACGGATGGCGCCCCAGAGCCCTCAGGGAACGGCACATCGTCGCGGAGGATGTTCGCGAAGGTGGCATTCCGGTTCTTACCCTTGAACGGCGTGGTCCCGTACAGCATCTCGTAGATCAAAATGCCCAGAGTCCACCAATCCACGGCGCTGGTGTGACCGCAGCCTTTTATGACTTCGGGGGCAATATATTCCTCAGTGCCTACGAAAGAATTCGTCCTGAAGTTCGCTATACAGGATTTGGTGTCAATCGTAGGGAGGTTGCTTGACGACGCCCCGTTGCGGCCCACAATCATCGTAGGGCGACCTCCGGGGTCTGACTGCTTGGAGAGGTCGAAGTCCGACAACATGATGTGTCCTGACTGATGCAGCAAGATATCTGCATTGTCAGCACGTGGTAAATCAGGCACTGAGAACACTCACTCTCCGGCTTCAGATCACGGTAGATGAAGCCCATCAGGTGCAGATACTCTAACGCGGCCGTAACCTCAGCCGCATAGAATCTCGCCGCATCCTCGTCTACACACTTGTTCGGCCGTGTTTGTAAGGCTGCACAAGTCAGACCAACATACGTCATCGGCTGGGGTGCTCACCTCTGAAGAACTCGCCCCCACTACAATACTCCATGCAAAGGTAAAGATGGTCCTCAGACTGGAAGGAATGATACAAGGTAACGATAAACGGATGGTTGCTGGTTGCGAGGATTTCCTGTTCGGCCAATGCACGCTTAATCTTGTTCCGCTTGATCATCTCCTTTTTGCTCAACACTGTAATCTGTCAGCCGAATTCCTCGGGTGAGACGGATGACACGCACCCTTCATCGCGTATAATCGACTAGACTTCTTCTCACGGACCAAGTACACCTTCCCGACATCACCCTTACCAATCAACTTGATCTTGTCAAAACTGCCTGGGCCCACTTCCACGTTCCGCACTTTGATCGAGTTGGAGCTATACGTCCTCCGGAAAGCCACGGCATTACGTATCTGGCCCGGGGAGGGCACGCCCTTGGCAGGATCAATTGGCACCAGATGCTGATTATCAGTCGGCGCGCTTTCTACCATGCTCAGGTTGGACGAGTTCGCATGTTGGACGAGAGGTTCTTTCCCGAGCTCCGCCGTTTGAGGCCTGTCCGCACTTCCACCAGCCGAGAACAGGCCCTGCGCGTTGGGAGCAGATGCTACCCTCCGCAGCTTGCGCGCCAGCTCTTCCTTTCCAGCCGTAGTCGCCTTGTCGTTCGCTCCGCTGACAGCCTCAATCTTGGTCGTAGGTATATGCGGCGAGTCTGGAGGCGATGGAGGGACACTACCCTCGTTGTGATGGCGGAGGGCCGGCGGGCCCTGGTGTTGGAAGTACGGATTAGCATGGGCGGTGGGCGACATTGAGTCTTCGAGCGGGTTGCCCTCGCTGGCTACCGTGGCTGACCGATTGCGGCCAAACAGCTTGCTTTTGGGGCGCGGGAACCCGCTTGTCTGTCCTGACTTCTGCGAATCGCTGCCATCGTCTGATTGCTTTCTGTCCTTGCCGTCACCTATACTATTGATGCGGAAGAAGTTCTTGATCCTTTGGCCCACCTGCGTGTGGCCGCCAGGGTTCTTGTTGGACCCTTGCGAGTTGCCCGAGAAGACCCTCTTGTCACCCATGCTGTTGTGTTGGTTGAAGATGTTCGCCATGAATCTTGGTCCTTGATTGGGGGCTAGTGGTGCTGAAGATACTACGACACCTCAGAGAGAGGCTGGACGTATCTATCCAGGACACTCAACAGTGGGCCATGGCCACACGGAGCGGTGATGTAGGTGAACCGGGGCTGGTGGAGATGTGCGGCCCGCGGCGTAGGTTCGGCGTGCAGGCGGCGGCAGGTTCAGGGTCTTGCGGGTGTGGAACTGGGCGTCGGTCGGGGGCAGAAGAGACGCTCGCTGGTCAAGGGGAGACTCACTATGGCGGTCGATTGTAGGAGGTAGGATTGAAGTGTTGGAGAAAGGTCGAGTTGGATGTCGTCGTTCCAGAGGCGCGGCGGAGACACGAGCTAAGGCCGGGATAGGCAGGCGTCCACCGATGCACCGCCCCGTTTGATTGGTCAGCACATTACATGCACGGAAGTCACTCCACACCTCATTCCTTGCTCATCATCCAACATCACGACATCGAGAATCATCATAACAGTCGTCATTTCGTCTTCAAATGTTGATTGATCATATTGGCTTGCGTGGGCATCTACTTGAAACTATCCATATCATGCTAATGCACTCCCGGCAAACCAGAAGCATGCACCTGGAAGACCCGATCGTCCCTATCTCGCTCAATCGGATAAGAGTAAGAAGTACAAGGAAAAGTGGTAGTGTGATAGGTGTTCGCAGCCTCTGTGGAAGCTGTCTGTACACTGTGCATAGTCCCCCATCATCCGGTCACCTCCGTGGCGCCATGGACTGAGGGCGTAAAATGTTGGACTCTCCTAGAGTCGGTCAAGAACCAAAAATTCCTGCTGGATACCGTTTTTCCGTCATGTGTAAGCCAAATCTCGTTCAGGTCGCTTCGAACCAGTCCTGGATTCGATGCCGACGTGGCTGGTCTTTCTCAACGCCTGCTGCCTTCTTCAGACTCCCTTTTGGCGTAGTACTCTCGCATCTCCTCTTCCTCCTTGGCCTTGATCTTGCGGAAGCGCTGGCGCCACTTGTCGCTGTGCTTCTGCTTATCCTCCGGAGACATGGTGCGGGGGTCGTCCTTGCGCGGGCGGCGGAGCTTGTTGGTAACCTGCTCCAGCCTGGCTTTCGCTGGTGAGGTGGACTGCTCTCCGCTCTTCCTGGGAGATGCAGGTCCCCTGGTGGGCGACGGCTCGTATCCAGCGTGAGAGATGGCGGGGGACGAAGCGGCCTGCTTGCCTTTGCTGCTGCTCGGCTTGAAACAGGAAGCTCCTGCGCTCGAAGACTCGGTGACCTCAGCTCGCTCCGCGGGCACTCTTTGTTCGGGCACAGTGACGCTAGGCCCGCCGATGCTGAGCCCAGCTAGGTCGTCCATGGCACCGTCGTAGCCAGACAAGCGATGATGGTCGGCCATGCGTGCGGATCGCGGAGCTTCGGTGGAGGTGTATCCGGGTGCGTAGTCTTTCGTCGCAGGGAAGAAACGCTGCATGGACACAGGCGTGGGTTGCGTGCGGGTACCGGCTTGGTTTCCTGATACCTGTCGCGGGTATGCCAAAGGTGACTGTCCAAGGCCCTGTCGGAGCTGCTCCTCTCTCTGCTGATTGGTGTTGGCAGGCGAGCCACGGGAGCGGGCGGTCTGGTTCATGAAGGCGGCCTGCGCACGTGCGTACTGTTCCTCGGTGACGGCTGGTGCAAACGCGCATGTCGCCTGCGCTTCTTGGCCATCTGTTGCGTTATTGTAAAGCGTTTGTCGAATCCCAGCGGAGGGCGTTGAATTCGTCTTGACCGCTCGCAGGTTCTCGACGAAGCTGACTGGCGAATCGTGCAAGGTAGCCCCGGAAAGATAGCCACGCAGCGATGAGCGCGCAGAGGACGTGTCGCGACCGACTCCTAAAGTAGCGCCAGTGAGGAGAGCAGCCATGTAACTGCGGTCCTTCCTGTCTCTGAGACCTTGGTCGTTCAGAAGAGCGAGGAGACCGTCCACATACCCATTTAGTACCTCGGCGTTCGCAGGTAGCCCCATATGAGACAGTCCTGCCTGGTAGCCCTCTTGGTACGTAACCGGCATCTGAGGCACAGGCTTGGACGCCAGGGACGGCCATACCAGATCAGCGCTCCTTTGAGCAGCCGAGTTCTTGGGAAGAGCAGAACCTGCCGAAGCAGCCGACTCTGAAGGCTTCCGGGCGCTGATTTGGCCTGACTCCTTGTTTCCAAAAGCCTCCGGCCATGATGTGAACCTCCTGGCAGACTCATTGGGAACGCTGAATTTCCCAGAACCGGGGCGGCCCTCCGAGGGCGGATTCCAGGGTCCGTTGGACCAATCTTTGTCCGGAGTAGCGGGTACGGCCACGTTCTCACGAGACGACTGTTTGGAAACCTTCTGCGGGTCCACTCTCGTGGAGGAATGCTCATGTGTATTGTTCGGAAAGAAGTCCGTTGTGTCGATGCTGGACAGACTAGCCTTTCGAGAAGCATCGCGTCGCTCAAGTTTGTTGAAGAGACCGGATCCAGTCTCGTTTGGGGCCCATTGCGAAGACTTTGGCGGGGAAGGCGTAGGCGGGAGAGGCGACTGGGCGTTATCAGACTTCTCGGCCGCCTTGGGCATGGGCTCATAAGTCGGACTCTTGGGATCGAGAGTCGAAGTGGGTGCGCCAGACTTCTTGCCTTCGTCTTGGGGCTTCTTGATTGGTACAGCATGAGAACGTCGACTTGCTGATCCCGGTGAATGAGGAGGGTTCGCAGCTTGAGTAACCGGTTGGGAGAACGGCGCCGTGTTAGCCGTGGACTCCCCGGGAACATAGAACTGGCTGTCTCTGCCGAAGGAGGCAAGGTCGGGAGTGAACGCTGGAGTGTTAGGAGCTGCGAAGGGCGGATACATCATGAAAGGCTGGAAAGCGTTCGGGCCGGGAGCAGTGTATGGCAGGCCGACATTGGGGAATACACTCGGAGCAAGCTGGGGTGGGAACGTAGGGAGCATCCCTGGTGTGGTGGCAGCGGAAGGTCCTGCGGTGCTTCCCATTGTACCAGTGTTTGCACCAGTGTTGCCGTTCGACCCTTCTTCCTTCAGGGCAAGGATCTGCTTGCGCAAAAAGTCGAGCTCGGTGATGACGCTCTTTTTCTTCTGGATCATCTGGTTTCTCCAGACAGGTCCTTGCTGCTCAGCTTGGAGAACTTCCGTCTGCTCAATGTACCGCAGCTCGTCTCGCTTGGCAGCCATGTGGCTTTCAAGTGTCGGCAGATCGAATCCCAGCCAAGGGTATTGGACCACGCCGCTTTGGCCAGGGAGGGGAAGTCCAGCAATTCCCGGGTTCACAACTGGGCTTGGAATCGCTGCTGGTTTCACTGGACCCATGGTAGACGGAAGGACAGGTGGCATACCATAGTTCGAATCGAAGGTCGGCAAGGGGTATACCTTGTCTCCTACACGGATGACGGCCTGGTTACCAAGGATCTGAACTTGCGGAGCGAGACTGTTGGCGTCCGACTGCATGTGTGGGGCCATGGCATTGCCCAAGTCAACATTCCTCACTCCCTGCAGCCGGAAGTTGTTATTTCCAAAGCGCGCACCACCCAGCGGAGGAAGATCGCTTGGTACAACGCGGCCGCCTGCAGTGACCCTCATGCCTGGTGGGCTCCCGTGCTCTTTGAGAAGCCGTTCGGCTTTGCCTCGCTTGACCGAAGGCGAAGGCGATGGCTTCTTGAGGTTCGTATTGGCAGATGAGACGCCTGGTGTAGCTGATGCTCGCAATGGTCTTTCGAAGGAGGGTGCTTTGACGACGTTGTTGGCAGAGACTGAAGGTCGCAGGACGTGCTCTGGAAGGGATAAGGTCAGCTTGAAGGTCCACATAGGTGAGTGATGTAGGCATGTGAGCCCTTATCTCTACGTTTGATTGGGCTTGGGATGGTGAGAGTAGTGAACTTCGGGGTGTTGTGTGTGTGAAAGACATGTGATAGGCGCGGAGGTGTGCTGCTTCGGGAGATGAGTGAAGATGAGACGGGATCACTCACCCTTGATGACATCCTCATCGGCAAACTTGTCAAGAGACACTGCCGACTCGGACACGGAGTCCCTGAGAGCAAGGAGCTCTTCTACCTTGTACGACATGGTGCACCACAGATGGTCCGCGTAGTCTATTCCGATGGGCTAGCCAAACGAGGATGTATTTCAACAAGCAACGGAACGAGAGATGGGTTGATGCGAATATCCTGCGGCGTGTCATTAGTGCTTGGATTGGAAGCATTCGTATGTGCACTGCGGGTCTTGCCCGACAGGCGTATCGTAGGTACTCACTTCAAGCAGTTCCTGAACGAGTGACGAAGGCGTAGCTATCCAAGAGCCGTCGCAGCAATGACGAAAGAAGAACGGGTGACAAGAAGATGGAAGACAAATGAGTGTTGTGGGAGAGAGTTGGGACGGGGAAGGGAAGCAGGATATAGGGGACGGGCGCGTCACGCCTTCCTGCAAAGCGCACGACACACAATGGCAGGAGATCATGGGCGAGAAGAAAGCACATTGCGCCAGTATGCTGCCGACGAGGAAGAGGAGAGGACGAACGAACATCGTGGAAGCAAGAGCAGGCCCGGGCCGTGGCTGCTTGGGTCTGTGGCAACGGGAAGAAGCTGCAACCCACGGGTTTGCGACACTGCTGAAACTGCACGAATCGAGATGGGGAAAAAAGAGAATCACACAACAGACCGAGAAGAAAGCGAGAGGCCCGTTGAATAGGCAGGCTTTACTTGACGAGATGACCGAAGATACTGCGAGTGAGACGACCGGAAGAAAAACAGCCCAATGCTCGATTGAGCCGACACTATATCGATGAGCATGACATTTGTCCCACACAGCGCACGCCCATCCATTCAGCGGGTGCTAATTGACAGCGCCATTAACGTCTCCTCGTGCTTCGGGCAGTCGACATAGGCTCGAACGCATCATCATCGTCATCGGAGATTTCATCGTCGCTCTACACCTGGTCAAAATCACAGTCCAATATAGCTTTCAGTGAGACCTACCGGTTCCTGCACTTTCCGACCCCTAGCCGTCGTCTTCGCAGGCTGTGCCCGTCGCGTAGGTGCCTGTGATTGTGAAAAATCGAGTGTGGTCTGTCTGGTTGACCTCGCAGCGGGCTTCTTTGGTGGTGATTTCGTTCGCGCAGGTGCTTTCGCCGCCGGTTTCGCCGCCGCTCTCGCTGGCGCTCGTTTCGGAGCCGCACGTGGTTGTTTCACGAAGAGCGTTTCTTCGTTCTCTTCCTCTTCCTCTTCGTCGTCATCATCGTCTAGCATTATCACGTCGTCGTCGTCGACCTCGTCATCTTCCTCCTCTTCGAATATCTGCCTGCGCCCGCGAGTCGCCTTTGCCGGCGCTTTCTTGGGAGCGACGGTTTTCTTCGGCGCCGCAGTCTTCTTCTGCGTCTGTGTCGCTGCTTTGGCCCGCCCCTTTGCAGCAGGCTTCTTCGGCGGTATCGAGGCGAGATCTCCGTCGCCGCCCTCGTCCTCGGCATCTGTATGGATGAGAGCTCCAGGCTGGTCAGCCCATGAACCATCAAAGTCGCTGTCCCAGGTGTCTGGCTTCGGTTTCAGTTTGCGTTTCTTCTGTTCACATGTTAGCGATGCTTCTCCGGAGGACAAGCGACAGCATACTACAGTCTTTTTGTTCTGCCCTGAGGCAAATCTCTCCTCCAAGTCTGCACGATGCTGTTCCATTATATTTGTAATATCATCCTCGTCCACATCATTCCGTTCCATTATGTACTTGAGCTGCGTCGCAAGACTCTCGTTCACGAACATCTCCATAGCGTGCTTGTCGTCTTTGTCGACAAACTGTGCGACGGCATCGCCAAACGAGTTTTGCGGCAAGATCGTGAGTGACTGCGCTTCAAGGAACTCTCGGACGAGTTTCTCGACTTTGACACTATCGAGTGCCAGCTGAGCCATGACAGATTCGTCCGGTAATTCCGCGTTATTTTTGAGAGTCGCTGCATGTGGTCAGCATCCTTGCACAGTTTATGTAGCCATGACTTACGCCTGGCGTTGTGCTTTTTCCGGTAGAACTGGACCACGTCCGTGGTGTTCGCGACTCTGTCGATGAACCGAGTCGAGAAGCGCTGTGGGTTTTCGCACTGGAATTGGCCAGCCTCTGGAGCTGAATATTCGACTCGCAAACGAATGAGGGGGCGGGGTACTTCAACCTCCTCGTCGCTATTTGTATTCTGAAGCCCTCGCCACTCGTCCTCTGCCTCCTTGATCAATCCATCAACGATATTTTCGAGATACTGTGTCACTTTGACACGGTTCTCAGACTTCTTCCACAGTTCCTGGTCCTTGATCTCCTGCTCCTCCGCTAGCACAATCTCCTTCATCACGAATGGGCGCACGGAGGTAAGGCGGATAGGCTCTGAGTGAAAGTCTCTTCGCTTGATGCTCAGGATAGCGACGTGTTTTGGGACAGCTTCGCCGGGCATCAACGAGGTGGCCACCGAAGAACCAGGCTGCATGACATGAAAGCCCATCTCGGGATTGAAGATAGGATCTATCTTGCATTCGTGCTCGTGCCCCCACACTACGAAGTCCATGAAATCGGGCAGGAAGTTCTCCGGCAGATAGCCAGTTTCCGTATAAGCGTGACTGTGGAACGTCAGCAGAAATTGGGAGTAAGACACATCGAGGAACGTACTGATTCTGATGAACGCTCATAAGGTTGAACCATTCGTCTTTATGTGTGCTCGGCTGGAAGAACTTCACATTGCCGTCCCTGAAGGTGCGGAACATACGTTCATCACGTATGTTGCTCATCCCGTATAATGCAAGTTTCGTTTTACCTTTTTGGAGGAGAACCGGCTTGATAGAGACCTTGTCGTTTTCCATTTGCCGCCCGTAATAGTTGACGAGCCCCGAAACTTGAAGTAGATCCAATGCAGAGTATGAGCCTTCCTGATCATATTTAGCCTGCGCATGTTTTGCTGACCGCTGAACCTACTCCAGACGGATCGTCATGGTTGCCGTGTATTGCGAAGACAGGGATCGCAACGTTGATATCCGGATCCTCGTAGTTAACGTGATCAAATAACCTGTACATACTCAGCACGCACATAAGCATACGTGTCGCACACAGAGCTCACCCTCCGAAGTTCTCGCTAGCGTCACTCAGCATCTCCAGTTCACAAGGCTTATCCCCGAGACAGTTCATCCTCAATGAACGTAGCACATGAAACAGTGACTTCCTCGATGGCTTATTTTCGTGAAAAAGATCGCCAGCATGAAGGACCATATCCACATCATGCTCTTTGGCAAGAGACATGACTTCGTGGAACGTCTGCCAGCTGTCGTCGCCCCGGTGAAGGTCACGCTCATTGTAACCAACGTGGCTGTCTGTGGCTATGAGTATCCGGATGGTATCCGGACCTGTTTGCATTAGTATATTTCGTCTATATGGAGAAAATGTGAAATAACCTCTGGGAGGGGCATCGCGTAGTACCCTGGCCATTGACACAGGTTTCTATACAGGTCGCAAGCGGATTTGTATCAGGCGGTGTAGGTTAGCAACGAGAAGCATAAAGTAAAGTTGGCGCTCAGTATGGACGCAAGACAAAGGGGAAAGCGGAACTAAATCACAAAGGTCTGAAATGGCTTCGAGCTGTTGTCGGTGTGACGCGTTCTGCCTAACGCCAAGACATGTCGTCGAGTTAAGATTCGCCGCGCAATCACATGACGGCTTTTTTCGCGAAGATGAGCCGGGGTCTCTGAGATGAACTGAGCTTCGGAGACCTCAACCCATATCCGGCTGACACAATGTTTCCCACGAGAGCGCTTCTGAAAGGGCGCTCGGTCTGGAAAGGTCAGTGAGAGTGTGATCAGTATGCGCCGTCACTAACACTACTCCAGGCCCGAACATTGTCCCGTACGTCGCATTGCAACCTTCGTGAAGCTACTCCATTGACTTCATGACAGTCTCCCCATCCAACGCGCAAAACCCGGCGAGCGTCAGATGCCGATTAAGACCCAGGCACGCTCGGCTACGATCCTCCCCAACTTTGTCGGTCTGAAGTTCCAGGTCCACAATGGCAAGAACTACATAGATGTTCTTATTTCGGAGGAGATGGTCGGCCACAAACTGGGAGAGTTTGCGACGTGCGTACTAGCTTAGAAGACTACAAGGGAGGTGCTGGCTGACATTACTCATAGGACTCGCAAGCCTTTCACATATAAGCAGACGAAGAACAAATAGACGATTTCAAATGCATAATAAGGAGTTTGGGTATCATTGTGAGGAATATAGCCACTGTACACATACCGCCCATACCCGAGGGCTCTTTTTGAACTAAGAATTGTAAACCTGAACGCCAGTCGTTTCCTGACCCCAACGCCCGTTGCCAAATTAGAAATGCCCGCACATCTGACCCAACTCTTGTACCTGCAAGTGCCTGCGGTGACCTTTAGACCGTCCAAAAGATAAACCCCACGCTTCCGAACAGATCTTCAACGATAAAACTCTCCGCGCTTCACGTTCACGCCGTATTCGCCTACTGCCATACCCAGATCTTCCATGGTCAGCACAGTCCGGCCTTGGCTACCGCCCTGGCCACCGCCTCCGAAACCAGGCCGTTGTACGCCCAAGTTCACGCCCTTGGCCGCAGCGCTGTCCTTCCCACCTTGCGCTCCACCAGCAGCTGCTGCGCCTTGAGGACCTCCTGCTCCGGCGCCTCCGCCCAGACCGCCCATCGGGTTATTGCTTGTCGTGTTCGATGATCGGATGCGCGAGAACTGGTAGGCATCTTGTGCTATGTCGGCGATGAACTTCTGAGTGGCAAGAGCCAACAGGCGTGCGAGATGGGGAGAGGTTTGTGGCGGAGGGGGAAGGCCGGCGATGGTTAGGTAGTAGTTTGTGACAGCATCCGGTATCTGTAGTCAATCAGTCACGGAGCTTCACCTGGATAAGGCGGTGGGGCATACAATCGGCGCGCAGTCGTCCATCTTCCCTAGAAACTCTCGCAACGTCGCATCCTTCTTGGCTGATATGCGTGCCTCCAGTGGCGGCTGTCCGCTTGAGATAGCATTTGAAGACGAGGGAGCCGTGTCGTTTGCGCCGTCCAGATTCATAGCGTCGGGTTGAGAGGGTTCCTGGGTGATGTCTGCTTCAACGGATGCATCAAGCTCTTCCAAAGTACCGGCATCGGGCTCGTTATTTGGCGGTTGTGTATTGTTCTCCATGTTGAAGAAGGCGGTTTGGTGGTTGCGTTGTAGTGGAACGCGAGCTCTTTGGTGACGGACGTTGGGGTTGAAGCCGCCAGGGACCGAGGTTGAGCCGGTGCTAGTCCGTTTCGGGTAGCGGATAATGGCTCTATGGCGTCGTCCATCAATCTACTTGTACCATGTAGTCGTACTGACCTGGGTTCTACGCTGAGTGCTAAGATGTCGAATAGTGCGTGTTACAATATCCGCATGTCACAAGCCTTCACCGAAATCAATTCAACCGTCACAAATATCGCTTTCGCACACTGGAAAGTCGAACTCAATTCTTGAGATCCGAGCAGTGAATTAACAGACTGATGCAACGAACGCTGTTTTCATTTACGCTAATGTAACTCCATCTTACGAGGATATCGCCTAATCACACCGCCACCTGTCCTATCTCTCCATGCACTACGTGCTCCCTGGCCCTCCCAAAAGGGCGAACCTCCTGACAATACTAGGGCCAATCTCATCATACTCGGCCTTTGTATGACAATAACTCCTGAACTCGGGCGTCTGGCCCAGCAAACTGCCACCGAACCACGGTCCATGCCTCTGTCTCTTATGTGTAATAACCTGTACATCCAGCCCACCGGACTTGGCTCCTCCACTCCTGGTTTCCGACGCCTTGATTCGTGCGTCCACGAGATGACGGATGTCGCGTTGTAAGCGGCGGCCGAAATCTTTGTACAGGGTTGATCCGCCAGAAAGCACAATGTTTTTGTAGAGACCTCTTCGGACGTCGATGGGGGAGGTCTGAATGACGTTATCCACAATCGTGGGCAACGGGGTCAAGAAATCCGACGAGTAGATTTCCGGGTTGAAGAAAATTTCTGGAGCCAGGAAACGCTCGTATCCGACGTCTACAGTGACGGACTTCCCGTTCGAATAATTGACCGTATGTTTGCGGAACCGGTCCTCAGGCTCGCGGTCGAACCGTGAAAACTCCTTGACGATATCCGGGCACACGTAACAGAATTCCTCCTTGATGCGCTCGGCGGTTTGGAGGGAGGAGTCGGGCTCACCGCGGTCACGAAGGAGGGATTGGACGAAGTTGGTGATGTCACGGCCGGCAATGGGGACGCTTTTGATGGACGAGCCGATGACATAGCCTTCGGCGACGGGGATGACGTGGGTTACGCCAGCACCGGAATCAATGACTGTGCCGGTCAGGGAGCGGTCTTGGACTTTGGAGCTTGTCCACGAGGCGGCGAGGGCGAGGACGGCTTGCACGGCGATGTAAAGACCCGCGCAGTTGAAGGACTCGAACATGATCTCGGCGGTGTTCTCGCGGTTCTCAGGGGGGTTCAATGGCTATTGTGTGTTAGCTTTGCGCACTTTGAGTGATGCGAAAACTTACAGGCTCAGTGAGCAGGAAGTGGTGGTCCTCGGGTTCCACTCGCAAATACTTGAATATCGAGTTCGACCAGAAGCGCTCCATGAGGTCCTACGATGCGTGAGCACAGTAATATCACTGCCATCGGCGTCCACGTACCCAATTGTCTATCTGTCCATGTCGAATGGGATAATGGATGCCGTAACCAGGTCCAGCGGCCGCTGACAGCGCCTCGTCGCCAATGAAGTAGTCCAAGTCTTCAGTGCCACGCTTGCCTGAAAGATGTCCACCAGGGCCAGCTCCGCCGGTGAGGAAAGAGGGCTTGTTCGCGACAGCTGGGCGTCCAGAGCCAGAGCCCCCTGTGCCTCCAGTGGGTCCCTTCGTTGCTATTGCGGTTGGGAAGACGAAGGAAGGAGAATCGTTGCCAGCAAAACCTGTGGTTCAGACCATCAGCACTTAGATATAGAAGATAGCTCTGGAGGCTGCGAACCAAGCTTCGAGTAACCCGTGCCGCTAAAGGTGGACGGTCAGTACTCAATGGCAGGATGATGCTAGGCAACTGGGAGCTTACTTGTCCATGACAACGGCGGGGGTGTTTGACGCCATGTTGAAAGCTGGACCGAGAGACGAACGCCAAACAGCTGCAGCTAACAAAAGGTCTATGAAAGCGAAAGAGACAATGAGGCGTGTACGCTGGCGTCAGTGGGGAAGCTGGAGGTTGGACGTGGTGGGCCAAGCTGACCCCGCTAGCTTCCATCTCCGCCCCGACGCCAAGAGCCGCTATGACACGCACGGCGGAGCGGAGTATCTCTTGTCCCGCTCGTTGTGTATTGTGCGGATACATGTAGCCTATCCTCCTCTTCACCCCTCAAGTGCTCACCGTGTCAACTGATCGCTACTGCCGGTGATCGCGTCCGTTTGACTACAGCGTGGTCTGCAGGGAAGGTGTCAAAGCTAGCGCCTGACTGCAAGATTCGTCCACCGCTGCTCTCCGTCATCCACTGACCCAACTCCTACAGCCTCAGCGTGCTCTCCCAACTTTTCGCAAACGCAATATCTCGGCCAAGTTTGTCTGCGGCGATTTCATTCATTTCATCTTTTTCCGCCCAGCTCTCACTCCATCTTTCTTGACCTACTCTACCTCCTATTATTTTTGTCCTCTAATCGCAAAGTCCCCGCTTGCGGTTGGCAGCTTTCACCGCTTGACCCATGTATACCATCTGGCCCCTCAGCTTGACGGACTGATTAGACATCGAACACGTCGGACTGGATCAAGCCATTAACAACCAGTCGTCACTTTCCTCCTTACCTTACGACCTACCCTTCGCCTTTGCTTACAGCCAACCACCGGCCTGACCTCCTACCGTCCCAAGCTGGAGAGATTTGGCCCGCGAATACGAGACCTGCGCCGCCGCATCCAAAACCGTGACAGGACAATGGCCGAACCGGGGCTTCACCAAGCGGCCATTGACGGCGCAAAATACCCTGAGCCGCCCATACGCAAGGCAACTGCAAGCCCCCCGCGAGAAGACATGTGCTGCATATTCGTCCATGCTGGCGCCGGCTACCACAGTATACAGAATGAGAACATCCATCTCGAGGCCTGTAATGAGTGCGTCAACACGGCAACACATACAGTCAACAGGCAACTAACTTGACACCCAGCGCGGCCCAGGTAGCAATGTTGGTGCTCCGGAATGGAGGCACAGCTCTGAACGCCGTCGAGATGGCCGTCAAGATGCTCGAAGACCGAGAAATCACGAATGCTGGCTATGGCAGCAACCTGGCAATGGACGGCGTCGTAGAGTGCGATGCCTCGATCGTCGACCATCATGGCCGCAGTGGCGCTGTTGGCGCTGTGGCTCGTAAGTGTGGTGTCGTGCCTGTTGGGAACCGCTGACAGTGCTACTAGAGATCAAGAATCCGATTTCTTTAGCTCGGCTTGTGCTCGAACACACCATGCATACCCTGACCCTGCGACGTGTGCCCCCGAATCTGTTGGTCTCCCAGGGCGCCACTGAATTCGCCTACGAAATGGGCATGCAGGTCCTCCCTTATGATGCCCTCGTGTCGCCTGCGGCGCGGGACAGATGGCTGAGATGGCGGTCTGACCTTAAATCCGCAGAACGTCGAGCAAAGAAGAGCGGGCATCCGCCCTCCTCGTACAAGATCCGGAAAGATCCTGGCCCTGGAGAAGAAGCCGTCCGCCAGAGGATGAGACAGCAACACGAGCGCTCCATGCTGAAACACAACCCGTACGACGATCACCGCTCCTATGCCGTACAACATGGCTTTGACAGTCCTGCTAGCAGTAGCCCGACCCGCGACCGTCAATCTGAGGGGTTCCCCACTACTTCGTCTGCCGAGGATACACCTCCTTTAACAGGGTACGAGTTATCGCAGAGCCCCGACCTTGTAGCGGCTCCTGGGACCATCACCGAGGCCTCCCGTAGTGCTTTCATGAACAGCACACAGAAGGTGCCGACTCTGAGGGGTACCCACGAGGACAGCCCTTTGCGTAACCAAGCTGTTGATTCCATCTCAGAGGAGGTGACGATGCAAGACGGGAGCAGGAACTCAGGTGAACAGAGGCCAAGCCGCAGGTCCCAAGAGGATGGGTCCAGCGAAGACATGACTCTCCCGAGCGCGTCAGCCATCCAGGCTCTTCGTACGCGACCGCTTTCCACCACGCCAGTGAACGGCTCAACCCCCGATACGCCGACAGAAATGCAGTTGGATTCACCGCCATCCCGAACTTCGACGACTCCGGATCAGGCGAGTGATGATGGCCAACTTCCGCCCCCTTACCCAGCCCTGTCTCTTCACCCAGACGCGCGAGAAGATGATATCACAGATACAGTAGGTGCAATAGCCGTCGACAGCTGGGGAAATATCGCCTGCGGCGCCTCATCTGGTGGCATCGGCATGAAGTATAGAGGCCGCGTAGGACCGGCTGCACTGGTCGGCATTGGCGCAGCTGTCATACCCGTGGACCCCGATGATTCTGATCGGACGTGTGTGGCTACCGTCACAAGTGGTACTGGCGAACATATGGCGACGACCATGGCCGCCACAGTTTGCGCCGAGCGTCTATACAAGAGCGTGAGAAAGAGTAGAGGAGGTTCATACGAGGAGGTGACGGAAGACCAAGCCATCAAAGCCATGATAGAGAACGACTTCATGGGTAAGCGAGCACCTTTGCGTCTACTATGGCCACTGCTGACCCTGGGTACAGGCCACCCCAGCGTGAGAAACAGCAACTCAGCTGGCGCCATTGGCATCCTCGGCGTCAAGCAGGTGCGCGAAGGCGTCTTCTTCTACTTTGCTCACAACACCGACTCCTTCGCCATGGCGTCGATGCATTCGGATGAGGATGCGCCCTGGTGCGCCATGTCCCGAAGTAAAGGGAGCGGTCAAATCGCTCAAGGTGGGCGTATGCTACGGTATAACAGCAAGAGAAGAAAGACGTCCTCACGACCTGAGCGCAATCAGCCTCCCACGTCCGAATACCCGCAGAAGCGCGGCTCAGGAGAACACTGATGGCTTTCTTTGGACGAAGCACACCCACCTATGAGATCCGGTCGTGGGTAGGGCTCTTCATCACAGACATCCGGGAGACGACCACCGGCTCAAAGTCGCCGACCGCCATGGTTACACTCTTTTCTAGAAGACAGTGTTCCTACCTACGAAAACCCTCCTTTCCCTACTCTTCTTCTCCTTTTTCCAGTCTGCATATCTCCCGGCGTTGCTTCTGGGCTGTTCGTGTACAAAAACTCTGCATCAGTGCATGACAAGCGTTTTCTGCATATGTTCGGTGAAGCATCTGAGGCGCACCGGATCATCATGATGGGCGATTTCTTATTCCAAGAGCGGCAACGTCCGTGACCCGACGATCCTGAGGTTGGGCAAGGGGGCAGATGTAGTGTTACTTCGGCAAGCAATGAAGCAAGCAGCATTGCCTTTCTCAGGCGGGACAATACAAGATCGTTCCTAACCATTCCTGAACCATGGAAGACCTTTGTGTGATATCTATGACCTTGACATTGGTATCCTACCCAGTCAAACGCCACCTACATTGAATCATGATCATACACTCCATCCCGACCAGAACCACCGCACTAAACCAGCACAATCCCCCTCACACCTGAGCATCCCAGCCTTGCTCCAGATAATACCAGATTACGGATGCATAGGCGTACCCACATTCGACCCCACGGGCGTGGTGCCCGCGGACACAGTCAAAGAATCCGCACCGCCGGGCGTCGGTTTCTTCTTCTTCTTCTTTTTCCTGGTTGCGAGCGCGGGCGTCTTACTAGTTGTTGTGCGGAGGGAGAGGTGGGAACCGCATGTGAGACAGAGGTTGTTTGGGAGTTTTGGTTCGCAGAATACTGGTTTATGAAATCAGCAAACGTGCAGTCTTGAGACAAAGAAAAGGGGGAATAGAAATCGTGGGAAGCAGGAAGGAAGAGTGTAAGCGAATCTCTGGGGCGAAGACATACTGCTCAAACACACACTACACACAAATCCCACGTCCACGACCCTTCGGTGACAGAAACACGCAGCTCGGAAATCTACACCGCCCTTGCCTGGCATCACGACTGCTTTTCGCGCACTCGCGTCCGGGAGGAAGCCCATCATCAGATACTGCAGAAGGCCTGCCGGGTGCTCGGGTTTCAGGTACACGCCGCCTGTTGCGTCGCTGGCTTGCTGTAGTAACACTGTATCTCCGGCGAGTTTCAGGATATCGATGGGGATTCGTCGTCGTTGGGCCGCGAAAATGGAGTTCATGACGGGAATGTATTGGTGTGCTAGGTCGCCGGAGACGGAGACGATGAGGATGCGCGCGGTGAGTGGGATGCGGGTTGTCCCTGGAGCATCGGCTTCAGGGAGGGCGAGGGTGTTCGAATTGTTTGAGGGGAGGGTGGGGGTGGGAGAGTGCAGGAGCACGGATTTGGCGATGCGGGTTAGAGCCAGGGTGAAGGCGCCGCCGAGGAGGGTTGTTGATGTGCTTTGCAGTGAAGATTCGGATGTGGTGTTCAGGAGGGAGGAGAGGTTTGTGAGGAGGGCGGATTCGATGGTTGTGAAGGGCCGGAATTTGTTGGGGTTGTCGGGGATGGATGGGGGCGTGGTTGTTGTTGTGGTGCCATTTTGAGTGGAGGTGGCGGGTTTGGGGGTCGGGTAGAGCCAGGTTGCGCGGTTTGTGTGAGAGGCGATGACGCAGACTTCGTTGTCGGTGCTGCTGGCTAGGTGGGCGTTTATGAAGACGAGGAGGTTGGCGATGGCGGTTGAGAGGGGGAGGGTCGAGGAAAGTTCGGCCCAGGCGTGCGGATTTGTGTCGAGGATTATGGCGAGGAGAGAGGGTGGGGGAGCTAAGAATGGTCAATCAAGATAGAATATAATTGCGTGGAGAATGGGAGACTTACATTCATCTATATGGCTTGAGCGATCTGTGCCATCGATTGCGTTCATCTGTGACTTTCTCCCACGGGTTGGGAGGGATCTTCAGAAGAAAAACGTCTGTGCTCTCACAGGTTATAAATTGTTAGGTCTCTTCTGAACTGCAAACAGAGCTTGAAAAAAATGAGGTATTCTTCTTTGATGTCTGTACAAATTGCTGACGCGAATCTACGGTTTGCACGTCAGTGGAAGTCCATCGCGGAAACAAGCTTTGTGGCTCGTGCGCCAATGCGTTCTCACGTGGACGCCATCCGCATGTGGGCAAGCGCACCCCATGGGGTCGTCTGACTCGCGTCGAGCCAGAACCACGCCGAACACATGTTAGTCCGGACAGCGGACAGCGGTTGGCTTCCAGCTCCCTATCATCAACCACTTTTGGTCCGTCACCGAACCGAGGTCCAGCATGGCTTGTGTCACCTCAAGGAGGCCATCTCATCAGCACCCCGCTCCCAATCACTGCGTTCCGCCACGCAGCGGACCGCCCTAACCTAGACGCCCACGGGAGCGGAACTAAGCCCCTGTAAGCAGTTAAAGATGGCGAACCCTGGCTGCATTGTATGCGGCCGATCTCCGCTCAGCCTTTCAAACTTCGTTCCACCCCATCTATCCTTCGTTTGGTTCCGTCCTACATAGCATAGACTGCTGCTGGGTGTCGCCTCATCATGGGGGAGACGATTCGCCGTGTCCACGGCTACGACAAGAATGCATACACATACTACCCTGTGTTGATTGTCGGAGCGGGCGCGTCTGGCATTGCCATGGCGTGTAGACTGAAAGATAAGCTCGGATTTGACCAGTTTCGGATCTTCGATCGCCAGGCTGGTGTGGGAGGCACTTGGTGGATCAACCGGTATCCAGGCGTAGCTTGGTAAGTTGATTACATCCTGCTGTGTTCGGTTCTGGCAGGATTGATCCCCTTTCTACAACATCTACTCGTCGCTGTCTGATATTACGACTATGTCACTGACTTTGCCAGTGATGTCCCTGCCCCTTTCTACTCCTTCTCCTTCTGCCAGAACCCGAACTGGACCCACCTTTACCCCACGGGTCGCGAGATCGTCCAGTATTTTCACGAAGTATGCGAAAAGTACAAGATCACGGACAAGTTCGAGCTCAACACGGACGTGGAGCAATGTCGTTGGTTGGACGACCAGCAGATGTGGGAGGTCACGCTCAGAAGATTGGTAGCCGGGATGGGCGATTTGTCTTCCAAGGAGCGAGCGAAGATTGTGCAGGAGAAGGGCAAATCTGCCGTTTACAGCGAGTCGGAGGTTGTGCGGGCTAAGGTTGTCATATCAGGGGTCGGCGGACTGGTTGAGCCCAAGGGCTGGCCGGACGAAATCCCCGGTATCGAGAACTTCCAGGGCCGCATGTTTCACTCTGCCCGTTGGGATGACAGTGTCGACGTCACAGACAAGAATGTGGTGGTTGTTGGCACTGGCTGCAGCTCAGCCCAGCTGGTACCCAGACTGCCACATGCTCCCTACAATGCTCGCTCCGTCGTCCAGCTGATGCGCTCTCCGCCTTGGGTCGTGCCCAGCGTCCAGTCTCCTGGTGGAGATGAGTGGTGGGCGAAGAACTCCCCAAAGCTGTTCAAAGCTGTTCCTGGCCTCCTTCAGGCATTCCGCTTCGGTATCTTCGCAGCTACCGAGGGTGACTGGTTCAAGTACTTCCCAGATACACCCAAGGCAGAGGCAAATCGTAAGAAATATGAAAGAGCGTGCCTGGAGCGAATGAAGCGGATCGTCCCTGAGAAGTACCATGAGCTGCTGTCGCCTAATTACGGCATTGGCTGCAAGAGGAGGATCTTCGACCAGCGGTGGTACAAGTCTCTGCAGGATCCTAGGATCGAGCTCACTACACAGCCGCTCGCGCGCGTCAACGAAAACAGCGTGACACTGGGCGAAGGAGTGCTGTACCCGCCGAACGCAAAGGGCGACTATCCAGAGAAGGAGGTGCCAGCGGACGTCATTGTGCTTGCGAATGGGTTTGACACGACGAAGTGGCTTCACCCTCTGAAGGTGGTCGGAAAGGGCGGCAAAGACTTGGTGGAGACTATGGACGAGCGAGGAGGCGCGCAGGCATACCAAGGCACTGCCATGGACGGCTTCCCCAATTTCTTCATCATCTTCGGCCCCAACACGGTGACCGGCCATTCGTCAGTGGTGATGTGTTGCGAGAACATGGTCAACTACTCTCTCAACTTCATCGGGCCGATCTTGGAAGGCGACGTGTCGGCAGTCGACGTGAAGCGCGAAGCCGAAGTGGCTTACACGGCAGAGATACAGAAGAGCCTGAAGAAGACGGTATGGATGAGTGGCGGTTGTACCAGCTGGTACTATACCAAAGATGGTTGGAACTCTACTGGCTACCCGTGAGTAATTGTTGGGCTCTCCTGGATTCTACTAACGGGTGGTAGCTACTCGCAAATCGATTTCTACCGTCGCTGCACGTTTCCCAAGTGGAGCCACTGGAATATCAACTACACCAGCAAAGGTCTTCGCAAGAAGCGCACCAAGCAGGCAGCTCGTGTTCTCCTGACGCTCCTTGCTGTCGTCGGCGCATATCGTCTCCACCAACGAGGCGTGAGTGTCAAGGACGTGCGGATGTATCTCCAACGCAGCATTTACGCCATTCTGGCTCAGGTGGTGCAAGTTTGGCTCGTCGCCAAACAGCGTGTGACACAAGGGATTTCGTATGCATTATAGAAAGCTTGGATGTTTGTTGTATGCAACGTAAGTGGATATATCTGTAGGAAATATATCCCTATTTCGCCTAGCCTTGGCCACTGCTCGTGCGCGGATGCGGAATTGCGGAAGGCTGTGATCAGCCCAAGATAGATACCAAGCCACCGTGGCTCTTATATATCCCCACACGCGCCCAGTATCTGCGGACCTCATATCGTAGCCATGATGTCTCACTGCGGCTCGACACAAAGTTCAATGTTGTCGAGTCCACGTCACGTGTCGGGCGCTTCCCCGCAAACCTCCTGGCCCGGCCCAGCCGCTAGCTTCCATGCCCGTCGCTAACCTTCATACACCTCCACCGCTGATGGCGACGCACCAGCCCACTGAGCAGCGCGTCCTTTGCTTTCATGACTCGGCGCAATGTCCTCCGTCTCCGCCACGGGCACCATGAGCTCCTCCAACGGACCCGCAGCCCCGGCCAAGCGAAAGAGCGAGGACCACGTACCGCAGCCCCGGTCCAAGCGGAACCGATACATCTCCATCGCATGGTATGTAGGAGCGACACAATCTAGAGCTAAAGCTGACCTGCGCCTGTAGCAATGAGTGCAAGAGAAGAAAGATCAAGTGCAATGGGCAGACTCCCTGTGAGCGCTGCGGAAACCTCTCGCTCGATTGCCTCTACGCGCCCAACTGCTGCAACAACTTCAAAGACTCGGAGTATGTATCTTGTGCTTCTGGCGAGCTTGTCCCTAACGGCGACCAGAGAGTTTAAGAAGATGTCGACGCAAATAGCTACACTACAAGAGCAGGTCGAACAGCTGTTTGCGAACATGAACTCCCTGAGAGACGGACACAGCTTGAGCTCCATGGGCACACCCTTCGATGCACCTGACTACCTGCGCCCTCTCTCTACCATACAGACCCCGACCGTTCCACCCAGTTCCCGCGAACGCAGCGCAGGATACCCAAAACATCGTCGTTTCCACGGTCCTACTTCGATTGCCTTCAATCTCGGTGTCGCGAAGACAAGCCTACGGACTATGGGGATAACTGCGGCGGAAGAGCCGGAAGATGATGCTGGCAATAGTCCAGAAGGGTCGCCTGTAGGGACTCCACCGTCTGCCCTTGTACCGGCAGGGCAGATGTTGCATGCGGACAAGGATCCAATATGGTCCATGGACAAAGCCAAAGCCGCCCGTCTGGTACGTTTTTGGCATGAAGAGATGGGCATGATGTATCCTTTCATGGACATTGAGGATATGGTGGGATATTCCGATAACTTGTTTACCTTTATGGAGGCTGCGCAGAGGCACGGTCTCGTGCAGGGGGGCCGGCCGGGTGCGGATGCAATTCTGGACCCCCGGACAACGAACCTGAAGTTGATAATTGCGATTGGGCTGATCTGCGAGACCAACGGAAGGAATCCGTTGGGTGAGAAGCTGTTCAGCAGTGTACAGAGTCTCGTCGAGCAGACTATTATGCGTCCAGCGGACGTGGATAGTATATGCATGCTGGTGCTTGCCGTGGGTGCAATCCTGTCACAGTCGATACTCTGCTGACAAGAACAGGCCATGTACCACTTCCACGTCGACGACGAGGCATTCGCTTGGCGCCTCATCGGCATCGCGGCTCGCCACTGTCTCGAGCTCGGCCTCCATCGTCGTGAGACCTACGATACCATTTTCCAGGACGCAAAGGAGCGCGCTGGCGCTGTGAAACTTTTCTGGTCTGTCTATGTGCTTGATAGGCGGTGGAGTTTCGGAATGGGGATGCCGTTCGTGTTACAAGAGGCAGATATTGACCAGAATTTACCCAGGCCGGTATGGCGGACATTAAACATATCGGAAGGCTACTAACACGCCACAGGAAGACGACAACCCATATCTTAACGCGATGATCTCGTTCAGCAACATTGCATCCATGGTCTGGAGAACGATAGCCAACGTGGATCCAAGCCAACGCCCTATCAACAAGGACGAACTCGACCACTTTAACGCAGAAGTGCTCAACTGGTATCATTCAGTCCCGGAGTCGCTGAAATACCGGCATCCGGATCCTGGACGAGGGAGGCACTTGCCGCCCCGAGGCCTGCATCGTCTGCAGGTAGCCCTCTATTTGCGCCGGAATCAAATGAGAATCCTCATCTACCGTCCTGTGCTCCACTCAGCGACCAGCATCTTGAGGTACCGGGACTATGCGCAAACGGTAGTCGACATCGCCAAGGACACAATTCGGACGCTCACGCATGTGAACCAGACATCAGACCTGTACCGGACGCAGCAGATGATGCTCAATTACTTCCTCACGTCCGCTCTGGCAGCGGTATTCCTCGCAGCGGCCCATGCACCCGCAGAATTCAGCCAGCAGTGCCGGGAGGAGTTTTACATGGCGCTCGAGCTGGTGCGGCACCTATCGGCATCATCATACGTATCGAAGCGGCTTTGGAAGACCATCAAGTCGCTCAAGGAGCTTGGGCCTCGGCTCGGACTAAATGTCTCCAATGGCGATACCGCGGATGCGCATTCGACTGCTGCTGTGGCTATGACGAGCCTTGCTGGCCACCCCGTCGACGAGATGACGCTCTATCCGAACGGCCAGAGCAGCCAAGTAGGTATGACGCATGGTATGCAGTCGGATCTCACGACGCTGTTCGAGGCTGCTGGAGGGTATTCGACGATGAGTTTTGCACTCACTACTTCGGCGGAACTCGTGGGTGGGGAATATGCAACAACAGCCATGGCACAGCAGGATGAGCTGGCTCGGATTATGGGCACGCTGTTCTGATATTGAATGTACATAGTTGACCGTTGAATATACCTCTTTAATGTCCTTCACAGATGCCCGATGAGTAAGCCGAAGGGGTTGCCGACACGTGATTGTGGCGGGGCAGGCGGGGCGCAGTTCCACCACATGCAGCGAGCACGACGGCCGTACCACAATTCCACAAACCACCCAACACCCTGCCCGTGACATGACGCCGACGACGCAGGCCACAAAATCCCGGGCGTCTTCGAGCCCTTGATTGAGAATTGGACCCTGATCGTCTCCCCGCCCCTCCTGCTCATCCCTGCAGCTCGCCCCGCGCGTTTTCCCCGACCCTCACAGTCTCCACCGTCGCCCGCACTGCCCACAACATTCACTACATGTACTAGCGAGCACATTGGCACGGCGTTGTAAAACCTAGACCGCCTGCCTCGCATACAGATTCCCTCCTCGCACCCTCCGTCCTTCGACCTACAGACCCACCGGCCTCGCGCACACATCGAATCTGGCGTCGCCGAATTACCACACGGACCCCAACATTTCCGATTGTAGGTCGGCCTACACGTACACCTCCGACTCGGAAGCCCTCGCCGCCTCACGAGAACTCACCATGTCGTCCTCGTCGCAAGTCGAATCCTGGATATCCTCGTACTGCGGGCTGCTCGGCCACGAATACTTTGCCGAAGTCAGCGAAGACTTCATCGAAGATGACTTCAACCTGACCGGGCTCGCCTCGCAAGTTCCCATGTATAAGGAAGCACTGGAAATGATCCTGGACGTGGAACCGGACGACGACGAAGACGACGAAGACGAAGATGAAGAGGAGGAGGAGGAAGATGAACTCGGCGACGACCCCTCGCGCGCATACCGTCGCTCTAGCGACCGTCGACATCTGCGCATGGCGTCTGACCTTAGTGTGATTGAGAGTTCTGCGGAACTGCTGTATGGGTTGATACATCAGCGGTACATCACCTCGCGTCCCGGGATCCAGCAAATGGCCGAGAAATACGAATTGCAGCATTTCGGAAACTGTCCAAGAGTGCTGTGTAGGGGGAGTAAAGTGCTTCCTGTCGGGCTCAACGACTCCCCGGGTCTGGAGACCGTGAAGCTTTTTTGCCCGAGTTGCTTGGATGTGTATACGCCTCCGAATTCGAGGTTTCAGCACGTGGACGGCGCATTCTTCGGCACCACATTCGGTTCTCTCTTCTTCATGACGTTTACGGATCTGGACATCGGAACGCCGAGGGACGGAAGCAGTAACGCTGCGGCCGTGGACGCGCTCATGCAGATATCAGCGGATGCGAAGAATAGGGGTACGGCATCGACGCAGATTATCAATGGCGTTGCGCCGCACAATCTTGCACCTGGTCTGGGTCAGGGCAATATTTACGAGCCGAGGATTTATGGGTTCAGGGTCAGTGAGCGCGCTAAGAGTGGGCCTAGGATGAGGTGGTTAAGGTCCAGGCCGAATGATGTTGGGGAATTGGATGAGACGAGGAGGTTTTGGGAGGAGAGGGGTTTGGAGCAGGAGGATGAGAAGATGGTGGATGTTGTGGAGAAGGGGGGCCGGAAGATTAAGAGTGCGAGGAGGAGGGTGCAGGGAAGTGGGGAGGGGAGGGGGAGTCCGATGGATGTTGCGGGTGGAGCGACGGCTGGTTGAGGGGTGTGTTGTAATGATCTCTGGGGCTGACGGTTTGGATGGGATATTTTTGCGTGTAGGAGGATTCGGGGGAAGGGAGAATATGGGGTGGAGTATTGGGGTGATAGATGGTTGGTGGGTTGGGACGGCATGGTCCTTTGGTAGCCTAGGCTTCTTTTTTTCCAACTTTTTTGAGGACGTTCAATTCTGTTGATGACGAATTGTGCTTGGTTTGTGTGCTATGTCCACTTATTGTGTGTCTGCGGACACGCAATGTGCTCTGGGCTTGTGAAGGCGTCACCGCTTGTCCACACGTGCCTTGTGCGCGGTGAGTCAATCAGGAGACGCATCATTTGGTCGGGGACGGTTTACGTATGCTAAAGTACGCATGGCATGTGTCAGTGGGAACGAGAGAAGGTGCCCAGGTGCGAGAAAGCAGGAAGCACGTGGCACTCACTTCACTTAGCGAGCGGTAAGTCCCAGCCTCCATAGTGACGTTTGTTCCCCCAGCTGAACTGTTCGCACGCACACTTTCCACGGCTTCTCTGCATATGGAACGATTTGGTTTGCAACTGGTGACCTTCCACCCATGTCACATGCGAGTATATACCGCAGGGTGATACTGTTTGTCACTCGCTCCCACCCTGGTCAGTCACCTCTTTGCGCGCACCAGATCACGACCTCTGGTCACAATCTCACTTCATTGGCTCTCTTCTCGTCTGGCGGATTCCGTGACCGCTGACAACCACTACTCTTTCACCAAGGGCTGCTGAGAAAGAAGGGTATACAAAGCTTTCATTTCCGCACTCACCGAACTCCAGGCCAGACAAGAGCAACCAGATCCACTGCTTTACACACTGTGATGAGTGTGCCGGGACTGCGGTCCGAAGGCAGTTCAATACCCACTATTGGGCCCCCCTCTCGGCCAAAAAGTGGATGGAGACGGATCCATGACTGACTGACTCTGGCTCTTCTCCCATTTAATATATATTGACATATACACACGCCCATATCCGAGCGATCAGAAATCAGCAGCGACTCCACTCATGACCTTGCCCTCTCGAAGAATTCCTCTATTTGGGAAACGCTCCCGGAGCGGGTTCCTTCGACTCTATTTATATACCGCTATCCTCCATCTCATTCTCACCGCTATATGACCTGACTCGGATACTCATCTCGCCATTCAAAAGTCACAGCTTAACGAGCTGATGATCGCCGCGATCCAAAATCGGAGATATCCCCCTCCTATGACCAGTACGGGTTTTGGGACTGAAGCAGTCACCAAGCGATGATCTCTTCCCGTCCAGACGGTCCTGGTCTGGCCTTCCCAGCGCCAAAGCGATCGAAAATGCGACAAGATTCGCGCGATGTCGCGCGTCTCCCCAATTTTCCTCTCTCAGCCCGACGATCAGACGAGGTTGCGGATCCAAGAGTTGCTGACATATTTCCCATGACGGAAGGGCATCAAAAGAAACAATACCACCCAGACATGATAGTAGTATCCGGGCACTGATATTCGCCCGTCATGTCGTAGATGGGCACAGCTAGTTCTGGCGCTGTGTCGCGTCAGAACAATGGGAGGAGAAGGAGGTGAAGGAAGGGAACGGCTGAAATGGCCCTGTATTCACAGCCTTAGATGCCCCAGGGTGATCAAAAGATGTTGGTCACCCCCTCGATGTTGTGTTCCTTCTGTCTTGGGAGTAAAGGGACAAGAGAGACGGACCACAAAAGCAACATCCCACGGTTTCATGACTCTTGGGAAAGGAAGGGACATCAAAATCGTCCAAGAAGGCAGCCAATGTCGTTCTATCTGTGAGTGCACCGGATTTCCAGCGGAAAGTTGGGGCCACAAATCAAGATGTGCACCAGCGCATGACGGAGAGGCATCGAAAAACGTTTCAGAAACCCACGATGTTGTTTTCTCTGTGTCTGGCTCAACACCAACGGTCACACCGGTCCAAAAGCAACATCATACCCACATGATGACGGAAGGACGCCAAAACCTGCTTACGCAACGTCTGATGTCGTTCTGACTGTTTCTGGACCATCCCAACGCTATGACGAGGACAGATTCACAGATCAAAAAGATCCTCACGTTCTTCCCATGGCTGGAAATCCAAAAACATACCACTGGCCACCTCATGCCGTTTCCTTCACCACCCACGCCACATGACGCCAACAGCGCTCCCCCTTCCCTTCACTCCAACACATGCCTCTCCTCCTCCATCCAGAATCGGCGCCCAAGACAAAACCGAGCATGCGGTCATCAATGCCTCCGGAGTGAGAAGAGCTGTTGGATATTATAGTTTCAGAGGGGCATTGCAGCAATATATAACCCGACCAAAGCGAGATCAAAACATGTACCCAAAGCTAGACATGGTTCCTGCGTCTCTGGTTTGGACTGCACTCTAGTGCAAGGACCAAAACTAGAGTCGCTGTTATTGTATGACTGAGGTTCGAACCAGAAATACCCAATCATCAGCCAAATGTCGTTCCCTCTGTCTGGGGAGTTGGGAAGCGGCGGCTTCTGACCCCAGCCAACGGAGAAACGGCTATTGCGACAGTATATAACGCGAACAATTGAGGGTCGACACCAAAAATTGCCCACCTGATAAATGATGGTTTCTCGTTCGTCTGCGATTCCGGTTAAAGCTGGGAGCTCAGTGCGGTGGAAGAACCCAAAAAGTGACGGCAGGCCGACCCATGACTGGAAAGCATCGAAATCGTCTACACATGTTTCTCATGACGACCGGCGTCAAAAGACAACGTGGATCCGGTCGATGTTGGCTCTGCTCTGTCTTCGGGTCAGGCTGAAGGGGCGGGTAAACAAAGGTATAACACAGTCGAGAGAGCACAGCAAGTTAGGGCGAGATCAAAAGACGACAAGCAGGAAGCCGATGTTGTTTCGCCTGTCTGTGATTTCAACTCGCTTCCAGTGCGTTGCAAGATCCAAAAATCACCATCTGCGCCTTCGATGGTTGGAAGGCATCGAAATTCCAAATACGGACCTCTCATGTTGGGACGACTCCGGAAGAATCAAATGATTGATGTCGAAAGTGGGGGATCCAAAACATGAGCAAGGACCTCGCATGTTGGAATCACTCCAAAAACATCCGGAAGTACGTTCATGTTGTTGTTGTTGTTATTGTTGTGGGTCGTCTGTGTAACTCCAGACGGCGAGATGGATAGTAAAGGGAGCCAAAAAAAAGATAAGAGAAGGCAATGGCAACACCGCACCAAAACTCACTCAACAACCTTTTCATGTGGGTCGTCTGTGCAACTCCAAACAGCGGGAGAGTAAGGAGAGTCACAAGAGTTGGAATGAAGATGCCATGGCAGCACTGCATCGAAAATGCTACAACACCGTCCTCATGCCGCTTCGCCCTTTGGGGTTCTCACCAACTGAGGCAAAAAAAACTGTCTAGGAACCCAGCCATGAGCCTTCGGAAGTCTTTTCTGGTCCAGATCCCATCATCCCTTTAGACCGTGCGGTGAGGGAGACTCAAAAGTGCCATAGAGGAACTCCATGACTCTCCAAAAAAGACGAGAAAAGGCAAGCATGTTGTCTCTCTGCTCTCTGCCAGAGAAAGATCTAAAAAGACAAGGATTATTTCCCACGAGTCTTTGAAAATTGTTCAAGAAACAAAGAATGTCGTTCTTCTGGACGGTGCGGTGCGTGGGACCAAAAAACAACAGAAAGAAATGCGATGAGTCTTCCCAAAATACCGTCGAAGTATCTACAATGACTTGTTCCCTGGATTCGTTGGCAGATCTCAAGTGCCGTCCAAAACCCAAAAGTCATGAGCGTCGATCTTCAAAAATCCCTTTCTTGATAGGACTTGTGTGAGAGCTACTGGCAGTCTGCCCACGGGTCTATACACCGTTTGTGCTTTCTTAGCGTTGACGAGCTTGTAACCCGACGGACAGATATCTAAAAACGGATAGCCTCCGCGACTGTGGGCTACAGTACTTAGCCATTTGCCACCTCTAGTACCGGCCAGAAGGAACTTCCATAAATGAGATGTCATCCTATACATGACTGCAAACATCAGAAATCCCTAAAGCCAAACGCATGTTGTTGCTTCTGGCTTTCCTCGCGTCGGCACCGGGTAGCGATCCCCGATTTCAGAAAGGATGGCTTTCCGAAAAGTACGCTCCAAAAACCGATGACAACCGCATCGATGCCGGAGTTTTCCTGTCTGGCTCTGGGTCCGGAGTGGAGTGGACGCACCAAAAAGCGCGACAGTACCATTCAATGGCGCTTTTCCCCTCCGGTTGGGCTCGCCCCGCTGATTCAAGTGTGTGTAGAGAACGTCATGAGGGATCAAAAGCGAGTACCTATCAGCCGGATGCCTGCTTCGAGCCTGCCTGGACGGAAAGAGCTGTCCTGGCTACCGCGCCCGCGATATATATATCATCCAAAACCACCGATAGCGCATTTGATATGGTCTCATCTGCACCTTTCGTCCCGACCTCGACCAGACATCCAAAAACGTCAATTATCCTGCCTGATGCGGGACGTCGAGAAAGGTGATCAGAAACCTTACCACCAACGCCCCATATTTCGGTCCGTCTTGTCGGCCTCACGCAATATATCCAAGATCTCTCTCCTATCTAGCCATGGTCGGTGCTGCGACGTCCCGGCGAGGAAATACCGATATCGTAAGTGTGTGATCCAGAAAGGCACACGCTGCGATTGCATGTTCTCGCCTGTGATTGACCAACATTTGAGACATCATCGAATCCGATCCGCCGTGCCTTAAAAAGCAATATGTGATCGACGATGTCTGTCTTTGACCAAAAACCACCCTCGGGGTTCCTTGGTGACTGGGGGGAAGGGAGTACTAGCTTACAGAGGACACGCAATATCAAAAACGGAAGCCTACCAGTACCATAACTGACAAGAACTTTGGTGTGTACGAGCAGGGCCGCGAGCGGTATTTCCTTCAAAAACTCGTTGTCGCCATTTTTATGAGCCCAGGTCTCTGGAGTAGGATCAAAAACGCCACTTCAACCAGTGGATGTTTGCAGACCTCGCTGGAGAAGCTGCTATATAGAACTCATCTGAGCACGGATCAAAATCCCGATGTTGCGAATGATCGGAGAGTCTGGGCGGAACTGTACCTGCACTTCCGAAAGCACAGCAGAGACACCCTATGGGAGCTGGGACCGGAGATTAGAATCCTAATATTGCGACCTTTACGATCGGAGATTCTGCACGGAACTGTACCTGCACTTCCAAAAACACAGCAGAGACACCCTATGGGAGCGGGCACCGCAGATCAGAATCCCAATGTCGCGACCTTATAAAAAGAGAGTCTGGACGGAACAGTACCTACACTTCCAAAAGCACAGCAGAGACACTCTATGAGAGCTTAGATCGCAGAAGCCTGACCCCGAAAAAAGGTGACAGGGCATAAAACAATGCGACACGACGACTCAATGAGAAGTTCCACCGACGTCTCGCGATATATATCAAAATGCTCACACCATCTCTTTCATGGCTCGAGATCCTGTGCGCTTGCGGGCTATCAAAAACAGGCATATCGTCCAGCCATGGAAGAAGGCACGCAGTTCCAATTTTCATCCCATAAAACGAGCTCTTGACTGCGCAAGACCCGGGATGGGGGGGAACCGTGAGGCACATGTCTTCTGCTTTCCGGTGACGGAGAGTGAGTCGCAGTGAAGACGTTAGAACTTGACTGAAGTATCAACTTTTGGCTGGTGCCAAAAGCTACGTTTGAGCCGGAACATGGCTCGTTATTCTAAGGAGTCGAAAGGTGTTTAAAATAGGATAGCAAGGATTAAGTAAGAGTACAGTATAACTGCAGAGGTTTAGGGGTGCAAGAATACATATAGTTAAAGGTAAGGTATAGAGGTTTGTTATTAGAGAAATAGGAAAAGCAATAGTTATACTAGAACTATAATCCTGCAACTACTAGGTATCCATGCTATGCTCTATAAGGGATACGGGGAGAGAGTTCTAACGTAGGTACGTAGTAAAACATAATAGAGTCCTAAGTTAACTGTCTTCATGAGTATAAAGCGTCTGTTTGTACTCCAAAACCAACAACAACCTGAAGGGTAAACTGTACAATCACTACTCTCGAGCACTCTGCAACCACACCCTGAAGCCCCCATTAGCATCCAGGGCAATATACCACGCTCCCACCCAAATCACTCACCGTTCAACTTTCAAGCCTTGCTCAGTCATCCCAACCCACCTCCACCTTCACCTCCACCATGCACGCGCACCACGTGCTCCAACTCTTCACTTTACCCTAAAGGACGCTGCATCGGCACCCCCGAGTCCCCGCACAGCAACGCACAGCGGCGCACTCCACCAACCCAAAGCCGTGAAGAAGCCCACATGCTAAACTCCGTTAGCCCGCTTAACTCCATCATCAAGACTTCGTATTCCAATCCAGCCCCAACAAAGTAAAGCCCAGAACCTCGCCAACTTTCCTGTTCGCGAAAGCGTCACTGCGATTACTAAACATTTGTCTGAAGCCCTCGCGTCAGGACTGTCGCGTCATGCTGCTCGGAAAGAAGCAGGGGCCATGTGGAATGCAGGTAGTAGACTCGGGACTGGTGGTAGTGGTAGGGTTGATGTAGTGACGCATGCTTTTACGGTCGCAGGTCCCCACGGATTTCGGAGCTCACTGTGATTGGCTGAATGGGGAGGAGGGCTGCGTGTTACGGTGTTCTAGAAGGTTGCCTGGGGTCGGGGGGCTGGGTTGAAACAGGACGATGGACTGCCCCAGATGAAAGGAGGGGCGGGTTTAGGAAAGAGCGAGTGATTTCCAAGTCACGACTTGGTTGGTTCGTGTTCGCATGTCTGTGTAACGGGGAGCATCTCAAGCCGTGGTAACAGATTGAGGGGTCGTCGACGCAGGGCCCTGTGTTGTGCCACCATGTTCAGCTGGAGACGCTGTGGCATGCTCTGCGGCAGTGGTGGGATTAACCAAGATGGAGTCGGCGGTGCTGGAGATAGATCTGCTCATTGACAGGTCGAAAGTGAAATTAACACACCGCGTCAGTGTTGGTAAGCAAGACATAGTGCTGGACGCCTTCTTCGCGACGGGGCTGTTGCCCGTAGTCTGCATAGTCGACAACCTCGATAGCCAGTGCAAGCAAGACATTGGGCGCAGTTTTCGCCCGGCTGCGCCTTCAGCCCTGTCGCTTGCACTTGGGACAATTATCGTCCGAAGATCAGTCAGAATCGTGGGGCGTTATGAGGATCCGATGCACATTGCACAGAAGTCCGATCTTTTTCGACGTTCACTTTCAAGTCCTGAATTTCGAGTTGGCCCCCAACCCATTGCGGGGTGTCTTCTGAGGCCTCTCGTGTTCGCCAGGCCACGCTGGAACCCAGAGCCGAGCAGACGGTCGAAGAGGCGCTTTCCCGGCTGTTTTGCAACGCGAACCGAGGCGGTGGTCCTCGGGGGTCCATCGAATACTGCATAATTTCCCGCTCACACATGAACGATTGCAGGTGGAGGGGGATGAAACGACAGGCTTTGAATTGAGCTTGTTTCGTCCAGGAAGCGTTTGCGACGCATGTTTCTTCATCAATCAATATGTTTCAGCGAACATGATGGTTTTGCGAATTTTGTCCGCACCGGGTTGGTTCTCAATTTGATGCAGGACGCGTAATAGCTTGGGGGCCAGACGAACTGCCTCAATTACCCTTCAACGTCCCATCCGGGCCTTCGATGCCACGCGCTAAAGCTTGTGTCGGAACATTCGCTTAGCGTTACTGCATTGGGTCCAAGACAAGAACTCCTTTCGTATCGCCTCGTAGCATGGTTAGCTGCAGGCGATTTGACATCGCGCGATGTGGTAGGCGGCTACGAAGCAGCGGCATCTTCCGTATACTGTGGTAATACCTGTCTACTGAAGCGAAACAGCCACAGGCGAGCGGTATGAGCACCATGAGGCTTTGCGGCGCATCGCGCGGCGGGTACATATCTGCCACAGGAACTGCGAAACTTTACCAGCGGCTCAAGCGCTCGCTCACTCTCGTACGAAAAACCCAGGCTGCTGTGCCGCAAAGTGTGTCTCTGAGTCTCAGTCGGAGTCTTGGGAAATATGGGGAAGTGTAACCGAGGAGCGCACCGCTTTCGTGCGTTTATTGGACGTCCTTGCAAGTAGTCCAGTACGTAGCGACTCGGCCAGTGAAGACCGCGAATACTTCAACCCTGCAGTATGCACAGGAGTACTACGTACCCAGCCCTGCCATCGTCATCTCTTAGCTCCGTGAGCAGGTGTCGGGAGGGTGCCGGTCGTAAGGTTTGGGGCGAAGCAGTCAACGCGCCACGCCTAGGGTTCGATCTTCTCAATTGTCCGGTGAAACGCCCCAGCCATTCGAGCCAGTGTCACGACTTGCGCCTTGACATTGCGGGCGACAAGAGCGGAAGGTCGAAGAAGCCAGCAGAGTGCCATTAAGCTGTGAAAGCAGATCAGGTCATGGTTCGCGACTTCACGGCCCAGGCACAGAGTCATCCTGCACCCAACGGACTATTCTCCACGATATGGTTGCGGGCCGCTCTGAGTAAGTCTCCCCACAGTGAGCATGATGGGATCTGGAGATGAACAGTCAGTCGGATGGCCGGGAATAAACAAAGTCCGATAAACCATAGAGGCGTTGCAGAGTACGATTACCTCCGCAGGGCGAACAGGCAGTGTCAGGTACCTGGTCGGTATCGTCGGGCGGGGTGTTAAAAAGCATCCGATCCGTACGGGGCGTTCAACCTATCTGGGAAAGCGTTGCGGGCGCTCCACTGAAAGGTGATAACCGAGCCAAAGCAACCCCGGCACGTGGAGCATATCTCAGACTCCAGGCGAGGAACAGCCTTAACAAGGCAAGAGGCATGGGGCAATGGGTTCCCGGCCAAATACTCGCGAGGATATGCGCAGATTTCTCATCTTTATTCCCGGCATCGTAAAATTGTGACATTTTTGGCCAATAATTTGGGAGCGGTACTTTCTGTCGAGGTGCAAGGCAGAGTTGCTTGGAAGCTGGGAGGGGGGTATCCTCTGCAAGTCCACAGTGAACGGGCGAAAGCCCATTGCCAGTTGTCCAGCCCTAGCGCTTGATCCAGTCAGACAAAAGGCTTCGTCTAGACTCTGGCGCCTGAAAGATACAGAACTGGTAACCGCGTAGAGGGAGACTATCGATTTGCTGAGCGCGTACCGAGGCAACTCCCTGTTCATTCAGCGTTATGCTGATAGTCTCATAGGGCGTATAAGTAGTGAAGGCATAGATGTTGCAGGGCTGAAGAGAAGCTGTGGCGTATTGATGCGGGGCGGATTGCTATCCTTTCATGTTTGCAAAGTTGGCCTTTCCGGCTAGAGTCAAGACGTTGCCCGTACTGTATCGGAGAGCCGCAGCGTATTCTTGACGAGTGATTTCTGGTTCACAGTCGGCGCTTAGAGAGAATAAACGGTTGGAGGAACAGCAGTGCCAGGGTGGGCAGACCTGCGGACCACGTAGGGGCAGACGGGGGACTGTGTGTGCACTGGAAGTCGGTCGACTGCCTTACCAATTGACTACAGTGCTATTTGCGCGCTGTTGCTGCGATGAGCCATCGATCCCTTGTCGAGAACATTATGTAGAGCACTGCACGATAAGGGGTTGATCCATGGTGATGCCCAATCTGGATCTGTCCCACCGAATGTGATGATGAATGACTCAATCTTGCTCATATCCCGGACTTCGGCTGCCACGAGGCAGACCCTGGGTAAACTTCCGGCCTTCACAGGTGCGGTGTAGGGATGGAAAGATGCCATAGGGCTGCATATGCGGGCGAGGAGTGGGCGCCAGCATTGCCGCTGGGCTGAGACTGCATTCGTCCGGAGGCTTTTGCCAGCGGAGAGAAGTGGTGCCGGCTGAAACATTGCACAGTAGGTGGGCATGCCCTCGGGGTCCCCAAAGGCCGAAGTGACGCTGGGGCGTTGCTTCGAAGCACTGTAGGCGATACATGGTCCGACATGTGTCCCAATTGCACAGTTATTGCGGCAGTATACCGCTGCGCGTGCGGTGGATATGATCTGATCGGTGAACGGTAGTTCTAGCGTAGGCGATAAGGGGGACGGATTGGCCAAACAAAGCATGAAATACAGCCTTGTGGTAATTCTTCTCATTTGGCAACCCTCCACGGATAGATGCGACCTTGCTGACAGTCGTAGCCCTATGGCTGGGGACACAAGGATCCGACTCGTAGGGCTGAATGAGGGGCACAGTTGCCAAGCCGCAGCTTCCTAATAAAGACTACCTTGTCTTGAAATAGACGCCCTCATTTGGTGAACTGGTCGGCCCCCGCTGTCGTCACCCGACTGGTCGAAAAAGAGCGAGGTAAAGCTAGAATGTTAGAATCGGTCGTCGAGCCATCAATCCGTCATTGGCAGTATGGCATGCGAAGATGTGTGTCCTCGCTAGTACCTCGCTGACCCAGCTGGCAGGTAAGTAGGCGTTTTTGCATCGGGTAAGATACGGGTCAGCCCCATTCCGGGTATGCTGACAGGGTGAGCAGCCTCTTGAACGGCCCTCATAGGGCTGCAGTCTAGCCGTCCAGTAAAACAAGGGTCCTGCGTACGATGGACGATGACTTTTGTTTGTATTGGCTGCTTGTGATGGTGCAATGAAAGGTCAAGGTCGAGTTCTGGCTCAGTGATTTCCGATCTGTTCTGCAATGGACCAACGAAGGGCTCGTCGGCTCGAAGGCGTCCATTGTAGGCATGCTAAATGCTGCACAAACCGGGTGTGAAATAAGGTGAGCGAGTATGTAACCCCACATAGAGTATTATGGATCCGGAGACTAGCGAGGAGGGTGAGGGATAGCAAATGGGACTGTTGACCGCGAGACAATGCAAGTGGATTGGACGTTCCGGACGAAAGTCTACCGCTTCGCCTTGGACGTAGACACAGAGACAGCAGGACAGGCGGTCTGTCGCTCGTGGCATGCGTTAAACCCGCAGACAGAGTACAATATCCGGTATTGCCAGGTCGCGGGGGCCAGATTGACATGGGCGAACCGCTGAGCACGTCGATTGGCAACGGGCGGTACAACCAGGCGGTTACGTCACCCAGACAAGCTTCGAAGATGCTGACGGCAATCTGGGGCGTCAGAAGGTAAATGGCTCTCCTCTCACCGCGTGTCGGGGAAGGCGTTCAAGGTGCTGACCTGCAGCGTCCTTTGGGGGAGCAGTGCATAGGGCTGGGCGGGAAGGGTCAGCATGTCAGACGCTTGGCTGCGGGACCCCTGGTGGCTCAGCCTCAATCGCTTCCTCGACGGCTGGACGACTTGTGCAGGTCGAGCGGTAGAGCAGTCTGCGGGGCAGCATTAGCACAAACGGGAAATGCTGCGAGGTTTCGAGTTTAGCGGTGGACGTGGAGGTGTCTATGGATAGCACAAGGTTTCCAAGATTCGCGTTCGTGGAAGTAGCGCGGATGACAAAGCATGCCCAAGCGCGCTATCGGGCCCGTCGCGGGTGTGCTAGCCTTGTCGGCAGCGGCGGCAGTCCCGCCCTAGCTGCTTCGAGGAAAAGCCCAGAGGAGCTGAAGGTTTGGTGTTTGGGGTCTTCTTCTGAGGAGAGTTCTTTGGTGGAGTCGTGAAATCGTCAGCGGCCCTCTCTTCCACAGTGCCGTCGTCCCCTTTGGCAGCGGATGTGCGCCTTGCTTCGAGCGAGGCCACAAGGCCGCAAGGCAGGCAGCGATATGTCGCACGAGTCCCGCCTCCATGGCCACGCGGCAGAGAGGTCGTCACTCGTCCACCGCTCCGGAGGCTGTATAACTGTCGAATACCGTTCACAGCCAGCCGATGCCCCAGGGCGGTGTGCGTCTCGGACGAAGCCCAGACAGCGTGTGATAGGCTGCACGTCCAGGCAGCAGAGCGAGTGCGTGCTCGTTGCCGTGTCAGGGCCAGGACCCGCTGGGGCCCAATAATGAACTCGGGCTGTCAACGGTGGGTGTCCGAGACACAGATAGGAAAAGATGCGATGTGCTGCTCTTCGCAGAGTTGCCCGTTCTGGGACAAGCACCAGCACCCGCTCCTATCTTTACGCAGTCCAATTTACCCAGCGGAGGAGTCGCTAATGGCAGACGGCCGCTGTCTTTCCGCCCCCATGGCCCGCCTCAAGGCGCACAAGGCACACACATTCGGAGCCTCTCTTGCCTTCACTGAGCTCGCCGTCCTCGTCGTCGAACTCGAAAATGAATTGCTGTGATTCACCATGTTGACGTCGTTGATGATAATGGTTGTGGTGTTGGTCCTGCTGAGAGGGGCGTATAACTGTATAAAGTTGCGGTGCCCGTCTGCGCCCGAGACGTGACGAGAGTCGGAGACGAGGAGTGCCGACCGTCCGGGGCACCAAGGCCGGCCGACTGTTGGTGGAGACGCTGGGACTCCAGGAGAGGGCCCAGGACACGCGGTGGGCGAGCCACGAAGGAGGCCCTGCAGGTGTTCCGGTGAGGGTGGAGGTGAGCCGACCGCCAGACCGCCTTCCGCTGGCCACGCGCTAGACAGCTTATGCGTTTCAATACCGCCGCGTAACGCACCGTTGATCCGACCGGGTGGCGCGCGCAGGGGCCACGCGGCGCTTGCAGGGGCGTGCGGGCGTGTCAGAGCGCGCGAACAGGGGTGGGCACGAGCCCGGCGTCTGCAGCCTTGTGGAAAGCGGCTTAGCGCGCTGCCATATTTACGGCCCCCCTGTCGTGCAGAAGGGCGGCGTGGACTGCGACACCTGCGACACGTCTCCCGTGCCGCCAACCAGCCTCTGCCAGCCTCTGTGCCCAAATCTGGACGCTCTAACGGCCGAACCAAACTCCGGCCAGCTCCCCAGGGCGCAATGCTGCAGCTAGCCCAAGCCAGGCCCCCATGCTGCAGGGCGTCGCAGCAGCTCCAGCACATGGATGCGCTTTTGGCACCACGGTGAACCGGCACGGGCCTGGCTGGTCTTCGAGAAGCACCTGCATTGGGGGCCCGTTGATAAATACACAAGCTCTGCCCCATCCGAAGCTGCTGCCATCTTCACATCTCCACCATCCCATCCGCTTTATCACCACCCCTCAGCTCCCCCTCAACTCCCCCAGAGCTCCCCTCATCAATCCTCAACCCCCTCTCCTCTATCCACTACCCACATGCCCACCATGCAGACCCACGCCAGCTACCAGTATGCCACGGCGGCCTCAACGCCGCATCGGTATTCGGGAACCTCAAGCGCCTTCAGTGCCTCCGCCAACCCCAATGAGGACTGGACCAAGATCTCCGACCTGGCCGAGCGCAGGAGAATACAGAACCGCATTGCCCAACGCAACTACCGTAAGTGCAGCTCTCCGCATCGACATCTTCCCAGTGCTCACCAGACTCCGCAGGCAAGAAGCTCAAGAAGAGGCTCGAGGATCTGGAGCGCCGGGCGGCGTCCAGCTCCGCTTCACCGGAACAGAGACCCGCTGAGCTGCAGCGGCCAAGCAAGTCACCGCACCAGGAGTTTCCTTCGCCAGCCTCGTCCGAGTCCGAGTATGGCCGGCGAACGCCTGAGACGCACAGCCAGTACACGGCGCCGCCCGAGGAACGCGCCATGTTCTCGCATCAATATACGCGCCAGCTGTCCACCTCCCCACCACCTTTCTCGTATTCGACAACATATCCCGCTCCAGACACGGCTGCATACTCGACGCCGTATGCCGCATCACATGTCCACTACCCCCCAATGCCCACCAGCACCACACCCGACATGCCTGTCTATGCCCCGTATCTCCCCCCTCTCTCCTCGGCCTACTCCAATACCTTGCCGAGCCTTGTGCACCCGACCAAGAGCGAGTACTACGAGGACAGCGACATCAGCCCGTTCGGCGTGGGCTACGCAACCATGGCCGGCGTCGACGTCCCGCCAGCGCACCACTATGCGGACCACAGCCCTCATGTAAAGCTCCCTCCTCCCCGGCAGCCCTACTACGCCCACTAGACGCGCCTTTGTGCAACCTCTACCCCGCCACCGCACTCTTCGCCTGGCCACCCGCTGACAGTCCGTGGCAGACACCACCGCTATCAGAGTGCTTCGAACCATCCGTGGCAGGCTCACCGTCCGAGTCGGGCTACCCGACCACGCCCGACTCCATGCCACGCACGCCTCCTATGCACCCTCTTCAGTTTTGTTGAGTGGCTGTATCTTTTTCATACGTTTCTATTCTTGGGATCTAACGTCTCCATTTCACGACCTTTACCTCTGTATTCTGTATTCTTTTGCCATGCATTTCAGCGAGCGGGATCTTGGACGACGGCAATGCGACAACGCTGCTCGGTCGTTCCTCATGGTACTGGCGTTCTGCCCAGGGTTGGGACTTTGGGTATCTGGTCAACATTTCACGGGTTCGGGAAGGCTTGGGACTGGAATATAGAGCGCATAGCAGTGTGCTTGCACGCAATGCCTTAGTGTACGTAGTAAATACGAGTGGTGTAACGAGTTATTGTTGATGTCCTTACTGTCAAGTTCGACATGATGGTGGATATAATCTACATTGTGATCATGTGGAGACGCGGCCCGCTATGGAGATCTACCCGCTCGGGCGGTCGCGCCAAGACCCTGGAGCGCGTCCACCTACTCCAACCGACCAACGTCAGCAGCGACAGAAGCCATTCTCAATTACGCTTCCCTTTCCTATGGCTCCCTTGCGACCACAGTCCCGCAGAGAAAAAGCACGACACTATCTGACAGGCGGCGCTGTCAGTCGCGAAGACTCGGACGACGAACTCGGTTACGAAGACCATCCATGGGAGTGGATTTATGAGGACAGTGATGCCGAATCAGCACAAAATGCCACACCCAGGAAGCGGAAAGCCGCTACGACAACGTCACAAGGCCGGTGCATAGTCGGTGCCCGCATGGGCAACTTTACGTGCCGGTTAGGGGACACTGTACTATTAAAGGCCGAAGGAAACGCAGCATGGGTGGGCATCATCTGCGAATTCCTGGAAGAGGAAGAGGAAGACGAGAAGATGGCGAGATTCATGTGGTTCTCCTCTGAGAAAGAGATTCGTAATAAGACTAAGAAGAGGACCGACTTCCTTCCGGTATGCTCTCCACTAGCCCACAAACTTTAGGCACTGATTGGCATAGAACGAGCTGTACATATCTCCTTCGTTTGACGAGAACCCCCTCACGACGATCAATGGGACAGCGAAAGTGATGTCCCCTGAACGATTCCAGAAGTTATACCCCAACGGCCAACCCAAGCGGGGTTCAAAGGACTATGGCAAGGTGTTCGTCTGCAGACGTGGGTGTAATACACGCACGACAACATACACGCCAGAGTTCATATGGGAGGATGTGTACAGTGGGGCTGATGATATACCCGCTTTGGTTGAGCTCGTAGAGAGCCATACCAAGGCAACACGCAAACGCGGGCGCCCGAGGAAGCAGGTTGAAGATGGGGATGACTTCGTTGTAGCGGACGACGACGAAGATGCAGCACCAAAGACGCCGAGAAAGAGACGGAAGTTGAATGACCCAGTCACACCTACATCAGGGAAGAAGGACAATCGCAAGTTTCTTACGCCCACGCACAAACGGATTGTAGTCAAGAAACCTCTCGAATTCACACCACTCGGCACTCGCATCCTCTCGCCCTCCGTTTTTGCATCGCCTTTCCAGGTGGCACGAAACCAGCTCCATGTCTCGTCCGTCCCTGCCGCGCTCCCCTGCCGCGAGGAGGAGTTCTCAACCGTGTACAGCCACCTGGAAGCCGCCATCACAGATGGCTCCGGATCCTGCATTTACATATCCGGCACACCAGGAACCGGCAAGACAGCCACCGTCCGCGAAGTCGTCGCCCAGCTCCACGCAGCCGTGCAAGCCGAAGAGCTCGACGACTTCATCTTCGTCGAGATCAACGGCATGAAAGTCACCGATCCACACCAATCCTACTCTCTCCTCTGGGAAGCCCTTCGCGGCGACCGCGTCAGTCCCTCTCACGCGCTCGAGCTCCTCGAACGAGAATTCTCAACACCATCCCCCCGCCGCGTTCCCTGCGTCGTCCTGATGGACGAGCTCGACCAACTCGTCACGAAAAACCAGTCCGTCATGTACAATTTCTTCAACTGGCCGCAACTGCGGCACAGCCGGTTGATCGTCCTCGCCGTCGCAAATACTATGGATCTGCCGGAGCGCACCTTGAGTAACAAGATTAGCAGTCGTCTAGGTACGTACATTTTTACATGGATGCGAATCCTTTCCTTTGCTGCGCCCCGTTATGATTCGTAACCCTCCCATTTCCGCATTTAGCTGCAGGACAAACTACGCCAAATCCAAATTTGTAGCAGCGCGCAATCTATTTCCCCCACACACGAGATACCGCATCTCTCATCGGCATAGATACCTCAAAATACACACATACAGCGGGTGGCTTGCGATCGATAACTGCAACTCGGCCCATTTCCCAATACAGCCATCTCCATCTCAACAGAATTAAACCATGCTAACTTTTCCTTCTAACCTGAAATAGGTCTCACACGCATCACCTTCCCCGGCTACACGCACGACCAACTGATCCAAATCATCCAGTCGCGCCTCCAAGGCGTCCCCGGCCACATCGTGCACCCAGAAGCGATCCAGTTCGCAGCTAGAAAAGTAGCCGCTGTGAGCGGCGACGCGCGGCGCGCACTCGATATCTGTCGCCGCGCTGTAGAAATTGCAGAGGCGGAAGCTTCTACAGTCGTCGACGCCGACGCTGAAGAAACCCCAGATACACCGAGTCGAACCCACCGAGGCAAAGCGCGAGGCTCTCGGCTGGCCGTACAGGATGAGGGTAAGGCAACGAAATCTCCGACGAAGAAAATTGGCCCGCCGACAAAAAAGGGAGAAGTCACGTACGCGACGATCCGCCAGGCGATCAACGAAGCAACCAGCAGTCCCCTACACATGGCTCTCTGCGCTCTCCCGCTCGCCCACAAAGTCTTCCTCGCCGCGCTACTCGCTCGGCTCCGCCGCACGGGCATCGGCGAGGCGGTGTTGGGGGATGTGGTGGATGAGGTTGGGAAAGTGGCGGCTATGTGTGGGTTGGTGCCCGTGAAGGAGTATTTGCTTGTTAGTGAGTTTGGTGGTCATGGTATTACCGGAGGACGGGAGAAGGGTGGGGAGAGAGACGAGGGGGTCAGGAAAGGGTTGGCGAAGAAGGAGGGGGGGAAGGTGGCGAGGGTGAGAGGACTCGCGAATGTGGTTCGGGAGTTGGCCGAGGCGGGGATTGTGGGGGTGGAGAGGGGGGTTGGGGAGAGGGTTGGTCGGGTTAGGTTGGGGGTTGGGGATGAGGAGGTTAGGGCGGCGTTGGGGGAGGATGTTGAGGTGAGGGGGTTGGGGTTTAAGGGGTAGGGGTAGAGGTGTGGAAGTTGATGGGTGATTATATGAGAGAGTTCATTGACTCCGGATGTTGACCTGAAGCGATGTAGAATCTTCAGACTTGGGGATAGTGAAGAAGCCCAGGTATACATGAACTTGATCCGCGGACTTGAGAGGACGTATGAAGAGGCGGGAAAACAATTTACTTGATAGCGCAAAGAAGCTCTCCTGATATACACGTAAAACTGGGCAAAGATGCATACAACTGAAACGCTATGCCTGCCACAACCCCATTCAGCACCTCTCACCTCCTCATCAACCCCTTCCTCTACATAACAGCCCTCCCTTCCCATCCCTTACCTCACAACCACATCCTTCCTCCCCCCATCAAAACTATACCTCAACCACTCCCCCACAGCCCTGAGACTCTCCCACCTCACCCCCTCATCCGCCTCCTGCATCAACTCCATAACCCTCGTCTTCAGCCCCAACTTCTCCAGCAAATACCGCTTCTCCGGCACCTCCTTAACCAGACAGGCAACATCATTACATCCGATCGCCAGCACCTGTTTATCGCTTTCCCAGCCCTTGGACAGGATCTCGGCCAGCTTACGCGGAAGCTCGTTCTTGTTGTCGTCGAGGATCCGGCGGGCGTTGTCGCGCCAGAAGGTCGGGTTGCGGTGAGGGGGCGACCAGCGGAGGTGGCCGCCGCGCAGCTCGGCCGCGTATTCGTCGAAGGTTGTTTGCGTTTTTGTGTACTCGTCGACGAGTTCCGTCAATGTGGTTAGGTCTTCCAGGGCGTCGGGGTCGGTCAGATGGCGGCCTTTGAGGGTTGTGAGGAGCGTGGGGAGGCGCGCGAGGACGGCGGCGGGGAGGAGGGTGGAGCGGTTGGTGGAGAGGAGGTTGAGGAGGGTTGAGAGGAGGAGGCGTGTGGTTTTTTCTTTGGGGGAGAGGCGGAGGAGGTGCGTGTACAGGATTATTATGTCGTGTTCACTGCGAAGTGGTTCAGTATGTTGAATGTGGGATGCAGAGAGAGAGAACCTACTCCTGTAGTCCGTCGCCGACCAATTCGCCCTCGAAGCTAAGCTGCCATACGACAAGCAGCACGTGATAGAGCAACTGGAGTCCAACGTTTCCTGCTATGCCTGCTTCCGTTCCGCTGCGCGTGCTGCTGCCGCCGCCGCTCCAAAGGTCCGAGTCCCGGTCTTTGCTGGCACCTGAGGCTGTGCGGAGGATGTTGAACAGAGGCTCGAGGGTCTCGCCCCGCTGCTTCCAGAACTGTTCCCTAGACCGCCTGTCCCGTAGCAGGGCCGAGTACTCTTGGACTGCAATGTCCTGCAAGCCTGCATCGGAGCTTGAGGAGAGTGCGGCAAGATAGGTGTATAGTTGAGGGAGAGCCTCGTCAATCTGAGAGGGATTCTTCGTCGAGCTTGTGATAGCGTACGAGACGAGTCTCGACAAGACGGAGGATGTAAGAAGAGGGAGCGCATCCTCTACGTTCACCGAAGCTTTGAGAAGTGGTAGGAAAGGCTTGAAAGGCGCGGGGTGTTGTACCAGTGCAGAAGTCAGAGTGGGGATGTCTGGTAGATGTTAGCTTCTTCCCACTGCTGCAGTCATACACAGTAGTTCACCATCGATCATATCTCCCATCAGAACCAACATGTACTGCACAATATCCTGCCGCTTAGCCGCCGCCTCAAAGATGCTCAGGCTCCCGTCTCCGCCCACCAACAGCACAACGAAGCTGTCCACATCGCTTTCCACCGTCTGCTTCCGCTGCTCCTTGCGGACCTTGTCAATCGATTTGATCTTCTTGAGGTCGGCGTCTGTGATGGTTTTGGCCCGCACGGCACCTTCCCATGAGATGGGCCGAGCGCGGATGTTGTTCTGGAGTGCCGAGATGTAGGTCGGCGGGTCTAGAGACATGGTGAGGGAGAGGAGATGAACTGCGTGTAGCTAGGGGGAGAGGAGTCAAGGAAGTCCGCGTGAAGATCAAGAGAAGTCGTAAAGCTTGTGGCTTGTGGTTGAGGGACCTCATGGGGCTGCCCTGTTGCACTTCGTCATGCTGCGGCTGCGGAGCTTGGACCACTTGAGCTGCACCTCGCTGAAACTCATTCAGTACAAAAGACAAACAGCAATGTGAGATGTTTATCTAGACTCTTAAGGAATATGTACGAATGTCAAATTAAACCCTATTGAACCGGAAACCTCAAACAAATCTTTATAGATATGCTCTGTTGCGTTCTTCGACACTTCCGACGATGTACGCTAAAACGGATGCGTACTAGCGTGGGCATGGGTTCCTGATATCTTGGCGTCGGTGTCCATGAGAATTTCACATCAACAACCTCTTCAACAACCACCGTCTCGAACATTGGACGGGTATCTGAAGAGATGGAATATTTCAGTCTAAAAAGATCATCAGCCCTCGACCGCGGGCAACCGAATCTCTCAAGCAAGGTCTATGTGCGGTCCACCCGAAGTGGCAAGGTTCAGAAGATAGTGAGGGAGGTGTATCTGCGGCAAGATATTCCATGCTCTTCGCATCTCTGCAGAAAGTGCTTCGATATTGCGCCTATAGACTACTCTAAGAAAGGTAATAAACAAGAAGGGTTGGTTCACGTGATCCAGAGAGCTAACTGAAGCAGTTGCACCATTTGTTCTTTCGGACACACCCGCTGGCTCAAAGAACTTCCCAAATGGCCAATATCTTGTCCCGGATACAAATGCTTTCCTTACTGGAATGGATGTTTTTGAAGTCGAGACGGCCTTCCGGGACGTCATTGTCTTGCAGACAGTCCTCGAAGAGGTCAAGAACCGCTCCTTGCCGCTGTACCATCGTTTGATCGCCTTGACCAAAAATGAGGGAAAGCGCTTCTACGTCTTCTTCAACGAGTTCCGCCAGGAGACGTATGTGACCCGGGATGCCGGGGAGACGATCAACGACCGTAATGACCGAGCTGTCCGTAAGGCGGTGCAGTGGTACAACCAGCATCTCGCAGAGGCCGTGGCTGCCAAAAGCAAAAAGGCAACGAGGGTGCCGTCCGTGGTTATGATCACAGATGACCGAGATAACCTGCGAAAGGCCAAAGCAGATGGAATTCCAGCGCTCACTTGTAAGTACAGTCTGTCTTTGTCTTGCGTGGAACTCTGCTCAGATGTTCAGTGTACGACCACGTTTCTGGCTTGGAGAATGCCGACGAGCTCCTGGATATGATCAGCGCTGCTCAGGAACAACGAGAGGTGAGGTCGAAGAAGGCGGAGGTCTTCTACCCGGAGTACTACACCATGTCCAAAATGACGACTGGCGTAAAGGCCGGCACGCTGCATCAGGGCATCTTCAATGTTTCCCCATATAACTACTTGGAGGCCTCGGTGCACGTTCCAGCTTTCGACAAATCCTTACTCATCCTCGGCCGCGAGAACGGCAACAGGGCTGTCTCAGGAGATGTGGTGGTCGTTGAGGTGTTACCGCAGGACCAATGGAAAGCGCCATCTACGAAGATTATCGAAGAGGAGACGCTGAACAAGAACGACAACCCCGAAGCCGAAGAGGGCGAGACTATCATCTCCGAGAGAGAGCGCCGTGCGCTTCAAGAGGAGGTCAAGCGCGCACATGGCCAGACCACTGAGGGTAGACCGCAACCGACGGCAAGAGTTGTTGGTATCATCAAGCGCAATTGGAGACAATATGTGGGCCATATCGATAGGGACTCTGTGCGCTCGACCTCGAAAGCGACGAGACAACAGCAGATGGTCTTCCTGGTGCCCATGGACAAGCGCATCCCGAAGATCCGGATACGGACGCGACAAGCTGGCGAACTCCTCGGGCAACGTGTTCTGGCAACCATCGACTCGTGGGAACGCGACTCGCGGTACCCTGTGGGTCACTTTGTCCGGTCACTGGGAGAGTTGGAGTCAAAGGGAGCGGAGACTGAAGCTCTTCTGCTGGAGTGGGATGTCCAGTACCGGCCGTTTCCCAAGACGGTGCTGGATTGTTTACCACCCGAAGGCCACGACTGGAAGGTTCCAGCCAGTCTCGAAGACCCAGGCTGGAACAAGCGGCGGGATCTCCGAGACCTTCTCGTGTGCAGTATCGACCCTCCTGGGTGTGTTGACATTGATGACGCCCTCCACGCCAGGAAGCTGCCGAATGGAAACTTCGAAGTCGGTGTACACATCGCCGATGTGTCGCACTTCGTCAAGCCCAACAACGCCATGGACAAGGAGGCCAGCCAGCGAGGAACCACAGTGTACCTGGTCGACAAGCGCATAGACATGTTGCCGATGTTGCTCGGTACGGATCTTTGCTCCCTAAAGCCCTACGTCGAGCGGTACGCCTTCTCAGTGCTGTGGGAGATCACCCCCGACGCCGACATCGTCACAGCAGACTTCACAAAGTCCGTCATCCGCTCCCGCGAAGCCTTCAGCTACGAGCAAGCCCAGATCCGCATCGACGACGCATCCCAACAAGACGACCTCACCAACGGAATGCGCACGCTCCTCATGCTCTCCAAAAAACTGCGCCAAAAACGCATGGACGCCGGCGCCCTGAACCTCGCCTCACCCGAAGTAAAAGTGCAAACCGAGTCCGAGACCTCCGACCCCGTCGACGTGCAGACCAAAAAGCTCCTCGACACGAACTCGCTCGTCGAAGAATTCATGCTGCTCGCCAACATTTCCGTCGCCCGCAAAAACCACTCCGCCTTCCCGCAAACCGCGCTTCTGCGGCGGCACGCCGCGCCCCCGAAGACCAACTTCGAAGAACTCGCCAACCAGCTCAAGATCAAACGCGGGCTCGAACTCCGAACCGACAGCTCCAAAGCCCTGGCCGACTCGCTCGACAAATGCATCGACGCCACGGAACCCTTCTTCAACACCCTCGTCCGCATCATGGCAACGCGCTGCATGATGTCCGCCGAGTACTTCTGCTCGGGCACGCAAGCGTACCCAGAGTTCCGCCACTACGGCCTCGCGAGCGAAATCTACACGCACTTCACTTCCCCGATCCGGCGGTACGCCGACCTCGAAGCGCATCGCCAGCTGGCGGCTGCGATTGAGTACGAGCCGCTAGACCCGAGTCTGCACTCCAAGGCCAAGCTCGAAGCCGTGTGCAAGAACATCAACGTGCGCCATCGCAATGCGCAGATGGCCGGACGCGCGTCCATTGAATACTACGTCGGCCAGGCGCTCAAGGGGAAAGATATCACGGAAGAAGGCTTCGTCATGAAGATCTTCTCGAACGGGTTCGTGGTCTTTGTGCCGCGGTTTGGCATCGAGAGTCTGATCCGGTTGCGGGATCTGGCGACGCCGGAACCAGAGGCGGAGTTTGATGCTGAGAATTACGTGCTTAGTGTTAAGGGGGAGGTGAAGAGGAAGGTGGAGCTTTTTGAGAAGGTGAAGGTGAGGATTACGGATCTGGTTGAGGAGAGTACGGGGAAGAGGAAGGTGAGGTTGTCGTTGGTGTAGGGTTCTTAGGCCAGTACACCACCCCCGCGAATGAGATTTCTGAGCTCGATAGCTTCATTTGAATGAGACTACGATTGTTGTCTATATCATATCATCATGACACCCATATTGCCTCCCTCTATTTCCCATCCAAATCCGCATAATACTTGTACCCAAAGCTCTCACTGGGATCATTAAACCTCAACTTCTTGTCAATCTTCTCAATCTTCGTCATCTCCTCGTCGTCGAGCTTGAAATCAGACTCCAGATTCTCCTTGATCCTGTGCTCAGTCTTCGACTTCGGAATCACACAGTGGCCCCTAGTGATCCCCCAAGCAAGGGCAACCTGTGCCCCCGTCTTCCCATGCTTCTTGCCAATCTCGACGAGCACGGGGTCTTCAATGAGCTTGCCCATGTTCTTGCCCTTGTCGTAGACCTCGTTCTGGTTGCCAAAGGGCGAGTATGCAACAATCTGGATGCCTTTTTGGGCATGCCAGTCCGTGAAGGAGGTTTGTTGGAGCCAGGGGTGGAGTTCGATTTGGTGGGCTGCTGGGACCTATTCTATGTCAGCTTCTCAACTCACCATCAACTTCACCAGCTGCAAAAGTAACAAAAGCATACCACACTCGTCTCCTTCAACAACCTCTCCATCTCCGCCTTACTGAAATTCGACACCCCAATCGCCTTCACCTTCCCCTTCTCCAAACACTTCTCCATCGCCTTATACGTATCCACAAAATCCACATCCCCCGTTTTAATCTTCCCATTCCCATCTTTCGGGAACAACTCCTCACCCCGCGCAAACGCAGACGGCCAATGCATGAGCCACAAATCCACATACTCGACGCCGAGCAAGCTCAGCGACTTGTCCAGCTGCTTCTCCACGTCATCGGGGTGGTGCGCGTTGTTCCAGAGCTTGGTTGTGATGAAGACTTGGTCGCGCGGGATGCCGGAGTCTTTAATGCCTTGGCCTACGGCTTTTTCGGTGCCGTAGACGTGCGCTGTGTCGATGTGCTTGCATCCTGCTTTTAGAGCTGTGATAACGGCGCTGTGTTGCGCGTCGGCGTCTTGCCAGGTGCCGAAGCCGATGGCGGGGATTTGGGCGCCCGTGTTGAGTTTGAATTGCGTGGGCATTGTCGTTGTGCTTTGGAATCGGAGGAGTCCTGGTACTGGGGATCGGGGTTGGAGGTGTTGGATGGATTGGGAGAGGCGGGATGTTGCGGTGCGGAGACGTGACGAGATCATTGGGTTTCAAGGATGGGTGCTGGTGACGTAGACATATAAATTGTCCTCTTTTTGTTTCTGGGGAATCGTAATCGATCGAGGTATCGTCATGGTTGGGGTGGAGACGGGGTGGTGTTTAGCTTCGATCGATGACGTTGCGGGAGCGGGTGGCTTTGTCCCATCACGGTACGGGAATAGATGCCGGGAATTTGCGGTAGTTGGGAAGATCATTGCTGTGGAGGGTGCAACACGTCAAGTTACATTGCAAGTTCTCGGGGGGTTTCGTGGAAGTTTGTAGGTCGGGATTCAGTGTGGCTGTCCGTCCCGCCTCAAGTGCTGGAGCTTGTGTGGGTCCTTCACGTGCCTACGTGACAACGTGTCAAGGTGTCTTGAACGAGAGTGCGTATAACAACCTTTTAAATCAAGGCCGTCAAGAAGCTTTAGAAGGCTGATCACCTGGACAGAAATGTGCTACCGTGAAAGAGGAACAATCGTTGCGATTTCAAAACCAATCGATCATTGCAATGTCATCAGCTCGTTACCACTACTGTCTTCTCCCGTTCAACTGCTCTAATCCGCCCTCTTCAACCATTCCTTTGACGCCTCATACACCTTTTCAAAGGCCGGATCAAGCGCCATCCACTTTTCAAACATGCCATCACCGGACCGCCTTAGGAACTCCAAGAAGGAAACAAAGATCAAGTCCGCATACGTCACTGCAATCATTAGCTACACTTCACCATATGTGCTTCATACGCACCTTTCTCTCCCAAGAAGAACGGACCACCATGCTCTCTCAGCATATCGCCCGCCTCCTTAGCAGGCTTCTTTGCCTTCTCCCAAGCCTCGTCGCCACCCTTCTCTTTCTCCAACTGCGACAAGGGCATGCCGAAGAGCTTTGCACGGTCGGTCTCGAAATACTCAGCAGAGACCTCGCTGAGAAGGTTCCGAGGGATCTTGGGGAGGATTTCAGCTCGAAGTGGGGTGAAGATTTCACCGATGAAGTCCCGGATTTTGGGGACTATGGGGTCGTCGAGATGGAGAGAGGGGGTGGGGTAACGCTTTTCCAGTTCTAGAAATTGACTATTAGACTGTATATTGAAAATGGAGGTGTTTAGCTTGCCTTGCGCAATCTTCCATGACTCCATCACATATGTGCCATCGTCGAAGCCGACGGCAGGCGAGGTGTAGTCTTTGAAGTAGCCTGGCTCGTTCTTGTCATTTGGCGGGATTCCCCTGTCGTAAAATCAGCATGTCCTATGATAAAGAGACAGTCCGAGCTCACTTCTCTTTGAACTTGGGAGCTAGATCGGGGTACTCGACCCATTCGCTCTTGTAGTCGATGCCCTTGTAGTTCAAGATCATACGGGCTACGCTATCAGTGATAGATCAGCTTCAGTCCATTTCTTGCTCACTCTTCCAAGGGTTCAATGACCAGCATTCTTTGGGCGGCTTGCTGGGGATGTCGTATAGGGTCACGGGAGCCATTGTGTAGGTTTCAGGTGTTCGATTTTGGTGATATAATATAGTTTAGTCTTGGAGATTTCCTGGAGGATTCCTGGTGTATAGGATACAGTCGTTTATAGTCAACACTTCACCCCGCTCTACAATTTGTAATCCACACGCCCTTTGGTGGATCGCGACTTCCCCAAAGGGGACGGTGACGTTGGAGCCGCTAGCTCGGCAGTAACCTCGGCCGCGGATAGCAGCCGTTAACCGTGTCGCACGAAATCTCCAGAACTACACACTGCAACACCAAACAAGAACACTTGATCTCCTTTAGTACTGATGCGATAACCTTGCAACTTGGGACGCATGCATTCAGATGACACTGTTTGGGCACACTGAATCAAACCCATGTTCGAGCGACTTCGGCGCCTCACCACAACCCCGATCCTTGACGCAAAGTAGAGCTAAGGGAGAACATGCAGGCTTGCTCCGGAAGGGCATCACTACATATCCAGAAAATGCTCTTTCTTCCAATGAAAAGGATTCATGCACCAACACCGCAGCCAGCCAAAGGCGTCGCGCTTGAAACGCTGACATGAACCCTCATCGTATACCGGAAAGGGAAAAGTACTAACCTTAGCCCCCAACACACAAATGGACCACCTAAGTGTACAGGAGCCACGCAGAGAGTGTCAATTGACACTCGAAATTTCTCAGATTCTGCTTTTTCTATCTATTGGGTCTTTGCATCGTTGTTAAGTGTGTCGTACATTGCATCTTTGGTTTGAACCATCTTAGCGCTTTCGGCTTCCAGTCTCAATTGAGTCGACATCTGGATCATACGGCGCTACAGCGTCCATTGCGATTGACCTACGACTGCGAGTCGCCGTTATGGTCCGAGGCGAGGATAAAATTGGAGAAAACTCTGCGTCCATGAACAGAGGGGACACATTCGACAGTCTACCACAATACAACAGCGCAGGCACGCATAATGACATCGAAACCATCACATCGGCGACCCCCAACCACCCGCGGTATCCTCCTCCATCATCATACGACAAAGAAGCAGGCTTCACCGTCCACATCGACCCCAAGTGTGACCCATACACCTCACAAACACCACCCGATTGCCAACACACGAGATACGACCACGATCACATTCCCCCCAAACCAGCCAACACCATCACAAAAAACGTCACCAACCACACCAACCGCCTCCACCTTCTCCGCTCCGGCCTCGCCGGCCTCACAAAAACCATTCTCCTCTCCCTCGCCATCGGCCTTAGCCTCCGCGCCTACCAAGGCTTCCGTACCCCCCTCATCCTCTCCACCAACGGCGTCCGCTCCTTCAACGCCATAATGCTCGGTCTCTCTCTCATGCTAGGCCTCAATCTCGCCTCGTCTCTGAAACGCTGTGCGACGATTCTCCGGTGGTCAATACTAACGAAACGATACGTGGACCTCGAGGTTTTCGACCTGCTACTAGGCGTCGAGACGTTGACGAAAGTGATGAAACTCATGGTCATCTCGATACCAGGACTCCATCGACTCAACTGCATGCGCAGCGTGCCCTGGTTCCGAGACGCGCGGAAAGATGCAACGAAGTGGACTTCAGTACTCTGTCTACTCTGGCTTCTCGTAAACCTCGGGGCGCAAATCCTCGTAGCATCGCTATCATTATTTTGGCCCGTAGATCCATCTCAAGGAACCCCATTACTCACGTACGGAAACGTGAGCGTTGCAGATCTGACAACGTGGAAGCAGCACGATCGCGCCGCGCTGCCGTGGGAGATGTCCGAGGGGGAGGTCGAGGCGGCATATAATCTTATGTCGATGGAGGCAGCGTGGTCGTATGGATTCACTGCGACGAGATATCCGGTGTTTGCGGTGGGGGATGTACAAAGGGATCTTTCGTCTGTGGCGGGGACGCCGTTGTATGCTGGGGATGGGTTTTACGAGTACCGATTTATAAATCGGAATCCGGAACATTTGTTCACTGAGTATTTGATTGGCTCTAGGACGGTGCAGGCGAGAGCTGCATGCACACGGCTGGAAACGAAAGGGGGGTACTTCAGGGAAGAGAGTGACAATCTGCTGTATGTCGAGGCCAGGGTATGTTCGAGAGTTGTCCAGAGTCAATCGCAGTACAAGCTAACCAGGCCTTAGTATCCAGGCGGTCCATGGAAGCGCCACCATCTCCCCGAAGTGGTCGACGGGTCCATCACCTGGATCGCCCACTTCACCGTCGACTGCGGCCCGCGCTGTACCAGCCTGACCGTATTCCAGAACTCGGATATAGCGACTATAACGCACAACTCGCTCTTCCAATGCAACAGCACGCTTCTCCCCGTAACAGGGGGCGAACAAGACTTCACCAACCTCAACGAAGACGAACGCACGCACATTTACGGGACCGACGAATGGGCGACCATTGCAGCGGGCTCGATCGCTTGGACCGGTACAATCTCAGAACAGGATAACTATACGCTGAACGCGCGAAGCTATCTGCGCGGGAGCGAATGGTCGCCCTATCACATTGTCTCGGCAACCGAAGTCGAGAAGCTCCTTGCACGGTATGCCATCGGGGCGGTCGCAGCATTCGATGACCATGGTCTTCGGTTCAGTGTGAAGGGGCAGTTCACGAAGCCAGTGCTGGGACAACAGTTGAATGTAGACTGGATCTGGGTCTTGAGTCTGCTCGGCGCGATTTGCGGGATCCAGTTTGCGGCTCTTGTGGCGTTGCTGGTTTTGGCCAATAAGGCGATTATTCGAGACGACAGTTTTGTTAGCCTTGCGATGTTGTTGAGACCTATTGTGAATCGGATTGGGGAGGAGGGGATGGGTTTGTCTGGTGAGGAGATAAAAGAACATCCGAAGTTGAAGTTTAAGAGAGTGAGGTATGGTTATAGAGAAGGAGATAAGGGGGAGCCGAAGCAGGTTGATATCTTTTTCGAGGGGAAGGATACGCTGGAAGGGAAGGAACGCTGGACGCCAGGGTTGTACAACTAGGAGATTGTACGATGGCATGATTATAGTACTCTTGAGATTGTAATTTGAGACTGCGTGGCCTTTGAAATGCCATCCGAATAGGAAATGCTTCACCTACAGAATAGGGGCACCTCCGTCCGGCGGAGCACATAGACCCAGTGCATGATTTTGGGCCTGTGCACAACCTGGACAGAACCGCTTCCAGGTTTTTCGGTCTCATCCGCGGCCTCGACTTCATACTTGCCTTCTAGCTTCCACAACTCGCTCGGATTGGGAAGGCCGGCTTCTATCACCTCAGGAGGTATGTCGTATATGTCCTCAGCGACTTCAGTCTCGTTACCGCTTCTATCGTTCACGAGTTGGGAAGGTGGTATTGGCGGCACAAAGGGGTACCGATCTTCGGAGTAAGACATCGAAATCCAGTACCCTCCGGGTTTTGTTACGAGGGCGAGGTTAATGGCCAGGATGTGGAGGGGATGGATAGGTGTGGGCGTCTCGGTCAGGTTAGATGGGTGTACGGCGGATGAGGTGCCCACTGGATACGGCAGAGGCAGAGAGAGGTCGGGTGCGCATGCAATGGAATCCGAGGTCGACTTTTCCACAATGATATAGTAGGACTGTGGTTGGCAGACCGTCGAGAGGGAGGTAGGTGAAAGGAGGTCTGCAGAAGACCAGCGCATATAGGCCGTGGAAGGAATGGAAACAGGTGACACAGCTGCTCTTGGATTGACTGTACTAGGTGCAGGAGATGCCGTTACCTCGGAGGTCTCATGGTTATCAGGATGAGATTCGTCCCTATGGAGTGTCTCTCTCTGAACAGGGAACAGCTCTCTCTCGCGTTCCTTACCGAGCCGTATGGCAACTTCGGAATAGTCCAGATTGTGGATCGTTTCCGGATCATTCACGTGAGCACGAAGATGGGAGGATAACAACGACGTGCCGCAGCCGATATGCAAGATGTGGGGGTCGGGTTCCGGAGCTGTTTGGAGGGCCTTAGTAAGAAAGGGATCCAGTGCTGTAGGAGCCTCCAGCCATTCAAATGGATTTGGATTGGTGGTGAATCTGCTCTCCCAGTACTCCTGAGAACCGAAAGGAGGTGGATTCGCGGGCATGATCAAATAGGTTCCAAGGATGTAATGGCCAGGTGCTGTGGTTCTACGACCTTTTAGTTGTTAGCTTGTAAGAGCCTGCAGAAAATTTGTTACAGTCCACAAGGCACCTTGACTCTTATATCCCGACTTCAGAAACTCGAGGAAGAAGTGTAGGCTTCTGCCCAAATTTTTCACACCGTAATGGCGTCTTGTTGCGGCCTGAGACGGAACGAAGCATGACGAACCAACGCGATCGGAGCTCGGCGTAACATAAATTCCCGCGCTCCGACCATCCTCATCCTTGGCAACTTCTTCCCATCCACCGCAAAGCCTCCACTGGCCCAAACACCGGCAATGACCGCCATAATGGCGACCTCCAAAACCCTGCAAACAATACCACGCTTCCTTCTCCCCAGAAGTCCCTTTCTCTTCCGCGCCCGCGCCTTTCCTCTCCAAGCCACCCCGCTCTCCGTCCTCCGCCATGCATCCTCTATACCGAATCGCAGCTCGATGCCGAAACTCCCACTAAAGCCCCGCGTGATACCGCAACCCGATAAATACCGGCCGCCGTCGCACGGAAAACGGACGCCGCGCAGTGAGACGCTGCAGAAAAGCTATGGGCCGAAACTCAGCGAGGAAGACAAGGTTAGGATGGAGACGAAGAAGTATCCGAATATGATGGCGCCGAAGGGCTCGTTCATGTATTGGTTTCTGAACAATATCTATATTCATATGTTCATTACCATTGTACGTTAAAAGTCCTGCGTGTCGAGGCTTTTGAACGGTTTGCTAAGTCGTCTTATAGGGCATTATTCTCTCGTTAACAGGAGCCATGTTCTGGATTCGGTTCAAGAATAAGACGCATTTTATGCATTTGTTGCCTGAGGGGAAAGAGTTTTTCACGCATCCGATAGCGACTACGAAGAGGTTCTTTGAGGTTTATAAGTTGCATTCGGATCAGGAGACGAGAGAGTACTATGCTATGCAGGCGAAGAAGATGGAGGATATGGAGAAGAGGAAGAAGTTCAGGCTGGATCGGATCAGGGAGGCGAAAGAACGGGGCGAGGAACTGGAAGAGGATCCGAGGTACTATGTCGATGAGGAAGGCGTGAGGCGGCGGAGAGTCAAGCGCTGGTTTGGTATTTGGGAGTGAGGGAGATGAAGGCGTTGAGGAAGAGCAAGAGGAGCGGTATGGACTATATATGAAGGAATTGTCTGAGGAACTTGCGGCATATGGTCGAAGTCGGTTGGTCGGGCATGGAAGGAGCTGACATTGTAGGATTAGGTGTTGTGGATAACGTTCGAATACTCATACCCCTTTCGACCTCGGGGCTTACTCTTTGTCATGCAACATATGGCAGATCCTCACTAGGAATGATGAAGCATCTCGCATTGCCGGTTTTACAGGAGTCGGTCAATGACTGATTCTGTGAATCTGCTATTATGCGTTACCGCCAACCACCAACTCTCCCATCGTCCCACCGCTCTTTCCGTTCAGCACGCAAGTATGCAATCTTGCGTGCTTCCCTCAGCCTACGCACAAACTCTGCGACCTCGCGGTCGTTTGCGACAGCATCACTCTCCCCCGCAGAACCATCAAGGAAGCTCTCCTCCAAGCCCCGACATAATGCCTCCTGCTCGCCCACAGCAGCACTCAGCCGCTGATACAGCGCCGGCGGGCTGAAATCCCTCAAAGCAGCATCCTGCTCCGCCTCCTTAGCGCGCCACTGACGTTCAAGAGCGCGTAATGATAACAGACGTGACTGCATCGCCTCTCGTTGGTGTCGAAGATGTGATTCTATGCCCTTCAGCTGCTCAGCGAGCGCAATGTTCTGTGCCAACAAGGCCTGCAACGGCGCTGTAGACGCCGGTATCGAGGGATGTGTGGTCTCCGGGTTATGTATTATAGCGTGCTGGAGTTCAGGCGTCTGCAGCACATGATGTAGGTCTACGGTTCTGACCGGCTCAGCAATAAGCTTCAGGCGGTGTTGCGGCGGCCACATACGTCTTGTCTTTCAGAACGGCGGGAAGCCAACCGTCTTCAGGAAGGGGAATGGGCGGTTGGTCCTGCTCCTGTGGTTGGGGTCTTGCGGTCGCATAGGTCTGGTCGTCGTAGTGCTGTGGCGGGGGTGGAGGGGGGAGCGGTGGGCCTGTTTGGGGAGTTCCGTGACGGCTTGAATGGGTAGCGGGCTTTGGAGGAGGGGGAGGCGGGGTGGATGGGTTGTATTGGAAGAGGTGTTGCGACTGGCGTGGGGATCCGTACGCCATGGCAAGCTGTGCAGGCGAGAGGCAACGCTATGGAGTGTGAAGGGTGAATGTGTTGATGCGGTTGTGAGGGGCACGTCATCCATTGATTGAGTACCTGACCGGGGTGAGCTATCCGGCAGAATGTTGTTCCCTTAGCGTATTGAGGAGCTTAGAGCTGGAGATTGCACAATTGTTGTGCCCGATCTTGTTGTTCCTTGAGATGATATTCACTAACTTCATAGATCCTTCTTTATCAGTGCTAGCAACACCTCCGAACGGAACTGTTGGCTATCGCAAGCGGCTTAGTGCGTATCAGAGGCCCCTGAAGAGCCGTCTGTGATATACATAGGCTTGGCATGTATAAGGTACAGTAGGAATTATCAAGAAACAAGACTGTGAGGTCTTAACGACTTGGAGCCTACAATGGCTTTCTCAGGCCTGCTAGATGTGGAACATGTTGAGCCCGCAACAGGACACGAAACATACGGACTCCATAGCATTCGGACATGTCTGATGTCGCATCTCGTATCAGCAGCCAAGGCGCATGGGGGACAATGTCATGCGGCGCAATGCTCCTATTCAGTAACTGAGAAACACAAAAGGATTGAGGGCACTCGGTATCGTTTCACCGTTTCAGCACCGCTCGACTGCTCCTGCCGCGGTGGCGGCTTAGCGTAGCTGCCCCCAAGTCCTCCAACGTTGCCACTCTGCTCACCTCAGTGCTGCTATCGACAGCTGTTATCTCTCTCTCTCTGCCGCAATATCGCCCTCTCCATGCATTCATTTCCCCAGGTCGACGACACAAAACGCTCGCCGTCGACTTCCCCAGTGTAACCACGATATCCCCGCCAGCTAACGGCCGGCATTCGCAGTCCAATCGCGGGCGCGTTCCTGCATACCAAGCTCCAGGGGCAGCTGGCTAGACGCCGCCCTCTCCGCTCGGCAAGCTGGGGGAGCGCCTCCATCTGGCCAATTCCGCGCCCGCGATCGTCCCCACGGCCTCCCGCTAGCCTGTGCGCCAGACTCGCTTGAACGCCTCCCCTATTCCGTGCTTCCCATGCCGAAGACCTCTTCTCTCCACGCTTTCGATTTGTGCAAAGGAGACCATGACCGTTGTGGCCGATAGACAACCATAATATGAACCCCGAGCCGCCCAGCCTCCCACGCGAGGCTGTCTATCCTCCACAGTCACCTCCCAAGCCGCGTCGTAAGCCCTCATCGCTGGCCAGCATAGCTACCAAGGGCCTCGCAGCTTTCCGCTCCAACTCTGAAAGCTCCCCAACCGCATCCCCTATCCGTCGCAAGCCCCTGCCTACCGACTCGCCAGTTTCGGGACAGCCACCTACAAACCCACATCACAGCTCTTCTGTCGGCCCCGCATACAGATACTCTCAGCGCTCCTCCTCCGCCTACTGGGACCACAGCTTGGGTCAAGCTCCCTCGTCGCCTCTTGGAGCCAAGGAAGGCTTCGCCCCAAGAAACCTCGACGAGTAAGCATAGGATCCCACACTGGTAGTCTGCCTTGCTGAAGCTGATAGGAACCCTCATGGTAGACCGCTCGTGACGAACAACGCCCCTAGAAACGGATTACCGCCTCGTAAAAGCTCGCTCGGAGTTGCCTTCTCCCCACAGCCCCCGGCTGCACCGCGACATGACCGTGCTGCCAGTAGCTTCCATCCTTTGAGACGTTCCTCGGCTACAAACGACCTCAAAGCACCCACGAACAAAGCCCTTCACGCCCGGTCTCCAACAATGCCGAACATGTCGTTACAGACCTCTCTTCCTCGTCAACCGCCCCTTCAACTCCGTCTCGATGGGGTAACGGAAGATTTCATTGACGAAGACCCGTATGAAGCTCAGCCGGACCCGACACATTCCAGCAAGCCAAGATCGCCAGCTGCCGGGAAGTTTACCTCATTCTTTGGGTGGAACACTTCAAAAGCGCAAAACGAAGTCGCATCTCCTTCCACAACCTTCTCTGAAAGGTCCGCATCACCTGGGGCGTCGCCCCGGTATCTCAAACAAGCCACTATCGCCACCAAAAGCAGGCCTGCCGTCCTGGATATCCCAGTTGCGAATTCAATGTCACAACCATCCTACTTCAACGTTCCCGGCACCCCATTACTGTCGTCGTCACCCCAGATGAATGCTCATGTCGAAGAGTTGGAACGCGAGCTGCGCGAAGTGAGTTCGGAACTTGCTGCATCTATCCGCAGAGAGCTGGAACTTGAAGATGAGGTGGAACGATGGAAGGCGGAGAGCTCATTGGCCCCGTCAGAAAACCGACGTACCAGCGATTACTACTCCGACTCCGGGACCAGCTCGATACGTTTTCCTATCACCGATGCAGAGAGCAAACTGGAAGAGGTGGAGGCTTTGCGAAGGAAGGCAGAGCAGGAGAGAGCCCAGCAGAAGGTGCATATCGCCGAGCGGTTACAGGAAGAGCTCCGACGACGCAGAGACCTTGAGGAGCAGGTGCAGCAACTCGAAGAGCGGGTCAACGACCCAGCCAGGTCAGCTCCAGTAGTTCCCCCTGAAAGAATAGCTCAGCTCGAGAATGCCCTGGAAGATGCTAAGCGGAGGCTGGCAGAAGAGAGGCAGGTCAAGGAGAACTTTCAGGATCTCCTCTCAGCCCTGCGGGAAGAGCTGGAGCAGCACCGCAACGAGCGGGATAACCTCCGTGACGAGGTGGTACCACAGCTCAGGGCACAAGTGGAAGGACTGGAGTCCGAAGCATCAAGAGCCGAGAACCTGGTCTATGAGAGCGCCCGTATGCAGCAGGAATTACAGCAGCTGCAATCCGCAAGCCACGAGACATATCGCCTGCAGCAAGAGATGGAGCAGTTGCGGTTCGAGAACCAAGAAACACTTCAGCTGCGACAAGAGGTCCAGCAATTGCGGATCGCAAGCGAAGAGGCGACTCATCTGCGGCAGGAAGTCCAGCACCTGCGTAATGAGAACCAGACCTTGGTCAACGCCCGCAGGATGCAACAGGATCTCGCCCAACAACAGCACCGCTTCCAGTCCATCGCCGAGGAGTCCGACGCTCCCACCCCGCTCACCCAACGAGTGGGACTTTCAAGGTCCAACTCGCTTGCGCGCAGTTCCGCATTCAACCCGAAGCGAGGCTCACTCTCCCGCTCCAACTCGGTAAAGGACAGATCGGTACCAGAATCTCCTCGCGAGGGACCGTTGACTGGTAATCCTCTCAAGGAGCTGGAAGAGCAACGAGACGCGCTGCACAAAGCGTTGAAGCACTTGTTGCAACGCCAGGAGCTGCAACAGCGAGAGTTCGCAAAGCGTATCAAGGAGCTCGAAACCGAAAGAGATCGCGCGCTCAACCTGACTCCACGTCGGACTACTTTCCACAGAGAGGTCGCTCACCTTAGAGAGGAAGTCGACTCCCTGAGGCGCCGTGCAGATGATGCCTTGGAACAAAAGTGGCAATGCGAGAAGGGTCTTGGTGGCCTACGGATGGACTTGGACCGCGCACAGCAGGAGACGACGTCGCTCCGCGAACTCCTTTCGGAGCACGACATCACGATCCCCGAGATCCGTGTTGACGACCAGCCTCTGTCTTTGGACAAAGCTTATGACGAACTCCGCACAACGCACGCACTGTCGCTCGCACGGCTCAAGCAAATGGAGTCAGAGGACTCGCTGGGCGTAGCCGGGGAAGAAGCAGAGAAGACCCTGGATCTGTTGATGAAGAGCATATCTGATGCCGAAGCTGAGCGGGACGCAGCTCAGAAGGAGGCCGAGCAGTATCGCGAGCAGGCTCGTGCGCTGCAGGCTTCAGAGATCCAGCACCTAGGCAACGAAGAAAGGCTCAGCAAGGAGCTCTTTGCTGCCGCAACACGCATGGACGACCTGTCCAACAGGATCCAGGTCCAATTGGCGTCGAACCGGTCGCTGCGAACCCGGCTTGCAGAGGCCATTGCTCGTGGCGAGAAAGAGCAAGTCAAGTCGGCAGAGAAGATCATCGAGCTGGAACGACGCCTGAAGACGGCCGAAGACAAGGTCATGATTGCGCAGCAGTCGTCAGAAGAGGCCATCGCCAAGCATGAAGAGGAAGTGCAGGCTCTGAAGGAGGGCCACAGCAACCATCTCCGGCGAGTCAAGTCCGGCTTGTTGAGCCCGGCTTCCTTCAGCCCGAGAACGCCTTCCTCGCCCTTCTCCCAGAAGTTCCCTCGCCTGGAGTTAACGACCAGCGGACCGGCTATGTCGATAGCCGAGGCAACCAAGACGGAGCTCCTGGAGAAGCGCGTCGAGGAGCTTGAGAAGGCGCTCCGGGACGCGGATCATGAGATGGAGGAGGTGGTGGGGAGGATGAATATGGCGCAGATCGAGGTGGCAGATCTACAGTTTGAGAGGTGAGTTCGGCTATGCCTTCGTTTCATATGGAACAATTACTAATAACGGTTACAGAGACGAGGCCATGCGTCAGACGAGGAGACTCCAGGCCGATATTCTGTCTGAGCGCGAAAAGGTCAAGGTACTCATGTCGCAGGGGTGATTCTTTGACTTGATATAGCATTGAGCGCCTTGGTCGTTTTAGCGATTTACGCTACTTTGCACGTTTTAAAAAGTAATATGGTACCATGTTGGCGACGATGGCATGGACAATTTCTTTTGGCGTTCCTAGGCACTACTACTACGTTGAAGCGTACGCATTATCTTTCTTTCTTCCAAAGGCGGCGCCTCGGCCCCATGCGGGCATATTTTTTGGGACTTTCTAGGCCTGGCCAGATTTTGGGGGAGCGATTGTTCGAGCGTGTACCGCTTTGGCGGCGTTGTTTCTGCAGCGTTTCGCTTGTATTATATATTGTGCCTACGTAGCTACCTGGTAGATGAGTTGGGCCTGCGGACTCTTGTGTCTGCAGGTTGTATGTATATTAATGATGTAATGGCCGAAGATGGACTGAAACTGATGTTGCAATGTCCGTGTCCTGAAAAGCAGCTGAAGATCGAGTGAAGCATGTCTTTGTCACTGGTCCGCTGGAAGTCGGGCCAACGTTTGAAGCGGTTTGTTTGGCATGGTGGTTCGCGGAGATTTTTTACAGCATTAGACAAGGAAGATATTTGCTCTATCATTGCGGGAAGGTTGACTATTGGAGCTATTGTATCAAGAGGCAAAGACTGTATGATTGTGTTTGTAATGACCCCTCTCTTATCTAGAGTTGCGCTTCCTAGGTTTCCTGCACTTTTCGGAGTGCATTTGTTTCATGTAGTTTCAATTCCAGATTTTGTATGGCTGCACTGGAAGGATATTGGAGCTTTTTTTGTCGATTCGAGTAGGTTCAGCGAGTCCGTGATTCGTTCTGGACAATAAGAGTGTACAGAAGCTTGCTAGACAAGTACGCGTCCTAGTCATCTTCATTGATCGCATTGAGCTTGCTCTAGGGGGAGGTCGGCGAATCACAGAGCGATCTTATACGAGAACAGTGCTAATCGCCGCCAATGGGCAGTGAATTTGGTTGACATGTGCACCAACCTATAGGCGTTGAGCCAGGCAGGAGAAGCCCAGAAGGTCCTCGGAGTATTTCTGCAGTCATCGTGATGCACATAGATGACCCCATGGGGAACGGCACAACGTTCCAGGCACAACGTGCGGATATCCCGCACCTGCAGGAGGTGCAGATGCAATGTTGACGTTGCTGACCAAGCGTGCGGTCTGGTGCCTGCCTGCGTTTCCTGGAATAGAAGCAGACTGTGAGAGAAGCATGTGGCCACCTGGAGGAACCGAGAATGCCGGTAGCGTATTGGGGTAAGATTGCTTGGGTCCTGGGGATACGCGGCTGTCCTCGGGTTGGCAGGGTTTACGGAGATGTAGATTGAGGTATAATCTAGATGGATATTTAGTGACGAACTAGCAGAAGAGAAGTTGAAATGAGAGGAGAAATCAGATAGATGAGGCCTCTAGGGCGCAGGTGTGTGATGGCATTGAGGACAAGACTTTCCTGAGCTAATGAGAAGGTTAATGACAGGAGGGACAGGTTCCTGATTGCAAGTCTACAAAGGTAGGCTGCTCCGAGAGGATAGATTGCGAAGGTGGCTAAATTCGCAGGGACTGAGCGGGGACGGTCCCGTGTTATAGAAAGCTGTGCATTTGCAACCAGCGTGAGTCGCAACGCAGTGCAATCGTTAGCTATTCGTCTTGGTGCCTGTCGGGTTGGAGCACGACATTGCTGTCATCGTGTCTCAATGGTGGCTGTCCAAGGCAAACGCCGCAGTGACGTGAGATACGAGTGCCAACCGGGAATGAAAGTACTCCAGAATGATCCCTTGGCAGGGGTAAACAGAAAGGAGAGGGATCATTGATGCTCTGAGCGGACAAGACGTGAAGATAATATGAGAGTGATCCATCTGGTGGTGGTGGTGGATGACAGGGCGTAGGCGGGGCAAGGCCAGACGAAACCCTGTAATGCCAAGACTATGGCGTAGCGGGGCAGTTGCAATCGACAAAAATAATAGCGGCAGCTACAGCCGGCGATGATTATCTATGGATTAAATGCTTCCCTGTGCAGAAAGCAGCGGATTTGAAGGAGTGAATACAGGATGATTATGAGTCGCAGAAGTACGGGGTATAAGGTCGAACGGCAAACAGCCGAGCTTCATCAGTGCATGTGAAGTTGTTGCAGGGCTGGCCCCGTTGCACCGAGCAGTAACTTTTTTCCGTAATCCAGAATCAAGAGGCAGATGAACACATAGGCTACAGCCAGCATAATAGACAACTGCACTCTCTGGGCCACGTCCGACGAGCGTTTCCGCACGACAACGTCCTCTCAAAAGCGACGCTCGGAACTCGGGCAGACGACGTCCCTCCCGTTCGCTGTGCAGGCTGCCGAACTGCGGAAAACGAGGCGCCAGAAAAAATCGCGCTACGGGAGCACTACGCACACTACACACACTGCCTTTCTTTGCACACCAGCCGGCCTTCTCCCCTCCTCCTCTCTGCTCCGCCAGCGACCGCCTGCCCGCGCCCAAGCACGAACGCGCCCACGACACGTCAAATTCGCCAGAACAAAAGACGTCTACGCTCGCACGCTCGTCTGCTGCCGCCGTGTCCGCCTGGAAAGCCCCGTCAGCTCTCCAGCGCCGCCGCCCGTCTGCCTCTCTGACGTCGGGCACCGTCCTCTCTCTCTCTCCGCCAGTGCCGTTCGAAACATCGTCGACACAGCGCCCTCCGCACCCCAATCCGAGCCCAGCCCGCAACCAGCTGCGCCCAGAGACCCTCACAGGTCCTTCAAGAGGTTAGTACTGTTCGCTGCAGCGCCGGCCCGCCCGCCGTCCTCACCTTCGCGCCGCCTCGCACTCCGGCCCTCGAGCTCACAGCGCCGCCGCGTTTGCGCCAGGGTGCGTGCGCATTATTGCGTCCGCTGCCTAGCCTCTGCACCACCTACACGACTCTGTCTCTGCGAGCGCATTCACGGCCACGCAACCAGTTCCGTCTTCCACAGAGGCCGCTTTCCTTTCCCAGACTCCCCCACTCGCTCCTTCCTCAGCGCGCACCGTAGCCTGCAGCCACCTTCGATCCGCTCCCCTCCCTCGCCTGGCGTCAAATACTTACCACTCTTCCTCCAGACTCGCTCCTCTACATCTGCCTTTGACAGGCAGCAAACCCGGCACCTTCGTTCTCGATCGCCTCCGTCCCCGCGAGTGAGCGCAGCAGCCGTATCGCAACTCGCCTCTGGAGCCGACAAGGACCAACACACAGCCCTAGGCTTTACTTTGTCGCCAGGCGCCGCGAGGTGTGAAAAAAGGACCTCCCGGCCAATCGAAGTCTCCGCCTGCGGAGGCTGGTTCTTCCAAGTGCTGCAGGCACGGAATCCACACTACCAAAAGCCCTTCTCCCCCTCCTTCCAATCTCCATAACCAGCGTCATGTCCGCTCAGTCGCAACGCCCTCGGGCTGACGGAGCCACTGCTCCGGCTACTTTCTCTTACGCACAGGCCGCCAAAGGCCTCTCGAGTCCTCCCGCAGCATCCGTTTCGGAGCCGCAACCCACCGATGAACCCAGTTCGTCCAAGGACGCATCTACTGCACCATCTAGGATACCAATCGAATCGCTCGCAAGCTGGGCAGATGACGCCGAGTCCCAGGCCACGCAGTCACGCTCAGCAGACAGTCACCCACCCAAGGCTCCGGCAGCGTTGAAACAGGCCGCAGTCGCCGTGCCAACCTCGGCCCCAGCAGTGACCTCTCCCTCATCCGGTCCCTCGTCTTCCGTCACGGCGAAAGACGAGGACAACATGTCGGTACAAAACAATGGTTCAGAGTCTGCATCCAACTGGGAAAATAAATCTCAGGCATCGACTTCTGTCGAAAAATCCTCTGAAGCTGGTGAAAAACGCGCAGACAAGCCTAAAGGCAAAGCGGACAGATCAAACGTCAAGCCTGTGGTCCTCGCTCCTGCACCTCCACCAGCCGTGAACATTTGGGCCAAGCGAGCCGACGAGCTCAAGGCCAAGGCTGCTCAGAAGCCCACTGCCGCTGCGCCAGACGCGGCCGCGGATCCGACTGCAGCCCCAACCAAGGATTCGACCGCACATGCGAAGAACACGACTGGTGCCCTGAAAACGAAACCGCGTGAAGAGGGTAAAACCGCACCGACTGGGAAAGAGGGCGCAAAGATGGAAGATGATAAGGCCAGGAGAAGTCTCAAGAACAAGCAATCTGAGAAGGAAACGAAATCTACACCAGTCAGCCTTCCACTACATGACACTGAGGCTTGGCCCACTCCCGAAAGCATTGCCAACGAGGACAAAAAGAAGACTCAACCAAAGAAGGAGGAGCCCGGTACCGAGCGCAAGCCGACAGGATCGGTCCGGTCTGGTGGCAAGCATGAGTGGGAGAAGATGAACTTCACCCCCAGTGTGGTTTTCCAGACGCCGCTACCGAGCGCTTCCTCGAGAAGAGGAGGTAGAGGTGGGGGCCGCGGAGGCTCCCAGGCCAGCGGAAGGAGCACCAATGCTACTGCATACGGACCGACGAACAGCGAAAGCGAGGCTCCAGCCTCTGCTATGTCTAATGGGGATGCTTCGAAGCGCGTGCGACCCGAGCTCTCGGAGAAGGCTACAAGCGTGACATCCTCTGCTCAACCTGAGACGAAACCCGCTGGTTCCGTTGCACCCAAAACCTCGGAGTCCACGACTGAGTCGGAACACTCGGTCGCCCACAAGGCCACCATCAATCCTGATTCTACTGGGAGTGGCCAAAACCACTCGTTCCCTCATCTCAATAAGCACAACAAGCGGCGCGGCGGATACGGACACACCGGGGAGAGGAGGAAAGACGGTGAGCACGGTGGCCAGTCCAGAGAAGGATTTGCCTCGCTCGATCGACGCGCGTCAAGTGCAGCTCATCCCGAAGGTAGGCTGACACCCCTTCATGATCTTTTTTGTTCTGACTTGAGTGCGATAGTGCCCGAAGGTGAACGGAGGACGTCTCATGCCCACGATGCCACTAATGGCCACGCCAGGGGGCCTGTGAACGAGCGAAGAACGTATCCCTCATTCTCAGGGAGGGATCGCCCTCGTGGTGGAGGCAGCCGTGGACGAGGAGGTTTCCAGTCCTCTGGAGCGCCAAACGGTATGAGCGCCACGGGCAACTCGGGTTTTGCTATGCGCTCCCCTACCACGTTCCACCCGGAACAGCCTTCATTCTTTAGCACGGCTCCCCATGGCAGGTTCCCCAGAAATGGACAACGTGCGCAAACCACCGCTGCTGAGGCGATGTACGGTCGCCCCGTCAACTACGCCGCGCCTCCCATGCAACCCTACTTCGACTACTCAGTGCCTCCTGTGGCGGCGGCGTCACCCATCAGCCCCTACGAAAGCATCTTGGCCTTGATCAAAGGGCAAATGTAAGTATTTCCTTATTGTACCATCCCAAAATTGACTGACACTTCTAGGGAACATTACTTCTCTATCGACAATCTCTGCAGCGATATGTACCTGCGCAAGCATATGGATTCAAAGGGATTTGTCCGCCTCGACTTCATTGCTGGGTTCAACCGCATGAAGGCTCTCGCGATAGATCTGGAGCTCGTCAAGTACGCCTGCCACCAATCAGAGACTCTTGAGCTGCGCGTCGGCCTTGAAGGCGAGGCTCGGGTCAGACGCCGCGAGAAATGGGATCTATGGGTTTTGGAAATGTCCCTTCGTGATCCTTCAGCCCAGAATGCGGGTCCGGAGGATGTCCAGAGCCCGGTGTTACCCCAAGTGAACGGGCTCAATCCTAGGGCAGTATACCCTGGATACCCTGGATATTCTGCACCGATACCATTGAACGGACCACAGGCCAACGGGGAACAAGATTCGGCCCTCATGAACGCAAATGGTGCTTCGAACGGACATATGACGAACGGAGTAAACGGTTTCGCTGGGCCGAATGGCCATCTCGAAACGTCGACGCTGGCTGTGAGTGGTGAACCCGATTCATTTTCTGACTCCCAGGTGGAAGCTCTGAGTGTCATCGTTCGCAACCAGGAGCAGTTGCGATCGCCGTCTTCATCTCTTTCTGCCTCTGGAACCTTTTCTAATGGATCCCTCAATAGTAAAAGCGGCGTCGGCCCGCAACAAGCCCTGGACGCCACCGGGGTCAGTCTTTTACAGGGGTAAGCCGAGATCGCACACATGACGGGGGGAGGCCGCTGATGCCCGTGGTAGTTCTGAAAGCGCACCTCAGGACCATCTATGGGAGCGCAAGGGCCCGTCTGCATCTGTTCTTTCGTTGGACACAAGCACTACGGAACCTTCTTCTTTGAACGAGCAGGCGAGCCTTCATTGGGTCAAAGGACAAGACATCCCGGTCCATTCACTTCCGCCGAACTCCATTTATGAGCCCTATTCTGAACTTCTTCACAACGCCATCAAACAACGCCAAACTGCTCCACACGGGAGCTGCCCCCACGATATGGATATCCTCTACCAATTCTGGTCCCATTTCCTTGTCCGCAATTTCAACCTGCACATGTATCAAGAATTCCGTCACTATGCACTGGACGACTCGCGTCTTCGAGGATCAAACAATGGTCTTACCCACCTGATTAGTTTTTACGGGGAGGCGCTGCTTTCTACCGCGATTCCAATCCGAGAAACCGTTGCCCGCCATTATGTCGAACTCGTCGGGTCGGATCGATCGTCTGAGGCTTTCATCCAACTGCGGGAAGCTATGAAGGACAGTACTCTCCACCCACGGGATCGTAGTCTCATCTACAAACTAATGGATCCGGACTTGAGGGCGGCCATAGATGAGTGGGATTGAGGAGCTCTGTGCCTATCACCCTCTCCGGCTGTCTATTGTTTCTATCCTTCTACCCCTTACAATTTTCTGGATGATCTGCGGCTACGACTCGGCTCCCCGTACATGTCCCCTGCGTCGAATATGCAATGCACCCTAATTTCCCCTTCTTCTGCGGCGGCTCAATACTGGTCCCTTCCAAGGTTGTTTTCATCAAAAGTTATATGTCATGGCGTTCGTGTAGGGCATGGTCCGGGCAATGCATATTCTCTCTCAGACACAGTAGACTTTGCAAGAGATGGCTTGGAGCTTCACTGTTCTACAGCCTCGACTCACCTCACTGTCTCCGGATCCGGATCTTGCGGACTTCTTCGTTGAAGCCGGGCTGTAACTGGCGTCTTGCATGCTGCCATTCTCGGAATTCGTCATCTCTCCCCTTGCCAGCACAGCATACCTTGTTCTTCTTCCCCCACACATGTTTATATTGTTCATGGACAGCTCGACTCATCATGGGACTTATGGGCTTGGTATCCTTGTAGAATATTGCACAAAAGATTTCTCTCCCAAGCTGCGAGTGTTAGAGTGATTGGACTGGCACGAAGACCTGGGCTGCATTTGGTTATCAATTTCCATTTCGAGATGCTGTTCGACGCCAAGTGGCCTGGGCATTGGTGTGGCAAATGACGCTGCGCCACAGTCCGGCTCCCCCGCATATGACAATAACGTTCATAGTGGTCGCCTCCACCCTTCCTCTTCCTCCACAACCTTCTCCTCTCCGGCTGTGGTCCGTCTTTCTGTCACCATGGCCTCTGTGGCCCGTCTCCACCAGCTGGTGGCCAAGAACACGAAAGTGCTCAAGTAAGTTGCACACGCTTAGAGATGTTGGTGACGCTAACACTCATACCTAGGGCTGCGTGGCGACATGCTGCAGGTCTAATCCAGCGACAACTACCTGCATCCTCACGACCTACTCAAGCTCAACTACAACCCCTCCTAGTACGAAATGCGCCGCGACATCCTCTCCACCGCGTGGCCTTCCTCAAGCAGAGCAAGGGTCGCTGGTACACGACGCACAGCACCATCACTGCCGCTGTTCGGCGCTTCACCACTTCCGCTTCGCGGTCATCTGGCGTGAAGTATGACCGGGCGTCGTTTCCAAAGTCTCGCATCGGCTCTGCGGTCATTAGCCAGACCGGCCGCGCTCCGTTTGCGTCTACTTTGCGCCCAAACCTGACTGGCGGGACGCTCAACAGGACAGCCGGAGGGTATGCGTGGGGCTCAGGTCGTATTGGCGGTGCGAGGCATTTCTCGCATGGGCCTGCTGCTCCAGCACAGGTCGTGCAGAATGTCTCTCAGGCAGTGCGCGCTTTCCTGATCTCCGGCCAGAAGGCACAGTTTGATGGCGTCAGCCCTCGCACTGGGGAGAAGAAGTATAAGCAGGTTACAGCTCTCCAGGACCAGGTCAACCGAACCCTGACACGCGTGCCGAGAAGCTCCCCCGGGTCGTTTATCAGTTTTGACATCAACCCTACCGTCACCGCACTCAGCCCCCTGAAGGCGGCTCAGGGATTTGCTTCCTTCGTGGAGGAGAGAGAGAGCCTGAACAAGGACGGATTCCTCAATACCTTGTCCGTGGACTTCTCACGATCCATCAAGGAGCTAGCAGCTATTCTGAACGATCTGCAGCGGATCGCAGAATTGGGTGATTTGCCGATTACATACGAGGCGTCCTCTTTGCAGGTACACTTCCCTGGCTGCGACTCCGGGACTGTCGAGTCTCTCTGCAACGAGTTGGGCATTCAGAGGGGTGTCATCCATCAAGACGAGGATTTTGACGCCTTTGCCGGCACTGAGATCGCGCTGCTGTTTCCGTTTGCGCCCAGCCAGTCGCCATCCGAATGCTCATTCTACGAAAAGTCTGTCTCCGCACGGCAGCCACCTGTCGACTGGCGTAACATGCTGGCAACACCCTGTTCAGAGGACGATCAGTATTCGACGCAGTCCGAGGACGATTTCGGGTTTGAAGACATCGAACAGAACCCCTGGGAGTCGTCGCCCTCTGGCTATGAGAGCCTGCACTCAAGCGACATGGCGGAGTCAGCACTGGATTTGCATTCTCCGCTGGAATACCAGGGCATAGAGGGCATCTACCGCTTCATGGAACAATGCGACTCTGCACGTGGTTAGGTTGGAGGCGGCGTTATCTTTGGTTCGAAATTGTTCTAGTCTGGACTCCGATGGTTGACTCAGGCGTCTCTACTTTCATTCCGCGGTCGTGTGTACCGTCCCTTCTCTATACCCGTTGATATGTTCAATTGCTCCTGTTAAAGCTCACCCTTGGGTTTTGGTCCTGCTTGTGACAATAATGTTGGGTCGGGGAGAGTGTGTGCACCTCCGCGACCTCGAATATCCGACGATGCTGATGCTGATGCACGGGATTCGCCTCGGCAAGCTACAAGCTTGTTGACCAATCAGACATGAAGGTGCCGGGTTGCGATGAGGTAAACTCCACCTCTTATTCCCGGGGCGCATCGCGTGGGACTGCTAGCCATGGGGGGTGTTCTTCTATAAACGCTGGTTACACGCTCTTCTTCGACATGCTTGATTATTACAATTTCTCCTCTTTTTGTTCGTGATACTATGTATCGCATACGGTAACTCAGCTTCATGTCGACTTACTACTCCTGCAACTTGAGCAATTACGTCGGGGGCAGCTTCGCATAATATTTGGCCGAGGTCGTCTTTCCACGTGGGAGGATGGTGGTTTCTAAATTTGAGAAGAAAGAGATAGCAGGTGGCGAGGCAGACGTTTCGGCTCCGAGAAGTGAGAAGAGCAGTGAGAAAGCTTCGGTTATGGGGTCGCGGGGAGGCCCAGATGGCGGTGAGGTTGTAGGGGATTTGGAGGCGGAGAGTAAGGTTGACGAGCCACCAAACGGAGGTTGGGGATGGGTGTGAGTGGAGATCAACTTCGAGGAGTTTGGATGAGGACTGACGGATTGCAGGATGGTTGCTTGTGTGTCTACGATCAACGCGTAAGGAAACGCCTAATCTGTAAAGAAAGAATCAAGCTAACATCACCAGACACACCTGGGGTCTCAACTCCGCATACGGCGTCTTCCTCGCCCACTGTCCGTTGCGTCACCCTCTTCTCTCTTCCCCGTTCACTAACCCTTCATAGACCTCTCCCAAGACGTCTTCCCCAACGCCACACCCCTCCATTACGCCTTCGTCGGCGGCCTCTCCATCTCCAGCGCCCTCCTCGTCTCTCCCATCGCAACAACCACCACTCGGCTCTACTCAACGCGCGTCACCCTCCTCATCGGCGTGTTCCTCGAAACCCTCTCCCTCATCTGCGCCTCCTTCGCAACCCAAACCTGGCAATTATTTCTCACCCAAGGCCTGTGTTTTGGCCTCGGCATGGGTTTCCTGTTTGTAGGTTCCGTGGTCATCGCCCCTCAATGGTTCACCACAAAACGCAGTCTCGCGAACGGCATCTCCGCCGCCGGCTCCGGGTTAGGTGGACTCGTGTATTCGCTAGCCGCACAAGCCATGATCAAGAACCTGTCTCTCGCCTGGGCATTCCGCATCTTAGGAATCGTGAGTTGTGTCGTTAACCTCGCATGTTCTCTCATCGTCCGCGACCGGAATAAAGAAATCGGCTCTTCACAACTCGGCTTCGACTACCGCCTCTTCCGCAAACTCGAGTTTCTGGGTTTACTCGCCTTCGGCTTCCTAAGCATGCTCGGCTATATCGTCCTCCTCTTCTCCCTCCCCTCCTACGCGCGCTCCATTGGTCTCACCGCCCAACAAGGCTCCATCATCGGCGCTGTACTGAATCTCGGGCAAGCGATGGGGAGACCGCCGATTGGGTATTTCAGCGATAATGTGGGGCGGTTGAATATGGCGGGTGTGATGACCGCTCTAACAGGAGTGTTCTCGCTCCTAATATGGATGTTTGCGAAGAACTTTGGGGTATTGGTTATTTTTGCGATTCTGGGAGGAAGCGTCGCGGGCACGTTTTGGGCGGTCGTGGGACCCGTGACGGCCGAGGTTATGGGACTCAGGGAACTGCCGAGTGCGTTGAGTATTACGTGGTTGGTGTTGGTGCTGCCTACGACTTGTGAGTTTTTTTCTTTTTCCCTATTTCGTGAGACGAGAGTGAGTGAGTGCTGATGGAGGAGTAGTCGCGGAACCGATTGCCCTCGAGCTTGTTGCGTTTAATGGTGGGAGTTATACGGGTGCGATTTTGTTTACGGGGTTCATGTATCTGGGGGGTGCAGGGTGCTTGTGGCTTGTTAGGGCGTGGAAGATTGGGGAGGAGGAGAGGGAGAAGGCGGCGGGGGCGGAGAATAAGAAGACGAGGGGGTTCGTGAAGAGGTTGTTTGTGTGGGAGAGAGTATAGCATATGGCTGCATCGCATGTTGCCTGATTGAAGATAGATTTTGTTAATCGCATATTGCATGGATGTCTTCTTCGTATGAGGTTGGAGTTGAGTTTCGTGAAACTGTTTGAAATACGTAGGGCGCCGTTCTGGTTACACACTTGTCAAATCGCGTGGGAAAGTCCCCTCATTCGTTACCATTCATGTCAAGTCGTCCAGGGTATCCAGATATGCATCTTGCCAGAGGTCCAGATGCCCGAACTTGAATCTGTTGGCGGGCAGGGCGACAAGGCGAGATGAACAATTTCCGCATATTTATGCCCCGCCACACGGACTTTGTGGTTTTGGTGTTCTGCGCCGAGCCAGAGCGAGTCCGTCAACGAACAGCAACCACGCACTTCGACAATGCAATCATTTCTGAACCACTCGACGCGTCATTCTCCCTCATAGCTCAAAATTCGTCAATCGTCGTCCAGCCAAGGCGTCGGCCGTTGTGCAAGCCCCTTGCGCAATGACACGTCCTCGCGTCCTTGCAGGTCTGCATGGGGCCCCCCGGCTCAGCCAATCGGCTTGTTGTGCTGACTAGTGATGCTTGTGTGCACTGTGCTGTGCATCCCTCCTTTTCCATCTCGACTCTTCAAGGCATCCCACAACCTCACCCACCTCTCACCGCCGCCGTCTCCCCGCCTCCAGCGCCGCTGCTGCCATGGTCGCTTGCACCGTCGAATCGCCAGCTCGCCGTCCCGTAATGTCGCTCTTTTAGCGCACTTGCGTCTTTCTTTTGTACATAATAAACACCGAATCCTGTGTTTCCCGCGTCACGTCACGTCATTGTGGCCGCCCGCCTCAACTCTCTCCTCTCGACTTCAGCACGCGTTGTTTGCTCGCAATATACCCGTACCGTGTTCTCTGCTCCCTGGACGACCGACCGGCCCCTAATTCGTCGCGTCCTCGTCCTCGAAGGTGCGCGTTTCCTGCTCCCGACCCGGAAGGATAGCCATTGAATGTTGAAACAAGCCCGGCGCTCCTCAACCACCACCCCGCCCCTGCCGTCCTCACCGCCATCGGCTTTTGTGTCCGCCGGCAAGCAAGAAGAATCCTCGGAGGCGCGCGGTGTGCCATCGCCGGCACAGTCTCTGTGGTCAGCTCCCTCGCCGACACAGACTCTTGGCTACTCCAGTCCCGAGCTCCCCCCTCTTGCCCCCTTCTCAGGACTGCAGAGCTTTCCGCGTAGCCCTTCGACCCTCGCAGACCACGAGAGAAGAGAAAGCGCCTCGTACTTCACCGCCAGCTGGGGCAGCCCGTACCGGCATCCTCCTCCGTCGCTCAACCGAAATCGCATTGCCTCAAACTCCGACAGTGACGATCTCGACGACGACTCGTCCAGCGTTCAATTTGGTTTAGAGCACCTGCTTCCACGGCCATTGGAGGACGACGGTTCGCCAGGACGCTTCACCCTCGACCACCTGCTTCCCCAGCCATTGGAACAGGAAGGCTCGCCGAACCAGTTCAATCTTGAGCATCTGATACCATCTCGCCTCCTTGGCTTGGAAACACCAACAAGAGATATCTTCAGCACACAGACGACATCGCAGTCGAACACACGTGGTCCTCAGAACACAGAGTGGGTTCGCCAATTCTTGGACGGACGTTGGAATAAGGCAAAGAACGATTGGTTGACAGATACTTCTTCCTCGGGAGAGAGCAAGACAGCTGACGCGCCTGGAAAGCAATTGGGGCTACCAGCGAAGCGAGTGAAGAAGAAGACGCATAAGGCAAGACGAGATAATAAGACTTTGAACCAGAAAGACTTCTGGTCTCATTTCAGCAAAAGGCAGATCGAACAGCTGGGCAAGATGATGGCCTCACGCTTTGCCCCAGAGGCGCCCTCGGCGCCCGCGCGCAAAGCGTCCAACGGGAGTCTGCGGTCCGCCACGGCTCAGAGCGACACCACTGCTGGAGCTCCTGAGCCTTCGAGGCATCCGGTGACTCCAAACAAGTTTCTGGCCCCGCCCGAACCGGCTACTACTCCCCGTCCGCGTAAGAAAGTCATGGTGAAGGGGAAGGGATGCGTTATCTCCTTACCACGGGATATCCCGAGAGGCGCTCCAGGATACCCCCCAAAGCCGATGAGTCCTCAGGCTGTTGAGGCAAAGCTGCGACAGTTCGAGCAGGATGGGTTCGAAGTACGACGGATTGGGGGTCAGGACGCGCTGGTGACGCCTCCGCAGAACCGCCCCATCTGGCCAGACGAGGCTGATATTCTGGCTGATCGCTCGGGGAGCTTTCGGGTACGAGTACCCAACAAGGCCGACTGGGATGCATATGTCGAGCAGCTGGTGGAAGCAAAGCTTGCAGCTCTCGGGGTGAACCTCGGTGAGGAAGAGGAGGCGCCTTTGTCCGCACCAGCGTCAGCACAAGCACTACAACACCCTGGCTTGCCGTTCTCGCCGCCCTTGCCTTCGTCCTCAGCAGGCAGTCACCGCTTGCGTCAAGGAAGCATTGCTGGGCCCTTCCCAATGGGACCTTCGCCGGGCCATGTATCACGCCAGTCGATGGCGTCGCCGATGACCATTTTTCCAAATCAGAGAGCCAGTATGCATATGCACAGGCATTCGACGTTCTCACCTGCGAGCTTCCTCCAGCAGAGCGCCTCCCCCACGGGCGCATGGTCACCGGCGAATTACTTCGGTGCGCAGGGCAACCGTGGAGCCTCTCCGGCGGCTGCTATGGGCAGGCCTGATCTTGCGGAAGGCGTCTCTCCGGTGTCTCCTTTCGGGATGAGGCCTAACCAGCCCTTTCCTCCTCCAGGCCCGCCACAGAGAGACGATATGCTTGTCCAAATGCAGCAACAGCAACAGCAGCTTCAAGCCCAGCTCCTGCACCAGCAGCAACAGCAGCAACAGCAGCTCCTTGGTCTCCGGCCCTCCTCAACGCTTGCGGAGGTGCCTGAAGACGAGGCCGAGGAACAGGATATATCTAATCTCAAACATGCTCAACACAATCCCGATATCGCTATACCAGCTCCTCGAGGGCATCGTCATAACATTAGCGCCAACCTGGAGCGCGAGGCTCGAGACGCAGAGTACCACTTGGAGGAGGTCATCGACAAGCAGTTCAACGACGGAGGAGATTTTAGTACGGAGCCTGAAACCACTTCGCAACTGAAGCCTTCCAATGTCGTTGCTAATTCAACATGGGAGGGTTCTCGACCCGTTTTGCACCAGCCTCAACCTCACAACAGAGCGCATTCGCTTGCGCAGCCTTCGCAGTCGCTGCCATTCGGATATAGTGGGCATCAGCAGGATAATCCGCGCGGAGACAGTGATGGCGCCAGGACAAACATCTCGGACGTTACCAATCCTAGCCTTGAGAATGAGCCGCATCGAGCTGGACAACCGTCCAACTTCAATTTTGGTAAACCCTCGACCGTGGGACACAGCAAGCACACATCGCGGTCGTCCATCTCGAAACTCAACGTGGAAGCAAAGGAGTTCAAGTTCAACCCTGGTGCTTCGTTCAACCCAGGATCCATCTCTTCAGTGTACTCGGCCACTGCCGCTGAGCCCGCTCCACGGAGTGTTTCGGATGCAGCCAAGTTCAACGTTGCGGCTCCTGCTTTTAAGCCTGACGCACCGGTATTTCAACCCCAGGCTCCTGTGCTCCAGCCAAGCGCTCCGGCGTTTACTCCAAGTGCTCCGGCCTTCACACCCAGTGCTCCGACATTCACACCTAGTGCCCCAGCCTTCACACCCAGTGCTCCGACTTTCACCCCTCGCGCTGCGAATGCGTCAGCGATGCCTACGAGTGGCTTCAGCTTCTCCTCTCCCGGTTCGACATTCAAGCCTGACGCGCCAGTGTTCAATCCGAGCAGTAGTAGCTTGACACCCGCTCAGCCAAGTGCCCCGGCTTCATTTACGTCTACGATCTTTGGGCCTGTTACTATCTCTGCTGACGACATTGTTCAGCCGGCTAAGCGATCCAAGGCTGTCCCTATCTTGCGCCCCGTCTCCCGAGATCAGACTCCGCAGGCAGAAGACAAGGAAGATGAGGATGGTCGCATCACCCAGGCCGACGGACGCGAGAAGCGTGCCCGCCGTGTGCGGGACGACAGCGATGATGTGCCACGGTTTGCTATACAACCTGTCCTCCGTCCGAAGAGTAATGCGGGGTCGAACGTCGTGCAAAGTGCGAAGGATGACCAGGTGGAGCGTGATACTATCGAAGGCAAGGAGAATGCTTCGCCTGTTGCAGAGAAGACCAGCTCCAAGCCGAAGACTCCAGAGCCTCTTTCACTACGTGAGAGTGAGCCTGTCGAAGCAAGCATGGCAACTCCGGATACGGAGAAGTCTACCGACATGTCTACTTCCCGTACTCCCATCGATGACGGAACTCCTCACGAAAGCGACGTCATTGACAGTGACGCGCATACGCCGACGGTTGAGGAAGCGCCCAAGTCGTTCACAAGGACCCATCGCAGTTCACTGTCCGCCACGGCCAAGCCATTCGAGTACCGCCCTGGGGCCTCAGCCGACTACGATTTTGGCTACCATGTCACCAAACCGTCGTACAACGAGCAGTTCGAAAACAACTTTGCCAGTCCGGTACGAAATGCAAGCAGGAGCCCAGCAACGACTTTCCGGCCAAGCGACGACGGCTCCTTCAGGACTGCGTTGGAGACGAGGAGACGGGCTCCCTATCCAGAGAGTGAGAGCGTCGACTTTGATCTGGGCCAGGCTTCGTTCAACGATATTGATGCTGTCATGAAGCACATGAACGAAGTCGGTTCAGACTTTGGCGTCGAGCGGGACGAGCCGTCCTGGGAGGAATCGTCCCCGAGAGTGCCTCAAGATTTTGTACGCAACGACCTGCGTCCCAACGCTAATATGCGCAGCGACGCGCCTAGTCCCAGTCCACGCAGGGCCATCTATCGTCGACAATCCGAAGCCACCCCGACCGCTCACGTGCAGAATCCGTTCGATGACGAGCGGGTTGGCATGGCCTACTCGCCTGTGCATCGTCTGAACAACGCTGAAGATGTGTCTCTGAGCGAGTGGGATGGCGATCTGCTCCCTGGCGAGGAAGAGAAGATTGAAGCGCGCAGCCGATTCTTCGATACCCATGTGGATAGCCTCCTCAGCAACCTCCTGCAGGCTCACCTTGATCCGCTGAAGAATGAGCTTCGTGATATCCAGGACTCTTTCGCATACATGTCCCAGCGTCGTGTTGGTGGTCGCCGCAGCTTCTCAGATATGGAGCGTATGGAGAGTGATGCCGATGACGAAGATGACGAGGTGGAGCCAGTGTCGAGCTACCGCAACCGGTCTCCCAGAAAGGACCGGAAACTGGAGAAGTTACGCATGATTGTCAAGGAAGCCCTGGAGACGTATTCGCCACCCTCTGCGTCTGCTATCCCTGATCTAGAGGCTGTTCTTCCGGAGAAGATTCGCGAGATTATCGTAGATGCTCTTACAGAACACCGTCCAACCGCCACGCCTGCAGAGCCACTGCAGCCGGATAATGTTCGCAATATCATAATGGAGGCGCTTGCTCATCACCAGCCACAGTGGACGCCGCCTAAGTTTGAGCCCGTCCCTGCCGACCAGATCCGGTCCATTGTGGAGGAGGCGATCATGGCCCACCAACCCGTGCAGGGTCCTGCTGAGACGGTGAAGGCGGACGACATCCGTTCGATTGTCGCGGAGGTGGTCGCTGCAAGTATATCAAAGCCGAGTGATACTGCAGTGGAACCAGTGCAACGTGACGATATCCGTTCCATCGTCATGGAGGCATTGGCCGCTCATACACCTCAGTCTGCACCTGTCGAGCAAGTAGGACCTGATGCGATAAGAGATATCATCACGGAGGCTCTCGAACAGCGTGCACCCACAGCAGAGCCCATCCAGCCTGAGACACTCCGCAGCATCGTCGCAGACGCGCTTGCCTCCCATGCGCCCGTCACACCTGTACCCGAGCCTGTGCAACCTGACACAATCCGTGCTATCGTTGACGAGGCGCTGGCGTCACACAAGCCGCCCACTCTCGAGGCGCCGATTGACATCCCGCAACCTCAGGTCGACTTATCAGAGATCTACCAGGTCATCGGCAGTCTGAAGGCTTCGATCGCGCAGACGACGAGCCATAACCTCCAAGCTGAAGACGTGCGCGAGCTCCTCGAAGAAGCGTTCAAGCGTCAAAGCATGGAAATCGCGAAGCGCGAGGAGGCGCAGGCGATTCAAGAGAGGGATGCGCGCATTGCAGACCTTGAGGATCTGTTGGCGGAGTCTTCGAAGCTTTTGGAAGCTGAATCCCAGGAGCGCAAGGAACTGCAAGGTCGTGAGGCTGATCGTGAGCGTCTGCTGAAGATCACAGAGGAAGAGCTGGCGCTGCTTCGAGAGTCCACGGGCGACGATGAGGTTAAGATTCGTGCGCTGGAGGATGAGTGTGGAGTCATGCGCCGCACAATGGATGCGCTGTATACGGACGATAAGGGACTTAAGAACAGAGTGGCTGCGCTGGAGAGCGAGAACGAGCAGCTCAAGATGAAGTCCATCGCTATTGAAAGCTCCGAGGTGGATCTTCAGAAGAGGCTCGACGCTGTCACTGCAGAGAATGAGGCCTTGGCCTTTACCCTAGAAGAGCATCGCAAGTCGGCGGACACGTGGCGCAACGAAATCAAGAAGGCTCACGAGGATGCGGAGAGGATGCGGAAGGCTATCGAGCAGTCTCGATTCCAGGCCGAGGAAGCGGCCAGACTTCGCGAGACGATGAGAGCCAAGTTCGAGAAGCTGCAGCAGGATATGGTCATCGCAGCTGGACAGGCGGCTGATGAGCGTGCGCGCTGGCAGAAGAACGACGAGGCTCATCTCAAGAAGTACGAGGTTCTCAGCGCACGCATCGAAGCTGAGGCCCGCACGCGTGAGAGGCTCGAAAGGGAGCTCGAAAGGCTTGAGACGCAGGAGCGCGAAGCTATGAAACTCCGCTTCAACCTTGAGCAGTCTCAGAAGCATACCACAAAGCTCGAGGAGACGGTTGAGCAGCTCAGGAAGGAGAGCTTGGAGCACAGACAGGCTGCTGAGCGCTTTGAGCGCGACTACAGGGAGGCGCGAGAGGTTGGCCATGTGGAGGTCAGGCGTACACGCGTACTCTTGGAGGCGGATATTGAGGCTGCGAACAACCAGGTCAACATTGTTCGTGCCGATCTCGAAGCGGAAATTGCACGCATTCGTGGTGTGCTCGACAATGTGCGGATGGACGCAGACACCCTAAAGGCGAAGCACGAGCTCGAACTGGAGGCGGCTACAGACGCACAGAAGGCTGCCGTAGCTGAGGCCCAGGAGAGGAGCAAGCTGGCGCTCCGCGAACAGGAGCAGCTGTTTGAGCGTCGTCTCGAAAAGCTATCCGAGGAACAAGATCGTGCTCTGGCGATGGCCCGGGAAGACAAAGACCGTGCGGAATCGTACTTCAAAGATCGCCTCTCCCTCGCCGACTCCAAGATGGAGCACCTCCACGAGAAGCTCCAGCTCATGGAAGAGAGACTCAACATCGCAAAAGAGGCTGCCAGCGCCGCCGCTGCTGCTGCACAGCGTGTGCCGTCGCCGTCATCTACTGGCACGGGGCCCGAAAAGATCTCCCCTCAGGCGCTGCGCGAGTCCATCGCCGTCCTGCAAGAGCAGCTTCAGGAGCGCGAATCCCGTATCGAAAGCCTCGAGCAGAAGCTCACGGAAGTCGACACCGAGGCTCCCGCCAAACTCAAAGAGCGTGACACAGAGATCACCTGGCTGCGCGAACTCCTCGGCGTCCGCATCGACGATCTCAACGACCTCATTGCTGCACTCGCCCAACCCACGTTCAACCGTGAGACAGTCCGCGATGCTGCCATTCGCATCCGCACAAACTTGCAAATGGAGCAGCAGGAAAAAGAACGGCTTATTTCTGGCAATGGCAACCCAGGCCAGGCGTTCCCGACCTTGGCTACTCTGTCCAACTTCGCCTCTCCCAAGGCCGTGCAGCTCGCAGCTGCGTTTGGCTCCTGGCGAAAAGGCCGCGACTCAGTGCCCAGCACACGCAACTCCTCGGGCACACTCGCAGGCTCAGGCAGCAGCTCAAGATCGCAATCGCAAACACCGAGTCGCACCTCCGCGCCGCCGCCCAATGCCGCCCAGTCTTTCCTCTCCGGCCTCATGACGCCGCCCACCTCGAACGCCCGCCGTATGAATCCAGACCATCCGCTCCAGGTCCGCCCCACCCGCGGTCGTCCCCAACCGCTGCGCGTACATTTGAACGCTGCAAGCGAGTCAGCTGCATCAGACAAGGGGTTTCCCAGTCTCGGCAAAGTCCCTGTTCCTGTAAATGAGGATGCAGGACCCCGGACCCCGCCGTCGATGAGGGGAAATACGTCGCTCCTGAGAGTGAATGCGTATGATGCTGATGCGATGGAGGATGGGGGGTTCAGCGAGAGCGGGTTTTATGATGATGAGAGTACGGTTGATGGGGAGGTGACGCCGGTTGGGGCGGGGAGGGGGAGAGAAGGGGGGTTTGGGATGGAGTTGCAGGCGGGGGTGGAGGGCAGGGAGTAGGTGAAGTGTGAGGTTTTCTTTTGTTTAAATCTTGAGATTGTGGATTGGGATGGAGGAGAAGGTGGTATATTGTTGGTTGTGTAATATCTTCGCTTGTCTATTTCGTTTTGTTTTCGTTTTTGGGCCTACTGATATTGTTGTCTTGGTCTTGGTCTACGGACTTGCAGTCGTTCATTGTTTAGTTGATTGTTTCTTGTGTACAGATTTGTTCAGCTGTGGATATAGCGGTTTGAAATCCTAGATTGTATATGCATGGATGGAGGGAGGAAGGAAGGAAAGGAAGGATGGAAGGATATACCCTTGGTAGCAGACTGCTTGCTTGCTCGCGTGTAGATATACTATATATAACCTAATTCTTCTTACTCCTATAAGACAGCCGGGGCCCTTATCGTGGCACACTGCCCTTAGGTATTACAGCCTAGGAAAACAAGGAAAGCACTTGAGAGCACGCAGGAGCAGGCAACGGATGCAGAAAAATAAGGAAGGCGCAGAGGCCTACATACTAGGATTCTGTTCTGGCGAGCTATTGAAGCTGAAATCATCTTCTTTTGACTGACCGGAATCCACATTGATCTTGTTATCTGATTGAGCGGCTACATAACAAACCCCATTTCCCAGATTTGTGCAGTCAATGGACCTCGCCTCCCCACAACTTCGCAGCAGAACCTATGGAGAGGCCCTATCAAAGCGGTTATTTCGACGGATCATGGCGACCGGCTCATCGCTTCAGCAAATCGTCGGTCCATGAGGTACTCTTCTGGGTCAATTCCCATTGCTAGATCTGTCAATCTCGGACTCACTTCAATGCATCGGCGTTACTTAAAGCAAGGTAAGACTTACGGGGCTCGACTACGTCACAGTCACACCAATGGTCAGCTTCCCCCTCTTTTTGCGCAACTGCGCACAACAGTTTATCAACATCCTCCGTAGATGCTACAATCTGCCCGTTGACCCTAGTGGTGGTCTGCTCTTGGACACGGTATGTCCCATGTTCTTCGCAGGAAGGCGCTGAGTGCTCAGTGCACCAGTTGAAATGACCGTTGAGGAAGCATAGAATGGTGCAAGTCGCTTCGCCGCAGAATCCCCCGGGGCTGTTTCTCGTAAGCTACTACGGATGAAAGATATTGAGTAGATAAGACAACCATTTGAAACGGTCACCGTAAGCTTCGATGTCGTCTACGGCACTTTCAATCCTCTTTCGGTCATATTCTTCTTGCTCAATCATCAGGTCCTTGGCACGGCCCATGTTGAGTACGTTTAGAGGGGTTGAGTTAAAAGTGAAGAGGGTATAATACGCAGTACGTGGACTTGAGCCGCGAGAAGGGTGGATGTGAGTGATATAGGATGCCGTCGACAGTTTACCCCGCGCTTGAATATAGAACGGGGACGGTGTTTGGTTGGTCGGTGGTCCTTCCGCAAGCATTACTTTTCGTGGAAGCTGCAGCGAGTTGTGTCACCCGAATTGACCCAATCACACTGTAAGACGGAAAAACATGCAACACTCTGTCCAGCAAACAGGTTGAGACACCTTGAACAATTTTTTATATTCTACAAGGGTAAATTATACTCGTGTACCCCTACTGTTTTCCATCATCTGCCGGCATTGCTGCTCAACTCCCTCATCGTCTTGCTTTCGGGAATGCCAAGTTGGGACTGTTCTTTTGCTGCGTTGCTGATATCTCAACGGTTGCTACTATTTCGCTCGGTGCGCGATCTCATTATATTCCCACTTAGATAGTCAAAGTTGGCATTAGCTACGATCAATAAGATGAATGCGAGCGTGCTTCTTCCATGCGTAATGGTAAGTGGATCATTCGATATTCATGCAAGTTGATACTCTGAACTCATATGAGAATTATAGCAGGGTGCAAGACGCTCCACTGAAGAGCAGGTGGTAAGCATATCGTGATTCGAGAAAGTCGCAGTGATCTAAGTGGGCGAGAAATTGGAGGGACATTTAAAGTCGATTTTGACTAACGGAAGAAGAAAGCTATTCGCGGAGTCCACGTACGACAGCTACGTAGGCATGCAACATGCGCCTTTAGTATCTTCATTCAGGCGCGTGCAAATGCATTCTCAACCTCAGCCTTGGTTCTAGCGCATCTATCCAAAAACTCGTCATCTGTAAGGGTATCTTTCTTCGTGTACTTGGCAATCAAGATCTCCTCCTCCACAGCTCTCAAGCTCGCTACGCCGTCTCGCGGCGTAATCTCCCACTTCTCCCCGTCGCGGACGTTAAACAAAATGATTCTGGGAAGGACCTTACGTTTTCGAAACTTGTCGGACCAGAGATAACCGTATATACTGGCTTGGATTACATGCTCCAGCGATAGTTGGCTTACGAACTTGATCTCCCAGATGGTCGCTATTTTGGTGCGCGATTTCGAAAGTCCAGTCTGCACAATGTCTACTCGGCCACGCAAGTCCGTTTCTTGCTCCTTACCCCCTGCAGGATCTTCCAGCTGTAAGCGCTTTTCCAGAGCGACCTCAAATTCAAGGTTGTCGGTTTCGGGAAATTGAGCCTTTAGTCGATTTTTAGCTGCTTCGAGATGTCGCGTAAGCCAGTCAAATGGGTGATCCTCCATCTGGATTTGTCGAGATCTGTAGTTCGATACATTGACTTCGTAATTGCATGCCTCGTGGCACAGCCAGATTGCTAGTTTTCGTGGGCGAGAAGTAGATTTGGGAGGGGGTTCTTTCTTTCCCAGGGTCTTGAGCGTTCCCCGTTGAGCATGCTCATAAGCCGCTACCACGGCAAGCCCGTTGAGGTCGCTTACGGCTTCGTAGTGTTGCTTGCTGTCATTGGCGAGAACTTTGTCCGGTGCATTGATAGGTTGAGTTGCAGGAAGCGGAGGAGCCTTTGAGATATGCAAGTGCTTTGCACACATTTCTTCGATGATATCGTCGGGGACGTGCCGTGTTACATCTGATGCAAAGACCTTCTTTGGAAGAGCCAGGCCTAGCTCTGGAGGGCGGCCTGGTGATTTCGGAGTCTTCATACCACTATCACTAAGATCAACGAAATCGGATAACTTGTGAAGCTCTTCGACGTCAGAAAAGGGCATCGGGAATTGCTGTTGATCATGCACTAAGACAAGTTGCTTGCAAGCGCGAGTAAGAGCGACAAATGTCTCGTTTGGGCATGTATTGTCTGCAAGGTCCCGGCCCTGAACTGAAAGTAGCCTGCATCTGCTCCGTACACGATGACCAGGTCACGTTCACTTCCCTTGAACTGATGGTAAGTGCTCACACATAGCTTGCCCTGCAATACGGCGTCGTCGAGCGGTGCCTCATCGGAAGTTGACACTGCGATGGGTATGTTGTTGGGTTTCTTTGGCAGCAAATTCGTAAGCTCAGAGAGGGGGTAATTCGTTCGGACGGCAGGGGACAAGATTGCCGTCTGCTCGGGGCCGTACTTTTGGATAAGCGGAAGTAGTTGCGCCGCTAGAGACTCTACTTGGAAGACAGGTCCATGCAAGTAGAGTGGTTTCGGCCCGCTGTGTGAGCCCGTAATATATTGCTCGCCGTTGAGAAAGACGTTGTTAACAAACGTCGAATTTTCATGGCTGAGACGGAAACTCTTGCTCATCGTTAGGTGGGTCCAAGGATATGGTGACAATGTGGCCATGGTCGAGGGGGCGAGAGACAAATACCGTGAGTCTGCTCCCCTGAACTTGTAGATTGCCTGACGCTCGTCTCCAAGCACGACAATTTGAGGGGCTCGACCGGACAAGGCGTGGGTGACAGCGGTGATGAAGGTACACGTAAGCCAGAACAAGTCATCGGTACAGTCTTGAAGTTCATCCAACACGATGATTTCGTAGGGCTTGCCCGTCCAGACAGGCGGTATTCCATCGTTTCTCAAGGAGCGCAAGGCAGAATCGCGGGACACTACTGTATTGAATAATCGGCCAGCCAATCCGTGGAAAGTGAACTCGTCGCTCCATGGATACTGTTCCAATCGTTCAGCAGTCTGGAGTTGAAGGCGTTTGGAGTAGGTGAGGATGGCTATTGGTCGGTTGTGGTTCGCCGCAACGATGGCTTGGGCTGTGGCTGTTTTTCCTGCCCCCGGACGGGCTGTAACAACAACGTTTTCTGTGAGGCAAAGATTCACTGTGGCCTGTTGTTCCACTGACGGTTGGATGGCTTTCGTGGGGGTTGTGGTGCCAGTATTTGTGTTATGATATGCTCGTCCCGTGCGAGCGACGGTGGTGTTCGAGGAGGAGCGGTAGGGAATAAAAACAGGACCAAGCCTTGACACATGGTTCGAAATCGTATGTATCAAGCTTCGCCGAACTTGAGCAGCCGGAGCAATGAAGTTGAGGCGCATGTGCGAACTGTGAGCGAGTGACGTCCCCGAAGCTCATTAGCTTACAGGTAATATCATAAGGTCAACAGACTTGCCATTGGAATGGCAAGAGGGGCCATGACCGTCGACAATGTTCGTTCGTTAATTAACAATCGCGGGTTTGGTGTTGCCACTGGAAGTTTGTTCGCGGGAACGACTAGCCCAGACACGCTTAGCGCAGATTGTCTAAGTAATCTCCTTCAGCACCTTCCGCTTCGGCATTTTCACTGAGCGTATCGATGACTCTTGATGAATCACGATGTTCATAATGGTGTCTACGACTTTATGAATATGAAGGCATGCCGACGTATGCAAGACAGTCTCAAAATTCAGCTACATACCTACAGGCGCATCCCGATTTTGATGACGACAATAGCCCTGCGCTGGTGTTGGAAATGGGGTATTGGGAAAAGAATCTTCTGGAACGATATCTAAGGGGTGTGAGGAAAGCATCTGGAAAGGGCTACGAATGAGATGTTTTTGTGAGACACTGGCATACTGCTCTTGTCGATCGCTTGAGAGTTTAAGAAAGCCTGGGATCCGAGCAATTGAACCGCTCATTGTTCTCGCGGCATTCCGGCAAGAACACTGAGTGCCTCGGATGGAGCGAGGACATTAAGGAGCTCGAATACACCGTGAACTTGAGTGGCTCGAAGGCAGAGTTCAGTCGATTCTGATGGATGAGGGGTGGAGAGAATGGATTCTTGAGGCTTACCGTTCGCTGTGATGGAACTCACAGAAAAACCCCGTATGCGTGTAAGCGTAGTATACCTATAGCAAAAGTTCGGGGCGCATTGGACACGGTTGTGGCAAGGGACGGGTACTTGCTTTCCATTACAAATTAGCCATACGTGACCTTACGGTTCACCTCTAATTCGCACCGACTCTACTCTCCTCCGCCTTTTCCTCCTTCTTTTCCTCCATCGCGGACTCACCCCCATCCTCCTTCCCCTTCGCATGAATGCTACTATCATCCACAGCCCTCGCCTCAATCTCTCCCTTCGGCTTATTAACAACAGTCGGCTCCGTCCCCTCGCCCCTACGGTGAACCGGAATGAAGACATCATAGTACTTGGGCATGCCGAAGCCCAGAGCAATGAAAAACAGACCAACCATAGCCAAGATAAACCCTGCGATCATCATAGGATCGAATCGCAGGGAGTGGAACTCCGGGAATGCGAAGCTGAAGATGATCGCGAGGACAGGACCACTGACGTAGCGTAGGAGGAAAGGCATAAATGTGGGAATCCGCCAGTTGCCGGGTCGAGCTGCGACGATCAGGTTCAGGTCGCGGCGTAGCTGGTTACCCTGGGTGGTTGTTAGTCGAGATTCGGGTTTGAGTGTACGTGAAGAGACGGTAAGCACTTACAGAGTATAATGCAAGGTACCAGAACTTGGCCAGGAAGTCATTCGAGCCCCAGAACTTGGCGGCGCGAGCCGTGGGCTTTTTAGCGAGCAATACGGCGGCGAGCGAACAGGCGACGTAGAACCCAAAGCCGGCGCCAACGCCCGCTCCGGGGTTGTTGATGCCATGAGCAAGCGCGATTCCGAAGATCTGGGCGCCGAAAAATCCAAGGTTGTAGACGTAGAATGCGGTCGTTCCTGTTTGGCTCACAACGTCGGCCCAGCGGTAGATAGTGGTAGCGCTGACAACCTCGGACCAGACGACGAAGATGAGGACGACGTTGTTCATCCACCTGTCAATGCCGTCCAGGAGGTAGTATCCAAACTCGGTGCAGTAGGGTATGCACAGCAGGAATGAGAGGACGGTGAGGAAGGTAACGATGACTGGACGCGAGTACTTGACTCCGGAGTCGACAAGCAAGGTAACGGCAGCATCCAGCATAACAAAAGCCGAGCTGAAACCCAGTACCACGAGAGTGAAGAACAGAAGGACAGCCCAGAAGTTGGCACCGGGCATCTGGAGCACCGCTTCCGGGAGAGTGAGGAAGCCAACGACGAACGCACCCAATCTGACGCCGTCCTGCGGCCACCTCCTCAGATACCCCACGACGCCAAAGACGGCGAAGGCGGCGAAGTTCTCGAACAGGACGTTGCTGCCGCAGATCAGAACGGCATCCATGACGGCGTTGGCGTGTTTCTGATTGTACGAGGCGTAGGTCGTGAAGTACCCGAAACCGATACCCGTCGAGAAGAACACTTGGCCGACTGCAGTCTGCCACACCGTGCCGGAAGCCAGCTGGTCGCTGCGCCAAGTGGCCCACAGGAGCTTGACGCCCTCGCTTGCATTGTCCAGGGACAGCGCTCTGCCGACAAAGATGATGGTGGTGACGATAGGAAGGCCCATGGTAAAGTAAACGACACGGCCAGTCAACCCAACTCCGCGGAAGATGGACACCCAGATGAGGAACCAGATGAAGATGCTCCAGGCTACGGTCTCTCCAATCACAGCTGTTCCGGGATACTTGGTGTACGAGGCAACTGAATTTCCGCCATCCGTCAGACTCCCGGGGATTGAATCAACATTGTGGATAATGTCATTCCAATAAAAGGGCTCGATGTTGTCCTGCCAGGGCAATGGGCTGGTGAAGGAATGCCGGAAGTAGTTCATGATCCAGGCAAGATTGACAGTGAAGTACTGAACCACAATGAAACTAACGAACACGGGGCCAAGGCCGACGCCCTTCAGCCTGCGGTTGATGTTGTTGAAGGCGATCATGGTACCGCCGCGGTACGCTTGACCGATCGCTATCTCAAGGATGAGAGTCGGGATAGCAATCAAGAACACGGCGAGCAGGTACGGAATGAACCATTGGAGACCATAGTTGTTGTAGACGACGGAAGGATAGCGGATGAGGTTGCCCTGGCCGGCGCAGCCGCCCATAGCAGCGAGGAGGAAGGCTGCCCGCGAGGGCCACTGATCGCGACCATCGTCGGACTTCTTTGGCGGAGGTGCAAGCCAGTTCTCCGCCTTCTTGAGATACTTCTTAAACCCCATCCTTGGGAACCCTGGGAAGTAAGAGCCGGATATGGATCCAGTCTGGCGTGGGTTTCAGGTAGAGTTGTTGTGGGGAGCGATCGAAGTTGTGGAATGAAGGCCCTCGGGGAACGCGGAAACAGTTTTGAGCTTCAACCTTAGCCTCTCCAAGGATCAGAGAATTCCTGCGCAGGGTTCTAGGGGCCGGCGGTGGCTGTGGAGATAAAGGGTTCAAGATCAAGATTCTTGTCCAAGCTCGTCGCCTTTGCAGCATCCACAAACGCTGCGGTAGTCCAGGTACACGACCGCCCCAAGGCTCGTCTAAAGAAAGCCATCATCCTTCGGACGTCATGCCCACCGCGGAGGACCCTGTCGATGCCGGCGCCTCTTACGACATGAGCTCTGGAGGGCATTTTAATTGGAGACCGTGGGGCGGATCGCAACAAGCTTCGGAGCCGGCAGTCTTAGTGAAGGAGTTCTCGAGCCAAGTCATGCCGAGCAACATCGTGCCGACTTGCGCCTTGGCGGTGCGGAGCGCTGTGGAACCTCGACAACCGTTCAAGTAGAAAACATCTTGACGATACAACTGCGTAGGATAACACCTAGTATCAGTAGGGTGTTGGTGGATGGCTGGGATCTGTTGAGCCGATATTGTAGATACTAGACGCTGGACGTCATAGTCTTGGCGTGCCTAGGGGCATGAGGTACTATGCGCTTGTGCAGGTAAGTGAGCATACCTAGGTATTACTACAAAGGGTACCGCTACGTTACCTCCTCCAAATGAACGCAGGCAAAAAAAATACTGATATTACAATTCGTACTATGCATCCTATCTTTCAAGACATGGGTATCTAAAACACCTACACTCCTTAATCCTTCCTAAGTATCCTCTTCTCTTGCTGCTTCAACACATCCGTCAACTTGTCGAACTGCACCGGCTTCGTAACAAACATGTCGACTCCCGCACGCCTTGCAGCATCCTCGTCGCGATCACTCGCCAACCCGGTCAGCGCGACGATATACGCCAGTTTCGGTGCACTTGATCGCTCCCCTTGGCGCTCCAGCTGGCGGATTTCTCGGGTTGCTGTGAAGCCGTCCATGACAGGCATTGAAAGGTCTAGTCATCAAGTCAGTCGATAACAATGACAGCTAAAGAGGAAGAACTGCTTACCCATGAAGATGATGTCGAACCTCCCCGGGCGTTTCTTTTCCACAGCCTCAACAGCGCGCTGGCCGTTCTCAGCGTATTGCACATTCTTGCATCCGGATTTCCCCAGGAACGCGCCGAGGATCTTGCGGTTGATGGCGTTGTCTTCGGCGACCAGGACGTTGAGATCCGACGGATCAACACTGGCGATTGATGCCTCGCTTCCAGCGGCGCTAAGGGGTCGTTCCTGGGAGCTGGAGGAGGAAGAGTTGCGAGTGCGCCTCTCGGAGCTTTCTCGATTTCTCTCCTTAGGACCGCGGAACCCGCTGGCCGAACCATCGTGCCCCGTCTCGTACGTCTGTGCTGCCTCCTCATTCCTGCCCCGGTCGTCATAGGCCGAGTTCTTTCCAGTGTCTTCGCCGGCTGGACCGCGGAACGGTTGATGGGTTTCCAGGATGGGATCGTCTTTTCCTTCCCAGCCTTCCTTGCGCAGATCTTGCAATCTGTCGACGCATGCAGAGAGGGACTTCCCGAGATTGTTGGGCCCGATGGGCGGAGGGATGCGCTTGCAGAATCTGTATCCTCGCACAGGACGCATCGGTTTCGCTAAGCGGTCGGTTCGCATGGCAATGCTGACTAGGATCGCCGTGCGGCCATACCGCTGGGACGTCTTCACAACCTCGTCCCAGATTTCCTCATTGCCTTCGTCCATGATGACGAGATCCGGTTCAGTGTCTTCTTTTGGCTCCAACATCTTGCAGTGGAACCACTCTTTCAGGTATCGCTCTAGCGACTTACGTACCTCTGGGCGGAAGCCGAAAAGTACGCATGACAACCCTTCGGAGCGGACTCGTTGGATACACTTGGTCAATTCAGAAGCGGGCTTGTCGTCATCCCCTTCGTCGCAGAGCCGCATTGGCATGGTGATTGTAACTTCCGTACCTTTGCCCTGCTCGCTGGTGACCTTTATTTCGCCAGCAAGCAATGAGACCAGACTCTTAACGATTGACATACCTAATCCGACGCCGTGAGATGATGTGGTATCTTCTTGCGTGAATGGAACGAAGAGATGGTTGTCCATGAAGTCTTTTGACATGCCCTTCCCCGTATCCCTCACCGAGAAACTTACAAGGCGCCGATCGGCGTTGTCCTCACTGATGGGGATGTCCGGCCCTGGCTCAAGGTCGTCCATCTTGGATGACGTGAGCCTTATAACGACTGAGCCATCTGACGTATATTTCAGTGCGTTGCCAATGATGTTGACGGCAGTTCTTCTCAAAGCTCCTGGTTCGGTAAGGTAGTTCCAGTTGTCATGGTAGTCCATTTCGAGGGTAACAGTAACGCCGTGCGGGCTCATGGTCTTGTCGTATGCTCGACCGCCTTCCAACACCCCAGCAATTTCCTCGAAGAGCATAGCAATATTCGTACAGAGATATAACTCCTTGTAGTCTGTGTCGGGACCAGCATGGGTAAACGGCTTGTTCTGAAGTGACCAGTTGGAGCGGTCGACGTCTGGGGCAGCCCGCTCACGGTATTTGTGTTGCTGGCGCTCGAATTGATTGATCTTCGCATACGACAACACGCTCGTCAGAGTTTCGTTCAGGGTCGAGCCTGAAGTCTTGATGGTCTCGGCAAGGCTGGCCTGGAACGTGTTTAGTCGTGTGTCTGCAAGCAACTGAACAGAGCCAAGAATGCCGTGGAGAGGTGTCCCTGTTACGCATTACAATCCATTGACACAGGAACGCAATGACCAAACTTACTCAACTCGTGGCTGACTGATGATACGAATGCTTCCTTTTGCTTAACGGCCGTTGACGCGTCCATCCTGGCTATCTCCGACTCCAGTACATGCAGGAATCCACGAAGAGACGGTACGTCGGTTGTGTCTGTGAAGACCGGGAAACTGCGCTTGGTCCATGCAAAGCATCCAGCCAAGCGCTTGAGGCTCACTGGGTCTGTTAGAGGCTGGAATATCACCTGGCGGACGCCCGGAAAACTCGAGATGAGGCGCTTCGTGTCGCTCATTCCTTCGGCGGTCAATGTATCGTTTATCACTTTGTAGCATTTCCCGCTCTCGTGATGCATGTACCATACAATTCCTTCTGGATACTGGTCCATGAGTTTTTGGAGCTGGACTTCATCAATCTGGGACAACCCTATTGAAACATTGGTCAAACGGCTGTTCTCGGGTACCATCTTGGGGTCCCTCGTAGCCATCCCCAGAATCTGAGCTGGCCGCTGGACGCAGATGCCCCTGATATATTCAGGGCTAGTAAAAGTCCTCGTGGCCAGACTGTCGAAGTTCGTATTGCTGTGATGCTCCAACGAGGTTTCTGAAGGTGTGGCCTTTTCTTCTGATGAGTTGTCCGCCCATGTATCGTGCTTTGGAGGTTTGGAAGACTCGGTGACGGCAAGATCTTCGGTAGATACTTCTGCTTTCGGTCTTATGCGTATCTCGTGTTCAAGGTCCTCTTCCAGCTCTGGGTTGGCGTTGATGGCGCCATGGTGGCCCACCAGTCCATCCGAAAACAGGACACCGTCAACGTTAAGGGCATCTTGGAGGTATTCCGCCGCCCTCCTGAAAAGTTTGCGATAGCTCGTTTCACCTTGATCACCCCCGCGCTTTGGTTCCTCGTCAGTGCCATTTGGTGCTCTGATCATCTTCTCGTTGTCTTGGGCGACGATATGTTCATCCCTTCCCTTTTCCTCATCTATGAGGCGATCGTTTTCAGGGCCTCTGTGGTAGGTTTCTTCAGGTAGTTCCACATTTTCCACCTCGGACGGATCCTGTTTGCCTCGCAATGCCAGCTCTTTGACCTCTTCGACCTTGGACGTCCTGCGTTCCTGTTGACTTGTCGATGCTAAATCTGGCGGTTCCTCAAGCTCTTGAGCCCTCACAGCCGGTGACCTTACAAACTTGCTCAGCTGCTTGTTGATCTTTCTCCAACGCATTTGGTGGCCCGTCTCACGCGCTGTCATGAGCTGGTCGACGCATCTGGCCGCAGTAGCAACTAGAAGATCTCTTTCCACTGCCGAGAGTGAGCTTTTGGTATCATCAACAACAAATACCAGTCCGATTGGTGTTTTGGGCTTGGAACACATGGGCGTCCCTGCGAAGAAAGACCATTTCGGCCCGTCTAGTACTGATGATATCTCTGCAGCACGTTTATCCTCCTTCAAACTCGGGATGGTCAGGACTGTCGTAAGGTCGTCGGATTCCTTGGTCTTGATGGTGTCTTGGAAGAGGTGTAGCCATTGGCGCATGTCGGTCACACCGGTTGCGAGCCACTTTGCGCCGTCTGTTCGACTGCTAGCACCGTTCTCGCCAGAAACCGGAGCTGGCGTCCCCGCCAGAAAATACGGATTATGGTCATCGTAGAGGAGAGCGAAGGCTCCTTTAACGCCTGTGGAAAACGTTACTACTATACCAGCTTCCAGTTACGCGTAGGGCGAACCTAGTCGATATGCCAGTAGCTCAATCTGGGCATCGAGCGCATCGCGCAGCGTAGAGAGATCAGGCAGTATGTATGAGAATGACAACGACTTTCTGCCTGATCTGGTCTCTGGAAAAAGCTGGAGGTACCTAGAACTTAGAGTCAGGGCGTCCCATACGATACAGGTTGGACTGCGGATGGTTACTTGATCAACTCATGCTCTCGGAGGGCGGCCTTGAAAACGTCGGCGGCCGCCTGGTTCTCCGTCATCATAAACCGAAGCGAAAGAGGCTGCGAGGAACGACGTGCGATATTCTGAAGAAGGTGGTCATGCGACACATTCGCATGATGGCCTCCGGCGAGTTTGTATGGAGGTCGGCCAGACGCAGTTGCATGGCAAAGTTGAAAATGGCGGCACGGGTAGTGACGTCATTATGGGTCGATCATCCGCTTCCATCGCCATCATCGTGCACCACGAAAACTGCATGTTCGTACCTGAGAACAATCTCATATGTTTGACAGTGTATAAAGCTAAATCAACCCTCGTTTAAGAAGCCTTGTACTTTAGCACTCTAGCGCCTTGTCCCAACTACCCTTGACTGTGGTTTTCCAATGTGGGCCCTTGTGGGCAGGATCAAACCATTGCACTCCGCGTCGACAGTCGCAGAGTCGGACTGGCAACTCTTGACGTTCGGAGAGTAGTAAGCCGTGGACGTGCCTGTCGAGGCGGACTGGCAACTGTTGACGTTCGGAGAGTAGTAGGCCGTGGACGTGCCGTTGCTTGACCAGTCGGCGCCCAAAGACTTGTGGACCGTCTCCTCTGCGGTGACGATACAGATACCCTCTTCACATTCACAGTCACGTCCTCGTCGGTCATGCCCAAAGCACTCAAAGCGTTCTCCCTTGTCTGACCCCCAAAATAGCCCTCTCTCGACCGCCTAGGACAAGTACCTCCATGCTGAATGCGCACCCCCGCGTTATAGCACGAAGAGCAAGCATACACTTCGCAAACACTACACCAGTAGTAATCTCGATACTGCAGCGGCATCGAGCAGCCCGGTTGTCCGCAGTTGCGGAACATGAAGAACGTGCCGTTGTAACACGTGAGCCAGTCTTTGCTGTTCTTGATGTCGAATTCGCGGAGTTTGTTCTCCCGATCGCGCCGCTTCTCTTCTACACGTTCCTGTGTTTTGCGCTGCTCTTCTTCTTCACGTGCCAGCTGTCTCTCTCGTGCAAGCTCCGCTCTCGCAATCGCTTGCTGCTGTTCCAGTCTGCGCGCCGTCGCCTCTGCAGCCGCTCTCTTTGATTCCAGATCGGCTCGTTGCCGGGCGGCTTCTGCTTCTGCTTCGCGGAGCCGCTGTTGTTCGAGGCGCTTCTGTTCTTGTTTTGCTTTCTCTAGCCTGTCTCGTTCTTCTTTCTCCCTCTGTTTCTGCGCACGCAAGTCCGCTTGTCGTTGCTTTTCGGCCGCCTTGAGCTTATTCTTATTCTCCTTCTCCACTTGTGCCATCGTAGCGCGGTTTTCGCGGATCAGTGCCCGTTTCTCACGACGAGCAGAGTGCTTCAGCTGAATCGAGTCGACCTTGGCTCTCCATCCATTACGCGCGCTGCTGTTGATAGAGGACAACAGCTTCCCCGCACTCGTCGACATGAAGTTCGCCGCACTCCCAGACTTTGCAAGCTCCTTCTGCACACGCATACCCGTCCTCGTCTTGCCCGTAAACCGTTCAATCAACCGAAGACACTCACTGCGGTCCTCGGAAACACGCACTACTTCCGCACCTAGATCTCGCATGTCACCTAGCATGCCCCGAGTGGAGAAGAGCTGCCGCTCCCGTGCTTCACCTTCTGCTGCGCAGACTTTGCTCCAGAAGGTTGTTCCCAACACAATGTTGCTGTAGAAGGCATCGCCACACAGCTCTTTAAAGACACGGAATTGCGTCATTGTACTCCCTTGCACACGCGTGTCACTGATAGGGTGCAGATAGATGATGCCAGAGAGAAGCTGGCCGCTGCCGTAGTTCTGAGAGAGCCAAGAAGTGATGTCTTCCAGGACGTCTTGGTCGGACCTGATTGTGTCGTTGAAACCAGGACAGTCGACCAGTGTGTATACGCGACGTCCATGTCGGAACTGATACGCTGTTGTCTTCTGGGTCTCTGCACTTGGAAATGTTTCATTAGCATGTCAGGAGCATTAATGCAAGCTCTTGAGTTGGTTCTTGGCCACGCACCAGACTTCAGCCCATGACCAATGACAATGTTCCTGTTTTGCGTGATTCTTTGGATCAGAGTGCTCTTTCCCGCCCCGGTAACCCCCATGACGGCAACAATAATCGAGGTGTTACTGTCCATTCTGGGTAGAATTGACGCTTGGTGACTGAAGAATTCCAGTGCCGCACACCTTGCATCAATAAATGTTCGTCAGCCGGACAACGCAACGCTCCCGCCGCCCCTCTTGTGTTCCCGCCGTTGATATCTCCACGGCTTCAGCCCGAACTCGCTTGTTTCGTCCGCAGTCTAGTCACTGAAAGGTGGTCCAAGATGGCATGTTCGCAATTTCGTTATTGGTGAGATGCCACCTCTCAGCTGCCAAGCATGAATAGCCACCGCCATCGCGAATAATTGCCGATTACAGAGGGTATGGCTATCTCTTGGCTTTGTTCAGCTCACCTGGATTATGTCAAATGGTGCAGAGAAGGGCCTTGCGTCGGCATTTGATGTATATGGTAAGGGAAGGAGAGGGCAGGAACCGGAAATACATCTTTTAGACATTCCGAGACATCTGTACTCTTGTCAGAAGACTTTACTAGAAAGATGAGGTCGAATAGAGTCACATGCCTACCTCTTAGTTGCGGGAGGCCTTGTTGGGTGAAGTGGTGTGGTGTGGTTTCAGCCTTGTTGACCAAATCGAACCACACGATAAGCCACTTTCCGTGAGATACGAACAGCAGATCAAGGTTCATAGCTGTGGCGCGCTGCGGGGTAGTCGACAAGACTGTGAGTCAAGTCGTACATAAAGAGTTCTGTAAAACTGCGGATGGCAGGCGCCGCCCTTGCTATTTCAAACTCAAGATGGGTCTCTTCAGAGGATGGGGCACCCGCACATCCTCATCGAACCAACCACCCCCGCCTTACGAGGAGGGCCCTCACGGTAGATCTGATTTCGAAGGTAAAGCGACGCATCCGTACGGATACCGCAACAATGAGCAGCCTCACCGTGGTGCTGGGCCGACCTCCAGGTCAACGAAGACAGAACGAGAAAGTATCAAGAAGACGGCTTCGGATATGCAAATAACGTATGTGACCTCCTGCTGGTGAGAGTCGTTGCCGAAGGGAGACTGATATAATGCAGACAGAACGACGTTGTCATAGCCGTAATGGGCGTCACGGGGACCGGCAAAAGTACTTTCATCGAACTTGTGACGGGGTTGGGCCTGAAGATTGGCCATGAGCTACAGTCATGTTAGTGCCAGCGCCTAGTCTGTCCTCAGGGTACTCACAATATTAGGCACGGCCGAGGTTGGTATCCACGCTTTCCAAGATGAACGGGGACGTAAGATATACCTCGTTGATACCCCAGGCTTCGACGATACGAGACTCACGGACAGCGATGTGCTGAAACAGATTGCGTACTTCCTGGGGGCGTCATTCTCTAAGCAGGTCAAACTCGCTGGCATCATCTACCTGCACCCCATCACCGACGAAAGAATGAAGGGGTCGGCGGTCAAGAATCTTGCCATGTTCCACGCTCTCTGCGGTACTGCGAGCCTTGAGCATGTAGTTCTCGCCACAACAAAATGGGATAAATTGCTCAAATCAGACAGTGAGGCTACCGGTCGCAAGCGAGAGAAGGAGTTGGCCGAGACTCCGAACTTCTGGGGCGATATGCTGGATAATGGTAGCAGGATGTTCCGCCATGTGAACACACGCGAGTCGGCATTGCGCATAATCAATCATCTCTTGAGCGTTCGAGGAGATGTGGTGCTGGATATCCAACGGCAGATGATTGTCGAGGGACGTTCGCTCGATCAAACCTCTGCGGGACAGAAGCTACAAAGCGAGCTAGTGGAACAGCGTAAGAGGTATGAAGCGGAGCTTCGAGACGTCCGTGAGAGTCTCAACACAGCCATCCAAGCTGGCAATCAGAAGATGATGAAAACAATGGCTCGTTTGGAGGAGGAGACTGCCGAGAAGCTGAGGAAGTCGGAGCAGGAAAGAGAGAAGATCAGGACCGACTATGCAAGACTTCAGTCAGAAGGCGAAGCAAGGCATCAGCAACGCCTCAAAGAACTGCATGAAGCGCTGAATCAGTACAGAGCGTTGGCCGACAAGAAACAAGCCATCCTTAACCGCCTCGAGAAGCAGACCAGCGAGCTCTCTGACGCGGTTGGACAAGTCCGTGATAAGCGCGTTAGTGATGCAAAGCAGTGGCAGTCGGACGCAGCAAGCCGGAAAGCGCAGCACGACCTGGAGATGAAGAAGTGGGCGTTGTTTGAAGAGGATCGGAAGGTAAGAAATGCTGCCTTAGCTGCACAAGCCAGAACAACGAATATCATCGCCGCATTACAAGGAGTCGCAGGTCTGGGGTTGATGGGTCTGGGAGCGTGGACAGGTATGAATCCGTATTTCTTGGGGAGCGGTGCGTCGATGATGGGTCAGGCCGCACACAACGCCGCCTCCGGGATAAGTCCTACCGAGCCCATGTAGTTCCGGTGGGATTCGAGGACGTTCAATAAGACATAGTGAAATGAACAGCGGTTGGGTGATGCTGTGATGGAGAGCATTCTTTGGTAGCGAACCTGCATACATATGTACCCCGCTGCCAAGCCGCATGATCAAACTATTGCGCCCCTGCGTAATTCTGAGTATGGCCCAGGTTGCCCCAGTGCACACCTCTCGATGCAGTTACGGCACCCATATTCCGTAGATGAACACTTGATCCAGCTATTCAGCAAGAAGCTAACAATACTATGATCTAGATGTTCCCACTGGAGGAAGAACTTCTCGCCTTGTCCCATGCATAATTGCTCAAGGTGAGAAGCGGATAGCAGTACGAAGTTGTCCGTCTCATGGTTCCCGAAACTATCAAAGTGAGCAGAATAAAGGTAACTATGTATTCGAAGAGAAAGTACCGTTCTCAAAAGCCGATCTCAAAGCCGACCAGCAAAGTAACAGGCTAATAGGCGGGGTTCCTACAGTCCCTGGCGCTCGCTTCCAACGGCGAATTAATATATATTCTTAGCGCGCCGTCCATCATTTGTTAGCCCTGGATCTTAGTGATGGATGTTTATTCCAGCGTTTCAAACCGAACACCCGCCAATCGGCCTCTCGACCTTATACTCAGAACTTCCTCGGTCGTTTGCTCTCTGAAGCAAGAATCCCAGATGCTAGTACTTCCACCGCTTAAACTTAGATGAAGATCGGGCCAAGATGAGAAAAAGAGCGAATGGAGGGAGACGCCTTGGACCTGGATTTTCCCGTTCTCAATCTATGAGGCTTATACTAGTGGATGGATAGTATCTTGAACATGTGGTCTGGTCATTCGAGCCAGTATTTATACCCAGACAAGGAACTCTGCGTTGTTGTGCTTTCACTCAGGAATTCCCAGAAGCCCACTTCATTGCTCAAGATACCATCGACGCAATGGTTTCTTTCCGCCCTTCTCTGGCAGCCATCTCTATGCTCGCCCTGACCTCCGGGATCAGTGCTCAGGACTGCGCCCTCCCATCTACTTACCGCTGGACATCCTCGGGCCCGCTCGCCCAACCGAGATCTGGATGGGCATCTCTCAAGGACTTCACCGTCGTGCCTTACAACGGCCAGAAGCTCGTGTATGCGACGACGCATGACTTCGGATCCAGCTGGGGATCGATGAACTTCGGTCTTTTCAATAACTGGTCCGACATGGGATCCGCGAGCCAGAATGGCATGAGCTTCTCGGTTGTTGCTCCTACACTGTTCTTCTTCGCCCCTAAGAACATCTGGGTGCTGGCTTACCAGTGGGGACCCACCGCCTTCTCATACCGCACCTCGTCTGATCCGACGAACATCAACGGATGGTCTGGTGTACAGCCTTTGTTCACTGGCAGCATCCAGAACTCCGGCACTGGACCAATCGACCAGACCCTTATTGGCGACGACCAGAACATGTACCTCTTCTTCGCCGGCGACAATGGCAAGATCTACAGAGCCAGCATGCCCCTTGGAAACTTCCCAGGCAACTTCGGAAGCAACTACCAGACCATCATGAGCGACTCGACGAACAACTTGTTCGAAGCCGTGGAGGTCTATACCGTCAAAGGATCACAGAAACAGTACCTTATGATCGTTGAAGCCATTGGATCCCGGGGCAGGTTCTTCCGTTCCTTCACTTCGAACAACCTCGGCGGTTCGTGGACACCTCAGGCTGCGAGTGAGAACAACCCGTTTGCTGGCAAGGCGAATAGCGGAGCCACCTGGACGAACGATATCAGCCATGGCGATTTGATGAGAGTCAATGCGGACCAGACTAGGACAATCGACCCTTGCAACCTGCAGTTGTTGTATCAAGGCAGAGATCCTAACTCCGGCGGCGACTATGGACGTCTCCCGTATCGTCCTGGTGTTTTGACGCTCCAGCGTTAAGGCCCGTTGTTGAAGGATGTCGGATCGAGTTCCTGAGGTGGAGAGTTGTAGATAACTTTGCTAAATATCATTCTTCCAATTGCGCAAAGCTCCTCGATGGTGACAGATGAATTTTTTTCGGTCAAACTTTATCAGCGCCATTCCAGGGTTGCATGTTGTTGAAAGTTTGCGCATCCATTTGAATCGGTAAGGGAGAGGCCATGACGTCACTGTTCAATGCCTGATTTAGGTTAGCGTGCATTGGTCAATTTGGATGTTGAGAGAAACAACTGCTGGAAATCACCACATCTGTTCAACAGCAACAAGAACGCCCCGCAATAATGATCACCGAATGTCCAAGGAAGGGACCCACGACAGTGATTTCTCAGATCTGATCTCGGAGCAGACAAGATGCACAGGCAAGCTTCCCGGGTGGGGAGCGGGGCAGCAGCAGGGGTGGCTTCCCTTGGACGTACAGGAAACAGGGTCTTTCCACATGACTTCATCGTGCCCTTGTTGTACAAAAGGAACAAACGCCCCAAATTCCCTGAGCATCACGGACTCCTTTGAGTACGAAAAACCCTGAAACATGGCGAGCACCGCAGGGGAACGACAGCCTCTTCTTCGGAACAGCACGGAGGGTGACGGCGAGCGACCACGACAGATTTCCGCCCACGAGGTCACGCAACATTCTCAAGAACATCCTGACTACCCCATTGACAAAGGATATGTCGCCTGGACCCAAGTCGTAGGAGGCTTCATTCTGTTCGCTAACAGTTGGGGTCTCCCGAACGCCTTCGGCGTGTTCCAAACCCACTACGTTGACTCGCTTATGCCGGGTGAAGATACCGCCACCATTGCCTGGATCGGATCTATTCAGCTTTTCTTCACGACACTGGGATGTCTCCCCGGAGGCCTACTGATCGATCGGGGCTACCTGAAGAGTGTTATTGCTGTTGGAACGGTCCTCGAAGTCATTGGCCTGGTTATTTCGAGCTTCTTCAAGACCTACTGGGCCATTCTCCTCTCGCAAGGTGTATGCATGGGCATCGGTAGTGGTCTGCTCGCCCTGCTTCCGGTTGCTGTGCTAGCAATGTTCTTCGAGAAGAAGAGAATGCTGGCTACGGGCCTTGCGTCGACTGGAGCGAGTGTCGCCGGCGTCGCATATTCACTCTCCATGCGATCGCTCTTCGTCAGCATTGGATTCGCCTGGGCAGTGCGCATTCTCGCTCTCATTATCCTGGTTACCAACGCAATTGCTTTCTCAGTCATGCGATTGCAGCTCCAGTACGGTTCCAAGGGTTCCAAGTTCGGGCTGCACCATTTCAAGGACCTTCCGTACACTGCCTTCGTGGTCGCATTCACGCTGTTTGTCGCTTCGTCATTTGTTCCCTTCTTCTTTGTGCAGGAGTATGCGCTTCAGTTGGGCCTTCCTACTGAGACTGCATTCAACCTCCTCACTGTTTTGAATGTGGCCAACGTCTTCGGTCGATTCGTGCCTAACTTCATTGCAGACAGGTGAGTACATGCTCTCGTTCTAAAAGGCGAATGCTAACGGGGCAAGGTATGGCGGTGTCAATACCCTCATCCCGCTCACCATCGCCTGCATCATAACCATGGCCATGTTGCCGCTAGCGACCAATGTCCCTACTCTGATGGCTTTCAGTGTAGTCTATGGTTTCCTCTCAGGCGGAGTCATCATCATCCCCGGTCCTACCATTACCGACCTGTCCCCCAGCACATCTGATATGGGTGCTCGGCTGGGACTCGCTTATCTGGTAGCCGCATTTGGTGGCCTCCTAGGGAACCCGGTGTCTGCAGTCATCAAAGGAGATGGGAAGCACGCCGTGCCAAATTTTAGCGGTGTCTGGTTTTGCGGTGCTGGTGTCATGGCCGCTGGTCTCGTCGCTTTGATTGCAACAAGATGGCTGAAGCTTGGCTCTCTCTTCGCTGTCGGCAGGGTTTGAGGCTGCTCGATGGCTAGACCCACAGAAGAGCGATTGAAGCCCTAGCTGCAAGCCGTTCTGATGTCTCCTGCAGGAGACTACGCCGGGGCGCAGAGGCAGAACCGGGTGCAGGATAAGGAAGTTCACCGAAGCGGCATACCCACGTTATTAACCCTTCGAAACACCTGATGGGTTCTATGAATGAACGACTTCGTGATCAGTGGCAGCCTCGAATGGATGGAGGCTGTCATCTCATGCTTGTTCAGAGACCGCAGGGGGCGGGTTCACAAAGTAGCAACGTGACGAGAGACCCATCTGCAGTCAGTCACGGCGCAATACAAACTGTTCAAATCCCTGATTTCGACTTGTTGAAACTTCTACGACCCTGCACACCCCTACCGGCAGCTCACCGGAAACATGCCTACATTTTCGGTGTTGCCGCCTAGGCCGGCACTCCATGATCTTAGCTTAACAGTCCCATTACCATGGTACTCGCGGGTTGATTCGATTGGCTCGCTTTGACGTATGGAAATGAAAAGTATTCCCTAGCTGAACCTGTGGGTTTCAGCCTTGTTCTACCAAAGCACCCCGATGCCCATTGCCCGTTGAAATGCGCAACTTATTGACAAGACCTCCAGGCTCATTACAAGGTGTTATACCAGATGTCGACTGATCTAAAGCACGCACGAAGAAAGTACGAATAAGTTACGCGAGCTAGCAAGCTTACTGCATGATGGTAAACTGGGTCGTATTTGGCCCCAACATACCGGAGGTTGCGCATCGGACGGACCGAGTAGGGTCTAGACCTATTTCAGAAAATGTACGACCTTCCCGCATTACACGTTCTCGTACTGGCCAATCATCCCCGGCATTCCATATCTCCTCTCGCATGGGAAAGAGCTGAATATGGAAGAGCGCCCAGGCGCCCCTTTACCAGCACCCCACTCGAAATACGATCCTGTTGTGACATTTTCTCAATCTAGTACGAACGCCGTGCCAACGAGAAGTACAGCGCAGGGATTTTCCACCCTCCCGTACTCATAATGCCGTCCTTCGCCACCTGAACAACCCTGCCAGTTGATCTAACGAATGCCACAACGGTCTTCGACTTCAAGATGTTGACACACGTCGTCCTAGCCTCACTTTTGCTCACAAAAGTCTCAGCAACGTGTTACTGGCCGACCGGCAACGCGACCTTCGACCGCGACGCCTACGAACACCAGCCATGCTCTTCTGACCCCTCGAACCCTATGTCGCGTATCTGCTGCGCGCTCAATCGTACGAACCCCAGCGGCGGCAAGAAAGAAGATGGGCGCACCTCCGATGAGTGTTTGCCGAACGGGATATGCAGAAATAGAGTGTTGAACCGGGGCACGATGGAGGTGTCGTATTGGCGCGAGACGTGTACGGAGCAGGACTGGAAGAAGGGGTTGTGTTTGGGTGTTTGTCATGACGTTTGGACGGCTGGGAATGTGCGTAAAATCAAAAGGTTGTTGTGAGGCAATTTCGCTAATGAAGGACAGCTCATGGAAGGCTCGATTATGACGCCTTGTGATGACACGCCAGGGAGCTTGAAGTGGTGCTGTGGTTTCGATAAGAGCTGTTGTAATGATGAGAGCAAGGTCAAGATTCTGCCGTTTGAGTTTGGGGGTGCGATTCCACTTAGTTTGGGCACTCCGACGCCGACGCCGACATCGACATCGAGTAATAGCGCAAGTTCTACGTCTTCCGCGGACTCAAGTACGACGTCAACTTTGTTGACCGCGAGCACGACCACGACGCCTTTGAGCTCGGATGCCAAAGACAGTGCGCCTCTAAGCGCAAATGCAAATGAGAAGAACGAAGAGGACAAAGGTCTCTCAACTGCAGCAAAGGCCGGTATTGGGGTCGGCGCAGGCGTCGGAGCAATCGCATTGGTAGCACTGGGCTTCCTACTCGCGAGAAGTCGGCGCAAAGATGACGGAGATGAGGAGCCAATGCGGTCGCCGCCCCCTTTGCCGGAGAAACATCCTCGATACTTCAGCTACGAGGTTCCGGATACACCACGGGTCCAGCTCGAAGACACTGAGCACAGGAAACGAGAGAGCCCGGAGGGAAGAGTTGAGTTGCATGCTGTGGAATCGCTGGCGACGTATTTGCCTGGAGGGGGTTATAATAAAACGCCATTGTGAAGAGTCGTGTTGGGGCAAATGGTATAGAAAGCCCCGCAAAGATTTTACACATACTAACTCATTGACAAGACAAGGCGCATGGGCAGATGTGGTGGCTTAGCAGGCTGTCACCATGGTATGTGTAGGAAGTGTCTGGACTTTGCCCCTACCCATAGTCTCTGACAGCCTCGATGATTGGACATTTATATCTTCAGCCTTGTTGAGTTGGAAACGGCTCTGGCCATTTATGAAAGCGTTGCACCTATAGGACATTCTGCACCGCCTCGCACGCCACGCTCACCGATCCCAAGCCTTCTCAAATACGAGGGGGCGGGGGCTGAGCGGAGCTCCACACTCCTTCGCTGCCACGAATCGAGTGTGTAGTAGATATAATCCTACTTTAGTGTAAACGCGTGTCTCGTTAGGGTAGGCACTGAGAACCAGATAATTCATCGTTCCTGCCTCCCACTTTCGCGCCTGTCGCGAACCTCCCACGCGAAAATGGCACTCGACGAGCCTGTCACAGCACGCACCAACCTGATGGACGAAGACACCGATTGCAGTGCTGAGGAGCCCAAAATCGCGCTTTCCAAGAAAATACCCGTCCTGGAGCTTCTCACTCACACCGTCGCAATCTATCAGCGGGCACTTCTACAACATTCTCTATGATATCACCTTGATATCATAAGGACTCCATCGTATCTTCTAGATACTCTCGGCTCATGTATATAGGCCCTTCAGGCACCACTCCTTAGTGATCAATTCAGTCTCTCATTTCTCGTCCGGATACCTTTCCTCCCGGTCCGCCCACACAATCGGCATCGTCGTTGTTCTTATATGGGCAAACTTCAGCAGAACCTACTGGAAAGACTTCAAAATTGAAGACGACAGCTCAAAAAACGTGGAGATACGAGCCTGGCAACTTGGCGCGAAGTTCCACGAACTGTTCATGCTGACATCTTTATCCTTTATCGTATGGTACCATATACGGAGATCGTTGACGGGTCCGAGTGGTCTACCGTTTAGCTTCCTGAGAGCCTCATACATCACCAATTCGCCCTCCATGCTAACAGCTCAATCTTTCTGGGCTGGATTCTCCAGCAAAAAATGGCTTGGCATTCTACTTGTTCTTGTTGCCGTTCTTTCCACCATATTGGGACCATCGTCGGCAATTGCTATGATTCCTTCTTTGGACTGGTTCAAGCTGACCCACGCTGACTCGGTCACCCACTTGGGCTGGCCTACTTTAGGGCACTCGGTCTTATATTCGAGCAGGGAAGAGGAGCTCTGGCCGATGGTTGTAAATGCTTCAGCAGCCTTAGGAACCTCGAGAATCTCACATTGTGCCTCTCAGCCATTGGGACTGGTTTTGAGAGAATTGGGCTGCCCAAATTGGGGTTACGAAGCTATTCTAAGCTGGGTAAGGCACCCAGACCATCGAAAACTTTGGTAGCTGACCCTTTCTACCTTTTTAGTTTGTTGGTACCGCCATAACGGATGATAGCGATACCCTTGCGATGACAGATTTTATGACGGCTACTGATTCTAAACGAGACCTGAGCCTTTATACCATACCGAACCTCGACATAAGCAATAAGTCGACTACACCTACAGCAGTCTTCGCTACCGTGCCCTCTACACTCACTTTGGCAGCCCTCAATGGGTTATACCGACTTGCAAGAAAGCTTAACCTCAATCGAATCAACACAATGTCTTATCCAAGGCTTCGAGTTTCGTCTCACACTCCTCTATCTTAACCTATTGTACACGTGAACTGTCTAAGCACTGTATTGGACCTTTCATGGGAAGAAAGAGATATATCCTTCCCAGGATTGAAAAGCCCTTGGCTTGATGATAAGGCCTATCGACAAGACCCATATACTGTCAAAGCCGATGCCGACCTGTACAAGTCGTTGGTCGATGGGCTGATGCACTTTTCCTGGTTAAAAGACACGCGCGAGGTGGCCTCATCGTCTTTACTGTCACTGGTGGTAGTGTCGGTCGAGGGCAAGAACCAGACTCACGACAGCTACCAGGCATCCGCAGTAGTATCTTGCTCCCCTGATGCGCGGTGGATAGCCAGTGAAGTGGAGTACCAACCAGGGAACGGCTGAGCGCTCTCAAGCAACATCTCGAGCAGCTTTTTGCATACCCTAGGGTGCAGCGCGGCAGATTCAGGATCGATCGATGAAAACGTCAAATCCATGCTTTCGCAAAAGCCCATTGATCTTCAACTGGACTGGGCCAACCTTGTGAACGCAAAGCTGATCGATAATGAGTCCAGCGACGCACAGTCCGCTTATACAGCCATGGAAGGCTTTCTCGGAATTTCTCTGGATGTGCCAGATGATGGTGGTCCCGGTTCTCCTCCTGCCGACTCTCCTGTGTCCTTCTGGTCCATTAAAAAAGCGGCCCCGAGCGGGCAACGGGAGATAGTACAAAGGATCGCCGCGCTGCTAGCCGCTGTTGTGGCAAACGGACTCGCTCGTACCAAATCCGATATAGTGCCTCTGTGGGTACCCATCAACGGGGATATCAAATACTCCGAGAAGCTGCTCACAGGCTTCGGGGATGCCATGGCATGGACCCTAGGAGTCTACTCAGAGGAAAGGTACATCGATGGCTACTCGATTCGGGTTGAAGCAGACCGTTACGGATACAGCTATGGTGCTTTCACCTCCACGTTGATCTTCGCATTTGCCTGTCTCTTTACATATGCTCTGATTGTGTGTCTACATTTGGCGCATCTGATCTGGGCTCTCTGTCGGAAAAACTATCTCCATTGCGACTGCTGGGGAGATACAACTGACCTTGTCGCACTGGCAACCAATTCTGCACCGACGATGCGGCTGTCTGGGACCAGTGCGGGGATCTCAAAACGCGCGACATGGAAGACCATCGTCAAGATAAGGGAGTGAGAGGAAGAACATTTGGAGCTATGTTTTGTAGGCGATAAGAAAAGTGAGGTGGGAAAAATGGTGCAGGTTGGACGGGAATACTACTAGGTTACTTGCGCATTTCATATATGTCTGCATGTTCATAAACATATATTAGGCATCTGTACTCTTGAGGATGTTGAGTCCGCCATCGGCATACAGGTCCTTTTAAGTACGGTCAGCGCCAAGTTCACCCCGCTTTTGCTTATGGGCGGCCTCTTGAAGGCACATCGAAGACCTAAACACGAAGACTTTGGTGTTCGCCATCTAAGTTTAGTCATATTTATCTTTGTTCGCTACTTAGCGTCCTCGTATCTCGCGTCCGACCCTTGTAGCAACCTTTAAGTTTCCACCATCAAATTCCGAATTGTCCCCCACTCCAACATCCTCACACCCATCTATCCCCGAACTCCACAATCTCCAATCCCAACAATGGCTCAACCCCAACACCACCCAATCTACCAACCCCTCTCCCCCCACCAAATCCGCCTCCTCCATCTCCACCCGCTCACCGCGCACTCTTACAGCATAACCTGCGACCTGATCCCCGCAATCCTAAGCCGCGGCACCGGTGCCACTCTCCTCACCTCACCAAGGACAGACAAACGCCAGCACCTCAACTACGAAACCCTCTCCTACACCTGGGGCAATCCCGCCCCTACCCACCAAATCCTCCTCTGTGGCCACCCCTTCCCCATTTCTCAAAATCTGTACACCGCACTCCTCCATCTCGCCTCCTCCTCTGGTCCCCGCATCTTCTGGATTGACGCGGTGTGTATCAATCAATTGGATCTGGCAGAGAAAGCGAAACAAGTGGAGATTATGTTCGACATCTACCGCGCTTCATCACGGGTCGTTGTGTGGTTAGGCGAAGCGACCGAGGGAGAAAAACAATTATTCCAACTCATGCACGACGTATCGAGTAGCAAACTCGGCCTCTACGAACAACGCGAAGCATTCCGTCGCATGGATTACAAGCGCACCGCACACGGGATTATCAGCGGAAAACCGTGGTTCACGCGCACGTGGACGCGACAAGAAGTTTACGGCGCACCGAACGTGCTTATTATGTGCGGTAACCATTCTTGCACGTTTCAAGAATTTGAAAGCGTGATGGATGGATTGTTACCTGGAAAAGCGGACGCGACGAAATTGTTGCAGTTGGATCGCCACCCGGATGAGCTGGCGGATGTGTTGAGGTATGCGCTTTTTAAGAGATATTGTCATGTTGAAATGAACCCGGAGCGCGATCTACACGATGCGTGGTTCAGGGAGGTGATGAGGAGTACGTTGTATGCTGCCACGCTGCCGCATGATAAAGTGTACGGGACTTTGGGGATTTTGGGGAAGATGACGATGAGGGGAGGTGGGGTGCAAGAAAATGCCTTGAGTGGGTTTCCGGGGGTGGATTATACGAAGAGTGTTGGAGTGGTGTATCAGGATTTTGTGAAACATGCCATTAACACGAGCGGGCATTTGGGGTGTCTCTCGATATTTCAGGGGAGGTGGAATGAGCAAGATGGAGGAGGTGCAGCTGAGGAAGATTTGCCATCGTGGGCTATTGATCTCAGGGAAAACCACGCGAGGTTTATGGTGCCGTTGGAGATGTTTGAGTTCGGCAGGGACGAGAGAAATAGGTTGCCGGAACAAGACTACCGTGAACTGGGACTTTTACGGCTCCGGGGAAGACGAATAGGTGTTGTTAGCAGCACATCGGCCCAGTACATGGCAAATAGCAGGACGGTCAAGCGCGAGCCCATGCCAGGGCAGCGACTCTACTCAGCTCTCGAGACCTGTTTCTTCGCTGAAGAGCGATGGGAGCCGGTAAGAAAAGGGGCGAAGGGGATGGAAGAAGCATTCCGGCTCATGGAACGAAGGTCTGGATATACGTGGGTCACCGTACTGCCACAGCCGGAGAGGATCTATGGTGACCCTGACTTTTCGAAGTTCGATTTGGATAAGCACTATTGCTATGCATTTGTGTCGCGCCCGGTGAAGGAGAATGATCTGATCGTTTTCATGGCCGGCGCGAGTGTGCCCTTCGTCTTGAGCCCTCTGGAGGAGAGGCCGAGCGGAGAAGTCAGGTATACTTTGGTAGGACCTGCGATACTTATCACAGGGTGTGTGGTGGAGTCGGAGGGCAGAGAAGTATTTCAGTGGGCGCCTGCAAGGAGTCAAGACCTGCGGGCCGAGCCTATGGAAGATTTTGTGCTTGTTTGAAGACAAATAGATTCTGATTATCGCAGCTGCATGAATCCCATTATGAAGCTCCAAACACCTGTACTTTTCTGAACTGAACCTTGCCGTGTCCCCGCTGTCATTATGAACTCTGGTACCTCTCCTCGCCAGCCAAGATGTCTCTCTCCGTAAAGACCCAAATCCGAGGGTATAGAATGAGTAGGGAAAACTGATGTGTCCGAGTGCTGTCTCGGCAACGTCCTGATAAAACTGGGTTGGAAGGTACCTTTGTAGCCAAAGACCGGTCGAAACAAGGAAAATTTCGAGACTGTTGTATTTGTCAGCACGAGTGCAAAGAATGCTCGCATTGAGGTCAGTGTTCTCAATGCGATATGGTGTTATTGAACTGCGTACTCCGAGACTAGTACCTCGAAATGACCTTGAAGACCTGCCGTATTCTGTTTAGACGTACCTGGTCTGCGTCTTCACCGGGCAGCCCAGAGTTGGAGCCGCTCTCACAAGTGAGTGTGGGCCATGAATCAACATCTCTTAGTGTTCCGAACAACTAGGACGTCATGCACTCAATAGCCACCCCAGCGATGCAATCCGAGTGTAGTGTGACGAAGATACATAGTCATGGTAGCGGCGACAAGTGCAAGGCCCAAGGAAATGGGGATCAAAGCACGACTGTAAATTTATCAACCTCTTACTAGGGTGCGGGGAAATCAGCGGTATATCTTACCTGTTCCTCCACGTCTCCATCGGGACAGCAGCTTCAAGTTCCCTCCCCATCTTGTTGACGTGACCATGCTGAATACGCATGATATCTCTCACCACCTCACCACAGTCTTGATATTCGAATCTCCAACACTTGAGTATAGCCTCCCCTAGCATCAGAGTGCTCGCATCCGGAAACTCTCCGGCCCTTAACAGATCCTTGATATCGATACGATCCTTATCATGGTGGGGCTTTTGAGTAGTCTCGATCTCGTACAGGGTAGACCCGAGTGCAAAGATCTCAGTCTCTATGCAGGGATCTTTGGGGCTTTTGTCCGGGTGTGTCGAGTGTGAGCTGGGGAATATCAAAGGTTCCGAACCGTCGATAGAGGACCCAGCGAAATCAGATAGTTTTACGTCCTCATTCCAGTCAAGCAGGATATTGTGCGCGCCGATATCAACCTGGAAAACGTGACGCGAGTGAACGCGTTGGAGCGCTTGCGAAATCTGGAGTGCCCAGCGTAGAATATCGTTAGTTGGCGGTTGCGCCCCGGCATCACGCAAGTCCCAGAGCCGTTTGCGGAGGGGATACTGGAGGCGTTCGAGAACGATCATGTTGTTGTACGTGTAGAGATACTTGGTGATGTGCGGATGAGAGCCGAGACGCTTGTAGATGGTAGTGTCGATGGCAAGTTGCTGCTTGTTGATCTCACAATCACCATCGCAACCCACTTTGAGAACAGCGGATTCGGAGAGTACAAAGACAACGCTTGAGCAGCCACCGGAATAGATGTCGATACCGCGGAGGCCATTCCGCAAGGGCTCGTGTACCTCCATTGTTGGACGCTGGGGTGTAGGTGGAAGTGGAGTGGAGGAGGAAGGATTGGGCTGCACGCATGTGCACCTGGCACCTTCACCTGCAAGCGCTTGGCCAGCTGACTCAGCAATTGCGCACTTCAATGTCTCCGGGCTGTTTCCCGGAAGTCGCCACTCCAGAGCTTGTTTCGCAGAGATAAGAGCATCTGGGCGTACCTGGGTAGGATAGTTAAATTCACACAGGAGCACTTGGGACTCCTAGCCCTGCAAGAAGACATACTCGAGTCTAGTAAATGAGCGAAAGGCCGACCCCATGTGAATTTAGTAGGGTAATTCGCAACTTCTTGACCCATCGACTACACTATGGTGGCATTCTCAATTCTGAATTCATACACTAACATACGGCAACTTTACCTGCTTGTTCAAAGACGTTGAGTCTATTGAAGCCTCAGGCTGCACATGCAATCCTCAGGTACGTGACCGCTGCCTTGTCACGCTTCTTTCACTCCGTTTGTTCACAAGGCTCGGGCGGCAGGTGAGAGAAATACTTCTCGAGTACGTGACAGCAGCTTTCCCGTTCCCATCACTCCGTTTGCTCTACAATTAGTCACAACTACACGCTCCCCTGGCACATACAGTTATATAAACTCTCCGTAAGAACCTCTTCTCCAACTCTCCACCACACTTCACACCCTCCAGCATTACCTTCTCTGTCAGCCCGACATCATGTGTAACTACAAGAGTTACCCTCGAATTTACAGTGGCTGCACAGCCAGTCCCCAGCACATTGTAAACTCCCGTGCGTACAAGCTGTGCGAGAAGCCGAAGCCCAACGGCAACAACCCCCACTGTCCCGACCAACACGCCACCTGGATTACGAGTATACTCTTCGGCTCGTCAATGTTCTCGGGTGGGTGCCCGACGTGCGCCGATCCCAAAGTCACAACACAGATCGTACGTATGGAAGCGGGTAGTGTGAGCTGGCCTGACTTTCCTTGCAGAAATACGCACCCACCTAGTGATCGGCATGGAGGATCCCTTACGGCTTACTATTTGGAAGGCGTCATCATCAATTACTAGCGGTCACTTTGAGCTCGGATGGATGGTCAGTGAGGAACGGGGACGCAAGAAAGGTCGGGAAGTCATCAAGAGGCGAGTTTTCGGGAAATAGAAGGGCTTTCCGGGAGCACCAACACTGCTATGGGTAAAGGCAGACACCACAACGGCGGTAACCCACATGCCCTATCAGAGTATCCTTCCTCTTGGATACAGTTCGGGCAATAATACAACCATATAACAACATCATGCTTCCTCCCTCACGTGAATTGATCCAACCTTATCTGACATTTTGAGTAACGTCTACTGACTGCATAATTGCGCGGTGAGTATGCCTCTTAGGAATACCCAGCCGTACAGCACTTGTGTAGAGGAGGGTTGGTCTCCGGCTCACTATCTGTTGGATGCAGTACATGAAATAGTAAGCGTATTGCTCCTTGAACAAACGCAGACTGCGGCGCAAGAACTTCTTGGATAATGCCTCTCTCACAGCAAGCTTTGGGAGTACCTTTTAGACGGCAACCACGTTCTCGAGCTGAGACGCTGCATTCGATATCAAAGGTCCTAGACGGGGTATCTCTCTCCCATTTGAGCCATACACCACCCACATCATATCCTCACACTCCCACACTCACTCCCCCCTCTGCACCGCAAACCCCCTCAACCACTCCCTCGCCCTCCCCAAATCCCCCCTCTCCGCCTCCAACGCCCCCACACACCACTCTAACGCATACCCCCCCTTCCCCTCCACGCCCTTCTCAGCCGCCAATATCTCCGCCACCCCCCTCCTCTTCTGACTCCCCTCATCAACACAAAAATGCAACGGCGTCTCCCCCTCCTTCAACCCCTCCAAAAACGGCCTTATCATAGGCAACGCCTCCTTCGTCGGCACCGCCGCCTCCCCAACCCCCAAATTCTTGCGTCCAGACCGACAGTATTCATTCCGGCACCACGACTTCCCGCATCCGGAGAGCAGTTGACTGAGATATCGGCGCTCGATTCTGCGCTTCAGGGCGCGGCCTTCCGGGTCGTGGCTTGGGACGTAGAGAGGCCCGAAACATGTACTACATAGGCCGATATCGTTGCCGGGTCCTTGCCCCTTTCGTGTCCCTGCGCGTGTGTCGCCGGTCGTTGAGACGCCGTCTTGTGTGCGGCCGCACTTGATATTGCGACATAGTCGCGGTGGAGGCCGTGTTGAGCGCTCGAGGTCGTGGTGTTTGGAGTGCGTTTCCATGTCCCGGAGACGGATCAGCTTGCCGCAGAGATGGCATTCGGTTGTCCGTCCTCCGTCGGCGAGTTCGTGGGGCGTGAGACCTGAGAGTAGGAGTTCTGCGGATGGGGGTTCGTGGGGGTCTCCTTCCTGGGGAACTTGAAGGTGACAGAAGCGGCAGAGGATCAGTTTCGCAGGACATGTTGTTGTTTTGTGTTGGGAGAGTGAGGGGATCGAAGGGAAGGTGAGGTTGCAAGTGTGACACGTTTGCTCCGTGTGAAAGAGCGCATCGTGCTTAGTCCTGCTTAAAGTTGTGTCGCCGGTAAAGGTGTCGTGGGGACAATGCCAGTGATTTCCGTATGCCGGAGAGCGTTTTTGGAAGACGCGGCCGCACCCTTGAGGACAGAGGATGTTGTTTCGGAGACAGAAGTTCTCGTGGAGGAAGAGTGAGGATGAGGGGACCCATTGGTGGCAGTTTTCGCATTGGACCTCGCCGGGGTTGTGTTGAGCTTCGGCTCCTGTTTCTGTTGAATTGGCAGAGGCTGGGTCGTAGACGGAGGCGCGGATGTGGAACTTCTTCGGAGTGGTAGACGGCGCTTCCGAAGGATACGCATGCACCGAGATCCATACAGCCTCGGCACCTTCCAGCTCGACGTTGGTCGACTGCAAACGTAACCGCTTTGGGTACTGGCTGGAAAGTTCGGCGAATATGTGCTCCTCCTCGCGTGGCCGTGCCCGCTGTCGAGTGGAGTAAGGGCTGACGAACAGATTCAGCTCATCTTCGTCGTCCTCCCCGCTCAGCGTAATCTCCAGGCCCTGTGAACGATCCCACGCCGGCAACTCATAATCGACGTATTCGCCGTCGAGAACTTGTCCGTTTTGGCCTCGAAATATGTCCAGCTTGCCACCGACCGAACTCCCCTCGTCGGTTCCAGGCAGCCGTTTGGCTTTCTCATGGATTTGTCTCAAGGTCTCCCTCGCCTGCTCTTCATTTAATGCTTCGATGTCAACCTCGAGATCGGTATCAACTACGCATATGGCATCTCCTTCTGGTCGGAAACTGTCGACGAGAAACCTAAACTCTTCTTGCTTTCCGCTTGAACCTCGGCCTCCATACACGACCAACACCTCGCCGTTAGTCAAAGTCGTAATGTTGGCACGGAGATGCTGCTCCAAAAGCGCTTTCCAGTCCTCCGGGTCATAGCCTGCTTCGAGGGGTCGTAGTTTGACGAAGGTTCCTTTGGGTAACTGCTTGGCGTGTACAGTGATCTGAGGTGCCCTCGTGGCGTTGACGGCTTCTTCGGCGTCGTCTTCCTCCGAAGGACTGCCTGCCCTTGATGCGCTCTGGGAGGGCAACTCCAGACCCAAAGCCTCCTGCAAGAATGGACTCAGTACAAGCTCCCCCTCTTCTGCTGAGAATTCCCGAATACCTGCATAGACGACTCGACCATTGTCGGGATTGACGAGTCGAAAGGTCAGGGGATGAGGCAGTTGCTGGAACTTATCCTGGAACTGTGCGCGGGCTTGCCGCTCTGCTGCGAATGTGTAGGGGTTGAAGGGATCGAAGGCGGTGATATGTGGCCTGTTGGAATCTACCTCAACAACTGGAGCTGCAGCGAGAAGTTGCTCGAGCGCCGATGGAGGCAAAAGAATCTTGTCACCCGGGAGCGCGTCTGTGCGCGAGGTCGTTGTGACTGCGTATTGTTGCGACCATTTCAGTTCCACTGAGTCTGTCGCCATGATTGAGTTGTAAGGCGGTGCCGGTTTATCCCAAAAACAGGGAAGATTTGACGAAAGCTATATAGCAGACATGTGGTCAAGCAAAGTGAAGCGCCGAGGGTGATTGGCAGCAAAGATGACAGTGAAATGTGTTGGTGTCATGAGCAGTAGGCCGCACGCTGACACATCGAGGGCGATGTTTTCTCGAAGCTTCACAGGGAAGGCGGAAATGCGCCACAGCCGCGCCACAGGTGTGGCTTGCAGATCTAGTCCATCTGCCATCTCATCTTACCCTGGCGCCTTCAACATGTCGTACTGCTGTGTATACATATTTAAGTCGCCGAGCCTGTATTACATTTACTGTGATTGTATTGTAGGCAAAGATGCGCTTGGGCACGTATAAAAGCCACTCGGTAGAATTACGCATGGTAATTTCACCCTCTAACCCCCCGGATGAATATGCCCCGCGGCAACCGACATAGGCATGGCTGTCCGAGCTTCGGAAATACTTTTGTAGGCAGCAAAAGTAGAAACACCTGTCGAAGGAGAGACGTGAGACAGACAAGGCATCTTACTATGGAGTGTCTCAAGGTCCGCGTAGGGTGTCGTGACTAATACTCCTGACCTCATTCTGCTTAACCCTTTCGAAGGCAGTTGAAGCTTCCTTCTTTGCACAATATTGTCTGATGTTCCGCATGAACGTCTTGAAATCTAGCTACTCAACTCCGTTCCTTCTTATTACGTATCGCCCTTATCGATTGGTAGCCGGCTTGGCGCGGCAGGCGTAGTGGTAATCCCTGCGGAAACCCCGGATCGCCACAGGGTACACAGTGCTCCCCATATTGCCCAAACCTTGAATCATTGCACCTACACACCGCACTTTATCCCGCTGATACAGTTGCTTTTCGTCTCGTGTCATTACCCTGTACCCTGCATTGTGCCGTAGACACGTGGTCACCGCGCCTAATCGACGCCATCAAGGCCGTCTTTAAGACACCGTGAGTACCATACTAAATCACAGCGCCGAACTTCATCCTACTCCATTGTCCACACCACTATGCTTCTGATGGCAGAAGACAAGCCTCCACCCGCCACCCTTCCCTCCTTGCTCAACATCACCGTTATCTGGGGGCAGATCGCACCCTACCTCCCCGTGTCCTCGGTGGCTGCTCTGCTTGGTACCTCCAAAGATCTACGCCACAGCCTACAACAAGACCCTGATACATTTCGATACCTTGATCTGTCCACCATCCGCACACATCCAACTGCACATTTGCTTGGAAATTTACTCAGCCGGCTCGATGAGACCTTCGATCAATCCCGGACCGAAGACCAATTCTACGCCGCACCACTTCGAAGAATATTCTCTCAACTCGAGCGAAAAGGCCAGCTCCGGAACGTCCGCACTATGATTCTTGACGGCCTCAGCGTGACTGCAGACCTCGTACACGAGATCATGTCTGGGGAAAACTTCCATGTGCGCATCCTCTCGATCCGGGAGGTGCGGAACATGAATGAACGGAAGTTACAGCAAGTCCTCAGATATGCTGTCCGCCCGTCCAGACCTGAAGGCACCCCGCGTGTGAAGGGTATCTACGTCTTCGGCATGGCAGAATTACCCCACGGACGGAAGACGCTGGAGGAAAGACTCGAACACATGCCGTATGACGAAATCCAGGCGATGAAAGCTCAATGGGATGGAAGCACCCTAACTGATGTCGTCAATGCGTTAGCCAAAACCGATGAAAGATGGTACCAAGGTCCCGGCAGCAAGTTCCCAAAGGCCCCTTCCCTGGACGGCAGCATGTTCCCAAAGCGTCCTTCGCTGCCTTGGGCGCAGACCTTGGCAGCATGCGAAGGCATCATAGCATTCGATGCTGTCCTCTGTCGCGGACCTCAGCACGACCCTTGGAGGATTGGCCAGGACAAGTTTACGCCAGAAGGTCACCAAGCCGTGGGTCTCCACTCTGTCATAGCCTCGGTGGCATTGGGACCGGCCGGTTGCGATACGTGCCACTGGAGCCCAGAAGGACCTGCGCAGTACGGCCAGTCGTCCCTGTCCCAATTACCTCTGCTAAGTCCGCTGCCTCGGCACTCCAGCGACATCAAGGATGCTCAAAGGCCACCGCGCTCCGGCCGTGACAGAGCAAACATGATGTTCGCGCGATGCGACATCTGCCTTACAGGTCGACGGTGTCAACGCTGCTACAAATGGTGGGACGAGGAATGCTATTTCGGATCGGCCAGTGCCCAGCGCACCGAGATGCAAATAATAGAGGCCATGCAGGGCTTGCAAAGTGACGAGAAGGATGGATCAGCCCCAAAGGAAACGATCAAGGTATATAGAGGTTTTTGTGCTGAGCATTTGGACATCTGGTGAGCGGCAGCAATCTGCATGGCGTCCCCTGGCTGGGGCCTTCGCTCCCTGGCTGGCCTTCCTTTCCAGTGGTGACGGCTTGTTGATGATGCAGGCTGGTCCACGTAGGGGATGAGGTCTGCACATGACAGTGGCTGACAGGTTTGCTCTTAGATCATCGGTGTACGGCGCGACTGCTTTGACTGCGGCCCTACTGTAAGCTGTTCCTTTGTCGGGCTGACGCCTCACTAACCTACTAACTAGTGCATAACGTGTAAACAGTTGTTCATGCGAAAGTGCACCAAGTGCAAGAACGAGTACTGCCTCGAAGACAACGATGCTTCGTCAGAGACAAAGGTAGTCGATGCCATGCGTGCACCCGAATGATACTAATCTTTTCAAAGTGCGATTGGTGTAACTCTGGCGGCCGCCGGACGGCGGATTGGTATTGATGGTTGCGGGTTGTTGTTGACAAGGAGTGGGGCATCAACTCTGAAGATTTACTGATGCGAGTTCGCTTGGCATTCGCATTCTACATGGACTGCAGTGGTCAACGGTATAACCATTTGGCATTCGGGAATAGCTGGCAAGAAGCTCTTCAAATTCAACTTTTTTCTGCGCGTATGTTAAAACGCCGTGCCTTGTCAGAAACCGTAGTTTTAGATATAAGTCGATCAAAGAACAATAGATTGCCGTTGTATGGTACTCATAGAGGCAATGCATGTTTGCAGTCAAGTAAATCGTGCTTAGAAATAGTTTCGAAGATCCGTGCATGTGGATGAAGTCGGGCAATGTGAGGATCACGTGATGGTTCTACGAGTTGACCTGACAGGGGTCCGGAAGCCACGCATTGCACACCATCGTCATCTTCAACATTCGAGTTCCACCACACAGAGCTGTTTTTCCAACAACACATCATAACCACGACCTCCCCTATCGCCCTTGCCTACTGATACCACAGGCTCAGACGATTCACACACGTTCTGAATCTCTACGTCTCCAACAACCCCTCGAACCAGCAACAGATAGAGCTCCATCTCCGACCTCGAGCCTCCGAAACTCACTGCTCTTGTATCCATCGTCTCTGGCCGATCACCCACTGCCACGATGGCACAGTACGGCTACGGGCAGAACCCGCAATACGGCGGTGGCGCTGCCCAGAACCTCCAATTCTACCCCTCCTCCTTCGCGAACCAGCCTGTCTCGGGCCACTCTACACCCTTCCAAGCGAACTACGGGGCACAGCCGGCGCCGTCATATCCCACACAGTATGGAGCGGGGTTCTCGGCACCAGGAGTGAGCGGGCAGATGGGTGTGGGCGCGTCAGGGCTACGAACTGGGTGGCTGGCCGCATTTGGCACAGAAGGGTATGTGCAGGATTTGTGTACTGGACGAATGTGTGCTGACATTACACTCGCAGTTATGATGGAGAACCTCCGTTATGTACGAGTTTCGGCGTTATCATATGAGAGAGGAGAGACTGACGTGAGGTAGTGGAAGAGCTAGGGGTGAATTTCGGTCACATCAAGATGAAGGTGAGCTGGGATATTAATACACAATTGCAAACTGGGATACTGACATGGTCAAGACTCTGGCAGTACTCAACCCTTTCGGCAGGATCGATCAGCACATTATGGACGATAGCGACGTCGCAGGGCCGATACTCTTCTTCTTCATTTTCGGCACCTCTTTATTAGTACGTTTTCACTGTGAAGCCTCTCGCCCATAACTTACCCTGAACCAGCTTTCCGGCAAACTACATTTCGGCTACATATATGGTGCGTGCCATCGGAACTCATAATGTCTGCTCCTAACACGACCAGGCCTCGCGCTCATGGGCACCATCCTCCTCCACACCATCCTCTCTCTCATGTCACCCCCTCTCAACGCGGCCGAAGCAAGCGCAGGCCAAGACCACGGCCACGGCCACAGCGGAAACTCGCGATTCGGCTCTTCACTGACGTTCCCACGTTCGGCTTCCGTGTTGGGTTATTGCCTTCTCCCTCTGGTGCTCACATCCATGGTCGGCATTGTGGTACCCATGGACAGTCTGTTCGGGTACCTACTTACCAGTCTGGCGATTATCTGGTGCTCATATTCGAGCAGTTCGATGTTTACCATTGTTGGTATGTGGATGTCGAACGGGGGTGAGCGAGTAGGAGGACATGCTAACTTGTATAGGCCGAATGACAAGTATGCGGGGTCTGGTTGCATACCCCATGGTCCTCTTTTATGGAAGCTTTGGAATCATGGCCATCTTCAGCTCCAGGGGAACCGGGCAGTTGGCGAAGGCCACGGGAACTGCTTGAGCGATTCAAAGGGCGTATATCATGCGCATCGTAAATAGGGTATCAGATTATGATGGGATGGATCAGACCACAAAGTCGCGCTGCTTATATGACCATAGAGAGTCGACAAGATGGTAACTGATTACTGAAGCCGACGCGAGTGGGACGAGCTCATTGGACGGGAGCACCGGAACGCCAAGCAGTGAATGTGAGAGGGGGGATTTGTAAGCACGGCGGCCAGTTGACGGGGAAGGTACGATGCAGCTACATAATACAAACGTCGCCGACTTTGGAATGCACGGGGTGTGTGAATCCGCGGCACCGCAGAGCTTTGGAAGGCGAACGTTTCTTTTTTCCGTTGGGGAAATATCGAAGGGAAAGGAGTCGCGGCGGATAGCAACGTCAAGACGCACGGGCCCCATCTACAGATCCGAGTGGCCCCCTCTCTCGATTTAAAAGGCGGCTCCCCCAAGTCCCGCTCGCCTGACTCAGCTTTTACAAACCCTCCATCGACCAGCCCGGTGAGTAGTCATCAAGCCCGCGACACCGCCGCAGCTCCAAGCAGCTCGAGTCCGTTGCAACGCATATCGCAACAATGGCCAACAGCTCCAAGCAGCGCTGCGTTCCGCGCTCGTCGCCACACATGGCCCCCGATGACCCCGACTGACAGTGTGCTAGGCGCTTTCGCAGCATCGCGCCTCCCAAAACCCGCCCTCTTCGAAACCCACTCCCTCGTCAACTAGCATTCTCACGCGGACGACAAGTCCCGAATCCCTCGTCTGAGCTGCGCGGAGACACAGCGAACGAAGCTCCGTTTTCTTGATGCCGCACAGATTACCAGTCATCTACCCGTCGATCCACGCGTACGATAACAACATGCAGCAAACCCAAGTAAGCTGAGACATGTTATGACCGCCATATCTGTACCGCTGCTGACGTGCTCCCAGGACCACTCGCCGCCCATTGAGATGAGTTAGTCACCATCTGTCACAGCCTTCACCCGCAGCTCGACGTTACTAACGCGCACCGCGTCCTAGGCCTTAGAGAACATCTCATTGCCGCGGGGCATGCCCAACCAACGGGGCCGCCGCCCATGCAACCGCATCCGCACCCCGGAAGTCCCCATCAGCCGCATGCCATCGATCCAGCTATCTCAGGCTCGCCCTATGCCATGGGCCAGCCAGATCAGAGCCAAGGACAGCATGGCGAGAACCGGAAAGGGCGTCGCGAGCTCTCGACATCAAAGCGTGCGGCCCAGAACCGTGCAGCTCAGGTTGGTAATTCGGAATATTGCAACTCGTCACTGACAGTTCCAGCGTGCGTTCCGAGCGCGTAAAGAGGAATACATCAAGTCGCTGCAAGAGAAGGTCAAGGACTACGAACAACTGGTTAACGACTACAAGTTTCTCCAGGGCGAGAATCATCAGCTCCGCGACTACATCATCATGCTCCAGTCTAAACTGCTGGAATCACACGGCGAAGTCCCGCCCGTCCCGTCCGGAATCGATCTCACTCGCCATCACCCCGAGCCCGCGAGCTTGCAGCACCACCAAGGTTCCCAGCCTCCCCAGCAGCAGCCCCAGCAGCCGCAACCGCCTCCCCAACCGCAGCCTGAGGTGCCCGATCAGAACGTAATGCACAACACCAATAACAATGGCGGGCTGTCTGAACGCCAGATCGGCGAGCTCCAGATGGCCGCGCAAGCCGCCGCTGCGCAGCAGGTCCAGCATGGACCTGCTGTCAGTAACGCTGAGCACCAGGGCGCCGTGGTTGCGTATGATGCGGGGTCCAAAGTGGATGATTCGCCTGCTCCAGGTCAGCCTCTTTCGACTGGTTACCCCGAGTTTCCTCATTATGCGCCTGCTTCGAATGCTCATTCCTCGTAGGAATAGTTGGTTACTTGGGCGGCGAGCGTGTGCATGGCTTGCCTACGGCGTGAGCTGCTTGAGATGCACCTGTACTTACAGGATGCGTTACGCAGCTATAGATGCTTTGCGGATCCAGGAGACTGGTGTTGGTCTGTTCTACGATTGAGGATTTGGGCTTCGGCAAGATGTTCTACTTTGGCTTCTGACCGGTGTTATGGCGCAATAATATGGAAGCTGGTGCCTAGATACATCTTATTAGTTGTTGTCCTCAGTTTGGTAAGGCGCTGAGCCGGTGGATAAGTTTTACAGAAGACGCCTTTTTTAAGGCTGTCTTGCCGTCAACTATAATAATGAATTGCCTCGATGTCCAACCTTGATGCTGTTTTGGGAGATCGCCGAACCTCGGTTGACCAATCAGCGCGCAGGTGACTAGCTGACCTATGACGCGCCCCAGCTGTCCGCAGGCTCCACAAAAACTTCACTCTGCTCAACGCCGACAATCTCCGCCACATCTGTACATCTCCATACAATCAGTCTTTCTTTCTTTCCTTCTATCGCTCCGCTTGACTATACACTCATTATGGGCTGGTTTTGGGCAGATACTACGCCAGCAGCGCCAGCGGCGCCCATTGCGCCGCACCCTATGCCTCGAGGCAATGTTGAACCTCCTGTGAGCTCTTCCCTCTACCATTTCGCATGTGCACGTCGCTAACTGTCCTTCAGCCCAGCTGTCCAATGCACAAAAAATTGACTCCAGCGCCCACAGCCGCAGCCGTCCCAGCAGGCGCCTGTCCCTACGTCCCACCCTCCAACACTCCCTCCTCAGACACAACTTCCCCCGCCACCGCACCTCCCAAACAAGGTCTCCTCTCCCGCCTGAACCCCCTCAACAACATGCCCTACGACCTCTCCAACACGCGCGCCCCCTCTCAAACGCAGTCGCTCCCTCTCTCCCGCGAACCCAGCACGATCCCCAAAGCCGACGGCTCGTTGTGGGAATATCCTTCTCCTCAACAAATGTACAACGCCATGCTCCGAAAAGGCTACACCGACACGCCCGCCGACGCCGTGGAGTCGATGGTCTCGATCCACAATTTCCTGAACGAGGGTGCGTGGGCCGAGATTATGGCGTGGGAGCGGCGTTTTGCGCGGGGGCTAGGGCATGGGTTCAATGTGTGCAAGCGCGGTGAACAACACGCGAGAGAGCAGCTTGGAGAAGACCAGGAAGAGTTCGATACAAAGTGGAACGACAAGGAGATTCCGCCGCCGAAACTCGTACGCTTCACTGGCCGACCGGGGGAGCTGACGCCAAAGGCGCAGATGGCGCAGGTGCTGGGATGGGCGTTCCCGAATAAGTACGGAGCTAAACCGCCGTTCGATCGCCATGACTGGTTTGTCAAGAGGTGTGGGCCTGGCGGGGAGGATTGTAAAGAGGTGAGATATGTGATTGATTACTATGAGGGTGAGCCCGAGGCGACGGGCGAACCGGTGTTTTATCTCGATGTTAGACCCGCGGTGGATGGGCCGAGGAGCGCGGCCGAGAGAGTGCTGAGGTGGGGGACGGATACGTGGTGGACTGCGAAGGGGGGTGATGCGAGGGAGAAGAGGTTGGAGGAGGAGAGGAGGAAGAATGAGGAGGAGGAGAGGTTGAAGGTGGAGGAGGAGAAGTTGAAGGGAGTGAGAAGGTATAATCATTAGAGGGGTAGAGATCACAGTTGAGAGCATGGAGCATGGGATGGAGGCATGGCGAGGCGTTTTTTATTTCATTTTTACGGCATTATGTTGTACGATATCTGTGTTTGTCTCGGCTTTCTTGATTGTACTTTTGTTGTATATTCTTAGTTGTTTACTTCGTTGGTTTGTACATCTATTCTATCTGTACCCCGCTCATCTTTCGGACCGAATTAGACTTAACGCGGTTTAGGATGTTCGGCCGCAAAAGGCAAAGATCGAAAGTACACAGTACTGCATGCAGAAATCGAAGTTGCCTTTGATTTCTACCCCGCTCATCTTTAGGGAATGGTGAAGATAGAAGAGAGGGTAAAATTGGCATGCGATAAGTAGCCTCAACCGATCGTGTTTTAGGCTAGGCTCAGGAGTGTAATTGATAAGACTCCTATTTACCAGCTCCCTCGTATTTACATCTAACATCTACTTAGCACAATATACAGAAGGAAACCTATCTTAACACACCCTAAGACCTAAAAACTATGTTTATCTACTTCTGGCCTCAGACTTTGTGCGCGTGATCATGTAGAAGGTCCTAGGTCGCGGAGCTTAGATAATCGAACGTACACTGCCATGTGGATCAGGCAATTCGGCTGCAGAAGGGAATGGTGAAGTGTGGATACACTGTACGCAGTGTGGACTCAAGAGTCCTTGCTAGTCGTTTACCTTTATATCATGCCCACGCTCATGTCTATAACTGCGTCAGGCACTGACGCTGCGGTTTTCAAATTTGTCTGGTCTGCAGGAGGCAACGGAAAGGTCAACTGTATGCGCACGGTAACTGGGCACGCTCCAGCTGCGTAGGGGGTGGTTCCTTCCCAGCCCCTGGAGAGTTCTTGCGGTGAGCCCCCGTCGAAGCTTCCTCATACCGCAAACGTCAGGAACGCGGTGTACGTAATTACATGACAACACCGACTCCATCTCTCTTCCACCCACATCAACATCACAGCCAGCATCTATTCATTCTTGCCTTTCTATGACTCACAACTCAGAGAACATATACCCATTCATTTATCAACACTTCACTTTCCCACAACCAAACAAACCTCACCATGAACCCCAACAGTATCACCATGTACCCCAAGGACACGAAAAACCCCCCAGCGCCCCCAGCCAACAAAGGGACCGATACCAGCGAAGACAAGAACTCGATCGATGACAACACCACCCTCGATTCCCAACTATCCCACCTCAACCTCACCCCCAACAGCTCGAGCAGCGACAGTGACCTCCCCCTCCCATCCCCCACCACCCGGCTCGCAGGAATCGCCCACGCTCTATCTGTAGCAATGCAGGTACATCATCCCCTCCTAGTGCTTTTCTCATTTCTCATTTCTCATCCCTATATCCGCCAGTCATTATTCTAATTCGAAAGCAGCAAGTCCACCCCCAAGCTGGCGAGAAATACGCGTCGACGGGCTACTAGGAAGAGCAACTCGCGACTTACGATCCTGAGACGAAAGGGAAGGAGAAAGGGGGGAATGAACGGTTGGCTCAGGAGCTCGCGAAGGTGAAACGGGAGAATGAATTGTTGGAATTGAAGAAGGGACTTTTGGATCATGAGCTCGTGACGGTTAAGGCAGAAAATAAACAGCGGAAACAGGTGCTCGCGGCCCTTGAACGAGATGTCCCGAGGCTCTATGCGGCTCTTGAAGCACAGGTCGACGAGCTGGGTCGGGGGAATTTAGACCCTAAAGGAAAAATGGGAACAGCTGGAACAGGAGCAGACAATGGAACGGCTGGAACAGACAAAGATCAAAGAGGTGGAACGGGAGCTCATGTCAAGGATCGAAGAGATAAATCGGGAGGCCAGGTCAAAGATCGAAGAGGTGAATCGAACGAACGAATATCTGAAAGCGAAGGTCAGCGCCCTGGAATTATGGGCCGCGCAACTGCTACAGGAGCTCGTGGCCGGTGCACAGGTGAACGTGGCGGACTTTGGGAACTTAGGGAACTTTGGGAACTTAGGGAACTTTGGGAACTTAGGGAACTTAGAGTTCGGAGACGGAAACGGAAACGGAAACGGAAACGGAAACGGAAACGGAAGCGGAAACGGGAATTAGATGTTGTGACTAAACATTGAAGTTCTGGGAGCAACGTTATAGGGCTTCCGCAATCGCGGAGACAGGTCGTTACAGCTTTCTTTTTTGGTTGTATTGCCTTTCACTTCTAGTCCAGACGTAGCCTGAATACAGTCTTACAATGGCGCTGTTGTTATAGCACAGCATCCATTCTTCCTCAACCGTGAAATCGCGTCCTAGGGCTCTAAGTCATCCTGCTAACAATCCTCTTAGATAACCCTGGAGCATGTTCCCTTCCCTCCGCCTCACGACTTAGACCTCTGTTCTTTACCTAGAGAGCTTTTACTACTACAAGTTGACGCTTTAGTACTATGCAGCGCATGTAGTCAAAGGAGAGTGTACGTAGGCGCACAGGTGTAGGAATGTTAGGGCAGGTTGTATCATCTAAGGCGCTCTCTTAAGTACGTATATAGCATTTTAGGATGCTCTCAAATAAGTCGTAGAGTGCTCCTAAACGGCTTCCAGAATGGAACGCGGTGGGCGTCATGGTAGACAGCATCATTGTTTGTCACTGCTTGATAATAAGGCGTGTTTCTTTCACCCGTACACGGAAAGATCGGAAAATCATGAAAGCCGATAGCAATTTCTGTTACCTTCCTATTGCCCGGAAACAACACTTACTTGATTTCTCTAGCTGTCCGGTCCTTCACCTCACCTCTACACCCAACGAGCCACATCACGAGCGCTATAGCCGCCAACGAATTTTCCAGCTCCCAGGAGCCGTCGAAGACGCGGATACTGGCTATCCCAAGAGAACAAGACTCTTGCCCTCCAACCTACCTCAGCCAACACCAAAGGCGGCATCCACTCAACCAAAGCACTCAGCGCTCTAAGCGCTAGCACTCCTACCGATGAGCCCCAGACAAAAGTACGCTATCCAACATCTTTCCTTCTTATCAACCCTCCTGGCTCCATCTAATTCCAGTGTACCTAACATCCTCAGACCGACAGCCAGGCGAAGGAGACGCTCAAGCAGAAAGATCCTAACTCTCGACCTCGAGAAAGTCGAAGCTGAAGCTAAAACGCGACATCGAGATGCTGAAGAAGAAGATTGGACTTCTGGGGGAGATTCGCGACTCTCCCGGGTTCTGAGTAGCGGGAACTTGAGTCTATCGAATGGATCTGGGTAAAGCGGGGTCAATTGCCTGCCGTACATATTGTCTCAGCCCGGAGACAAGGTACTACAGTTCGGAAAGAATGGAGGCAATTCAAGGAAGCGCTACAGCGCCTCCGCAATTGCGATGGATTCGGGGTCTACACGTGCTGGTACACACTTGCCATATCTTACAAGTCTGGCTGCAAAAGCCCATCTGAACATCCACAACCAAACACTGTACATTTCAAAGCCCCGATCAAACCCGCCCGAAGGCGATAAATCCCCCCTCTTAACACTCGATCCCAAACCGCCTCAACGACCCCTTCGCCGTCGTAATCTTCAACCCAATTCTAAATGAATCAGCACATCCCTTTCACTTGGTGTCAGAAAAGGAACACTCACCTAGCATCCAAATCATACGCCTCCCACGCCGCCACCTCATCCAACCACCTCTTACACTCCTCCAGCCTCTCTCTCTTCCCCTCCTCCCCCTCCATCGCCTCAACCTCCCACCACACACACGCCGCAACCTCATACCGCGCACACGGCGCCGTCCAGGAATCCTTATTCCCCCCCTTATACACACTCCTATCCCTATCCAACACATCCTGCAAACTAGCTCTTGCCTCCTCCACGCGGCCCAAACACCTCAATACCGCACCACGCAGCACCGCCAGAACCCCCTTCTCATCATCGTCTTCGTCGGCCCAGGCCGGTTGTTGTTCGCTCCACGCGAGATTCGCCAGCGAAACCGTAAGATGCGGTGCAGCCATGCGTTTATATCCGTTCCAGAAATAGATCAGCTCTTCGATGGGGCTGACGCCGACGGCGTCAATGAGGTCGAGGTTCCGGGCTTTGGAGCGCTCTTCCCATTTCGTCAGTTTCCGCGCTACGAAAACGTCAAACGGTAACTGTCTCGCCAGAAACTTCTTCTTGCCCAGATTCGGTCTCGCTTTGTCGAAATACTCTTTCGCTTTCGCGCGGTGATGTTCGGCTTCTGTGGAGTCTGGAGTCGAGGACGAAGTGGAGGAAGAGAGAGCGCGACGGTACAGCTCCACGTGCGCCGCGCCGCAGATGTAGTAGTAGAGTCCGTGACTCCAGTTGTTCAGTCCAACACAGCGCTCAAATTCCTTCGCCGTATTTTCATACTCATGCATGTACATGAGGTTCAAACTGAGCTCGAAACACTGCAGCGCCTCCAACTGTCTGAGCTCGATATTTCCCTCGTGCTTTCTCATAAACTCGACCGCATCTTCAAGCCTGCTCTCACTCGCAATCATCCTTCCCTGCTCCAGCAACCAAAGATGGCTTTTCGGATACCGTGTCCGCATGTCCGATAACAGCGCCACGAGCCGTTGTTTCGGGTACGCCGAGGGCCCGTAGTGTGGTAGGATGTCACAGAAGCCGAGGAAGGTGTTGTAGAACATGAAAAGCACGAGTCCGGCCATGGCGCCGTGGATGTTGTGGAAGCGGGAGGCTTGCCAAAGCATGGCGAGGCCGCGCTCGCGGTCGCCTTTGAAACCGACGATTTTTAGGAGGGTCGCAAAGGCGGGGGGCACAAGGGAGATGACGAGGAGGAGGACACCGAAGCAGAAGTTTGCGCCGGAGAGGATGAAGATGTCGACGGGATGGGTGGCCAGAGGGGAGGTGTCGTGTGTCAGGGTGTCGGTGAGGGTGAGGTTGGCGAGGGAGGAGGCGGCCGAATCAGCGGAGGTTAGAGGGGGCTCTTCGTTGCCCTTGGTTTGAGAAGATGCGGGCGCGGTTGGAGTGGCCGAGACGTGACCGCCGTATTGCTGTGGTGTTGAGACGCCGGTGTGTGCCTCATCCGCATCCAAGAATTCAAAATCTTCCTCTCTCTCCTTCTCTTTCTGCCTTGGTGCCGTGTCCAAGCTTGCCGAAAAATCTCCCAGAGTCTCTACATTCCTCAACGAACTCTCCCCTTTGCTCCCCTTCGACGTTGGCCTCTCTAGTTGACTTCCGAGCCTACTCGTACTCATCTTCTTCACATACTCTCTCTCGGCCTCCATGACGCCCTCCAGTGTGATAAACGCTTTGCGCATCTTATAAAAGCTCTTGATGGCTTCCGTCAACGTCTCATTGAGCACGCCAACTATCGCGCTCATGAGCCTCGCCTCGGCCAAACAAACAGCATACTCGGTGCCCGGCGGATATATGGCAGAGTGGTACGTGGAACCGGAGCCTGTAGCGCGGCGATGGTTTTCGTAGGCAGCGTCTTCGGCGGCGGAAAGGGCCTCGGAGGCTTGGTATACTCGTCAGATAGCGAAGGGTAGAGGGAGCGGGAGATTTGAACCTTCACGCATGGAGTCTTGTTCAAAACCGAGCGTTGCGCGCATGAATTTGAGAACGCCTCTTCCTAACTGCGGTTCTTAATAGTGTTTGGGTGGGCCTCGGTGGTTCGCATACCTGGTGGAAGGGCGAATGTCCTTTGCTGAGATGCTCTTCGGCTGCTACCATGTCGTCGGCCATGATGTATGTGACAGCTGGCAAGCTCTATCAGTTTGGAATGCGCATAACGACAGAGAACATCGAACCGGCCATTGCATCTTCAACTGCGTGTTGTCAGTCTCTTCCCTCGGGTGAATGAAGTTGTCCATACTATGCGCAATCTCGTCCAGAGCATTCAAACTCATAGAATGATGCACCTGCTTCCCCTTCCCACCAAACCAGCCTCCAAGACGATGCATGATTGTACGGTATGCAGAACAGTCTTGGAATAGAAGAAAGATGCGTAGCCCCGAAGCGTGAAAGAGACAATCTAGTTTCGCAATCACAACATATACAACAAAGCTCTCGGGCGAGTGGATCGAGTACTCAAAGCGCTTCGAAGGCGTTCTGATCGGGCTGTGCAGTCAGATTTGGGCTCGGGGGTCCTAACAGTCCTTCTAGGGCGTCGGCGATATTAAAGGCGCTACGTCACGATTTCGGTTTGCCGAGATGGAGGCGGAGATGGGGAATCTGGGCGTTTTCTTGGTGGGCATGAGCGGCATTCACGCCTGCGGACAGCCCGATTGGAGTCCCGCGTTTACTGTCAGATCTGCGAGATCGGGTATCGAGATGCGTATGTTGAGGCTGAAAATAGGCAACAGGGCATCCATGCTGTTGCCCATGTAGCGAGGGTTCAGGGTTCTCCGAGAACTTTGGGTAGTTTCATAGAAGTCCAAATGTAAAAATTTCAGGTTCGTGAGGTGAAATCCCACCATCTTCCTACTCGAACACTGTAGCTGGAAAAGCATAAAGTAACTTGGTGTACAAACTACAAACAGCTCTCTCTCCACTCCCCTCCGCGATGCACCGCACCGCGCCAAGCCCGGCCCGTGCACAACCTCAGCTATCTCCGACCTCCGAACCTCACCTTCACTACCAACACCAAACACCCAACTTCACGCCACACTCCCACACGAACAACCACAACGCCGGACCCCCGTCGCAAACTTCAGATTGGCCCTATTCCATCCGCCATCTTCACACTCACATCAATCCCGCAACCGCAACTCAAGCACCGCCACCTTCCACCCTCCAGCACCACAACCGCCCACCCTCCACCACCACAACCGCCCACCCTCCTTCACACACATAATGGCACCAAACCCCCCATCCAAGCTCCCCACCAAAGACGACAAAACCGCCACGACCACCGCGACCGCACCAACAACCGGAAACGCAGCAGCCGCAGACACCAAGAAGAAGGAGTTGGAAGAGGACGACGAGTTTGAGGATTTCCCCGTCGAAGGTCTGTTCATCCTCTTCTTCTCCTATCCAAGGCACACGATGAATTGTACGCACAGCTGGCTGGCATCGTAGACCAGAACTAGGAGGCGGACACAACAGACCACGGCTAGGGTAGCACAGATTCATGGAGAAGGGGAGACTAACGGGCACGCAGACTGGCAAGAAGAAGTCACACAGCTTCCCGGCGGGAACGCGCATCTGTGGGAGGAGAGCTGGGATGACGACGATGCGGATGATGAGTTTGCTGTACAGTTGAGGTGTGTGATATACACTTCGCATTTCGAGAAGAGAGCAACTAATGGCGCATAGGGAGGAACTTAAGAAGCTCGGCCCGAAATGAGGTTAGGGTGCGATGTAAGGTCTTATACGACAAGAAAGTGCGAGAAATAAGGGGCGACATCGGGGATCAGACGAGAATGGGATGCGATGCGTATGACGGGAAAGATCAGAGACACCCAGGTTGGAAGAAGGGAGACGAGGGAAGAATGGACATGAGATACACAGACAGTCAAGAGCAAGCAGCATCATGAATGGCATTCATACTATGGACTTCCCATAGACTAATAAACATCCCCCAAAACCCATTGTCTACATCCCGTTTTCTGCAGCCTCATCTCTACTCCTTACTCGACAGCGCCGTCACACCCGGCAACTCCTTCCCCTCAAGCAACTCCAAACTCGCGCCACCACCAGTGCTGACATGGCTCAACTTGTCCTCAACGCCAAACTTGGCCGCCACAGTCGCCGTATCACCACCACCAATAATAACAATCTTCCCATTCTCAGCCGCCTTGACAGCTACATCCAACGTCTTCCTCGTCCCCTCAGCAAACTTCTCAAACTCAAACACACCGGGGGGTCCATTCCACAGGATCGTCTTGGCCTCATCGATCGTCTCCTGGAACAGCTTGACAGACTTCTCACCACAATCGAGACCCATCCAGCCGTCAGGGATACCGTCACTATCAGTCGCATACCCGGTCTTCGCATCCGCGGAAAACGAATCCGCAGTGATGTAATCAACCGGCAGCACAATTTTAACGTTATTCTTCTTCGCCTTCTCGACGAGGTCCTTGACCGTCTTCGCGCCCTCCTCATCGAAAAGCGAGTTTCCAATCTTCACGTTCTCGAGCGTCTTCTTGAACGTAAAGGCCATGCCGCCGCAGATGATGAGCGAATTTACCTTTGTGAGCAGGTTATCGATGAGTTGGATTTTGTCGGACACTTTTGCGCCGCCGAGGATGGCCAGGAAGGGGCGGGCCGGGTTCTCGAGAGCTTTGGCGAAGTACTCGAGTTCTTTCTTGACGAGGAAGCCAGACGCTTTTTGTGGGAGCGAGATGCCGACCATGGAGCTGTGGGCGCGGTGGGCGGTGCCGAAGGCGTCGTCTGTGTTCGTTAGTGCGTGTGTGAGGAAGATGGGGAGGTTGGGGACGGACTGATGTAGATATCTCCCAAGGCAGTCAATCCCTTCCTGAACTCCTCAACCTTCTCCTTGTCCGCCTTGACCTTCTTGCCATTCTCATCCTTATAGCTCCCCTCCTCTTCAGGGTGGAAGCGCAGGTTCTCAAGCAGAATAACGCTGCCCTCGGCGGCGTTGTTCACAGTGTCTTCGACCTCCTTGCCGACGCAGTCTTTGCAGAAAATGACTTTCTTGTCGAGCAGCTTGGAGAGCTCCGCGACGACGGGCTCGAGACTGTATTTGGGGTTTACTTTGCCGTCCGGGCGGCCGAGATGTGACATCAAGATCACGGATTTGGCGCCGTGGGAGAGGGCGTGCTTGATTGTGGGGAGGGCGCCGACGATGCGTTGGTTGTTGGTTATGTGCTTGTTGGAGTCGAGGGGGACGTTGAAATCGACCTGTGGAGGATTAGTGGTGTCCAGCTAGAGTCTTTGAAGTTGATTGAGAGCGTAGGTATCTCGAACGCCGCAGGGTTTTCCTCGTGCCTTCTCGCTGCGATCCAAATGGAGATGATACTCACACGAACAAGCACCCTCTTCCCCTTGACATCCACATCCGTAATCGACAGCTTGTTGCTCAGCGACATATTGATTGCTTGTAATCGTTTTCTTCTGTAGTTTCAACGTATTTCAGAAGCTCAATCGAGACGTCAGTTGTATAGTCAAAGGTTTTGGTGTTGACGTCCGCGTAGAAAGATGAGGAGAGATAGCGGGGCAGTCGCGGTCCAAGCTCCCTCCCCCAGAAAAAGGTGGGGTGACGACATCACACCTTACACTCCCATACAGCTCCGGCCTATCGAAACCCGCGGAAGTGAAAAGATGATTCGCCAACGCTCGGCTATCCTCGTTTCACTTGAAAGAACGCCCCGAAAAGCGCGGGTTTGTAGTCAACTTCTTCATGTTGTTCCGGGTTTACTTCGTGCTCTCGGGCAGGCGCGGGTATCTGAGTTTAGAGCTGCCCCGCGGCCGGAAGGGTGGAGAATTTGAGCCTGGAATGCGGAGGGGATCTGGTCATATGAGCGGCTAGCTTGATGCATCTGAACGTGTTAAAGGCCAATTTTGTCTGTACAGTTGTCATAGGAAAAGAAGTACGGTGCAAGAACGCATGCCAAACCCTCAAAACGCCGACGAATGCTCAAAACGCCAAACCAAACAACCAAAACCGTGCTACATCCAGCACAATGACAACCCTGAACTCGCACATCCATGCAGTAAGGCCGTTACACGAACAGATCTCCAACTAACCAACCGGCTATGCAACCTCATCGGCTGAGTTGGTCAGTGACAGATACGCGGTCCACGCAATACCAACCGTAGACACAAACGGCTATCAGAACATTAGCACCACTACTCGACTCCACTGGGGATATTAGCAACTCACAATCTGGAACTGGATAGGCATCAACCGGAAGTTGATGATCTGGACCGCCGGCCACACCATGTAATTCGCCTTGAGCGCCGGCACATATACGTCCTGGAACTTGCGCTGCACAGCACGCTTCCCGCCGCCTTCGGCGACCGTCATGAATGTGAAGAAGGCCCCGAGACCAACAGGCGCAAACAGGAATTGATCAAAGGCCACGCGCTTCAACGCCGGACCGAAGGCAGCGCTTTTGGTAACGGGGAACGTGCGCGAAAGGAAGGAGAACCATTTATGTTGAATCGGCGCCATGAGGAAACCGTAGGCCATGAAGCGGGTCAGGCGTTCGAAGTCAAAGGGTGGAGGAAGCAGCTTGGAGTCGGGGATGATGCCGCCAGGTGGGCCCGGGATGCGCTTGTCGAGCTCGTGGATCTCGATGGCGACGAGGTCGTCCTTGTCTATGCCGCCAGGTTTGCGGGCTGCGCGTTGGCGGACGGCTGTGAGGGTTTGTGCGACTGTGTCTGCGATGCCACCGAGGACCTGAGGCCGTCAGTAGGAGCTTTGTGAAGCATGTATAGAAGAACGAGGAACACGTACGGCGTTCGTTATCATAGTCGTCAGCACCGGACGCTTCGCATAGTATGAGTTGAACTTCCTCGTCAAGAAGGAGACGGCCGCCATTTGGAGTAGAAATATGAGAGCGTGGAGAAGGGGCTTGATAACAGCGGATTAGCTATGCGCACTCGAACAGCAAACACCCAACGGTGTGACAAGTCCACCACTCACTATTTTGCCGTAAATCCAGCGGCTGTTGAGTTGATGTAGGAGCCGCCGTCGCGTGTGCTCGATCATGGTGTGTGCGGTTTTCTGTTCGTGGTGTGGAGAAAGGCCCGCGCAGGTATGACGTCTGCTTGTCGCCAAGCCGTGGGCTTGGAGGGTGATCTGTGGCGGTGGCCTCAGGGATGAGCCGAGTGCGGAGCGACACTGGTCGTCTGTTGACGAGCGAGAGAGCGAGCTGTGCGGTGGGGAGTTGTTTATGGCAATGGAGATGTCGCGATGAGGAGGAGGTGTGGTGGTGTAGGATGCAAACGTCGCCGTCAGAGGCGGTCTTTGATGCGGAGAGGGCGGAGGCCTAGTAGGCGCCGAGCGCTCCGGGCAAATCAGATGGCGCCCGTAATGTCTCGACTCAACACGATGATAGTCGGCGGAGAATTAATGACGGCGGGACAGATTGCAATAGACATGGTTATAGTTGTAAGCAGGACCGTCTCCGTAGAAGTGAGCAACGGAAGGTGACAATACTAGAGTAGAAATCGCAATAGAAGGCCACTTTAAGAGATCAGCTAATTGAAGAGAACCTACAAGATTGTATGGGAGACCCAAACTTAGTTTATTGTTACACATGTGTATGATTACACCGTCTGAGGTTTCAATGTTGTCATGCGAAAACGAGCGTTGAGTCTACAACGGTAGGGGCCTATCGGGCAGTTGGTTTAGTGCCATAGCTAGCGTCACCATTCAACACTTTTCTGCTGAATTGCCTAAATAGGCAATGTCGAAATCCGCTGATCAACCTGCACAAGGTGTAGGACTCTTATCTAGACTAGTCGGCTGGCTAGTTATCCATGCTCTACCGACCCTGTTTTCCACCGGGACGGCATATTGGTGCCTCCATCAAATACATAACCCATCTTATTGACACAGTTATCAATTTCCCTAAACGCCTCACGCCCCCCGTGCCATGAAAGCAATAAACCCTATCCTTTCAAACCCATCCGAACCTCCAGATCTCCATACCCTCATACAATCAGAACACATATCTCATTCACCCACTACCTCCCAAACTCCCAACAATCTTACCAATAAACCGCCCCTCCCACTCCCTCGGATCATCCCCCGCCTCCACCGCTCCCATCCGTTCCGCCAGGAACCGTCCCGTCAGCCCCACGCTCTCATACCACGCTCTCACTTCCTCATCCACACCATCCTCCCCCCATACAACGACCCGATCATCGCTCAGCCTTACCATAGGCTTCGGCCGCACGCCCCGAATATTCACAAGCATGTGCAGGATATCGCTGAAGCGCTCGCCTTGCTGTACATAGTACGACGGCGAACGATCGAACGGCCATTTCGGCGCAATAGTCAAAGACGGTGCAACGAATTCCGGGCCGAGGATACCGGAAGCGGTTGCGGAGGCGCTTTGTAAAGCTTGCGCGAGAGCGGCGTCGGATTCAGGTTGTGGTGACGAGACGGCGTCGTGTGTGCGTGCGTCTGGGATGGCCTGCGCTATGCTCGGGGCGTCTGGCGCTGGTATTGCGTTTGCTGTGGTTTTCTGATCCCAGCGCTGGAAAAGCCAGCACATGCGCTCGACGCAGGCGAGCAGGATGACGGCGATCAGGAAGGTTTCGAAGGGGTGGATTTGCTGGCGGCGGAGAAGTCGCCGTTCAAGGTCGTTCATTACCATGCGGGCTTGAGGCCCAGCGCGCTTCTCGGCCGCAGCTTGGAGCTGTAGAGTGATTAGTCTGTAAGAAGTAGAATGCTCGCGCGGCGTAATGGGTACTCGGGCTTCTTCCTCGAGCTCTGATTGTGTGATTATTGTTGGTGTCATTGTGGGCGCTGCTACGGGGTTGGAATATAAATGCCACCGCAGATCCCGAGATGTCAGGATCTGAGTAAGATGCCACAGTTCGACGACTTTGAGGAAAAGCCCATCTGGGTTCGTACCACCGAGTGCGAAGCCCGTTTGAATCGTCTTCGCCATGAATGGGGAGGACTCCGCGTCAACGAAAGCATGGACGGATTTCTGAACGTAGTGTTCTAGTCGAGTTGGTATTGTATCCTCGTCATCGATGATCTCAACGCCCAAAGGGGCGAAGGTACCAAGGATGACGGGGTCGATGTCCGCGTTCGCCATAGCTTGGTCGCTGGACCTCAACGTAGGAAATGTAGCAAATATGTTGGAGTCGACATGGTGTGTGGCTTCTAGTCGACCTGGCACCGGATCCAAACGTAGTTGGTTCCTTGCGTAGCCCAGCGCCTGGAAAGTGAGCGTGGCCTGTAGCCCAACCGAATACAGCGTGAACTCCTCTGCGATACGCGTGCGGAAACATGGCTGCTTCCACAGTCGCGCTGCTTCAGAAAACGTGCAGCTTCGGCAAGGGTCACCGGGTGAACAGGGCTTCTTCAACATGCGACAGCGTATGCATGCGCCGTGTCTTCGCATATCCCGAACCTCCAGACGCCGCGTTTCGGAGAAGCGTCCTCGCACTTTTCGATCTGACGGCTGGTGGTTCGCTGCCACATTCGAAGTTAGCGAAGGGTCCGTAATGTCCACGCTGGGTGCTCGGGGCAATGCATTCAAGACGCATTCCTCGGTGCGTAGGTTCCGTTGTTGGTCACTGATCAAAGACTCAAAGCTTTGCGTAGGCCCCGACCATGGATGATGGATCCTCAGATCAGCACTCGTCGATGGCTCAGTGTGTGCGGAGCTAAGGTCGGGGTCCACCACTGCATTGGACAGCGGTAGCAAGTTGCTCAGCTCAGTGGCAGCAGACGCTGTCATGACAAGAGATGGGTCCATGGGGTTCATGGGAGCAGTCGTAGTGGCAAGGTATGCTGAGTCCCGAGGTGAATGCGGTAGCGATCCCTGAAGCTGATGAAGTGGAGAAAGGGCGGGCGCCCCTGGTGTCTCCAGAGCCTGAGAGACGGCAGCTCCAATGGCCAAGCCGTGTCCATCATGACGCTCATCGTGCACAAGGAACTCATCCATAAAGGACCCGTCTATTGGTGCATGGTTCACAGGTGGACTCGGTGGCTTTGCGGCTAGGGGACGTAGTCCTATGCGTCTTGGAGGCAGACCTTGGGGGTTTAGCGACTTTGCTCCCCTTGCACGTTTCCTACTACTCTTCCCGGAGAGGTCCAACTGTTGCCTAGAGACCTCCGCTAAAGTCTCCAGAGCTGAGAGTCCCTGATTCGGAGGCGCGTAAGACAGATTAGAATGATCTGCTCCATGTTGCCAGCTGCCATGCATCATCACAGCATGGATCTGTGCAGTTCCAACAGGTGGATCATTGAAATGCCGCAAAACTCGCTCACGGTCCGCAGTTGAGATAGCAGGACAGCTTCTCATCAAGTGGTTTGCAAGACGTTCTGGACGTCCTTTGGGAAACTGTTTTGTGTTAGTATCGGATGGCAGAAAGGTGCCAAACAGATATTACCCTTTCGCCACATGATTTACAAGTTTGCTCGTAGCGATTGCTAAGATCATTGATCTTTTGGCCGCGCTCGAAGAACTCGGCGATGAGTCCATGAGGCTTCCGCCCCATGCCGACGGAGACGGGACCGAAGGGTGAATGTGCTGCGGGCGGTCAAGAGGGGCCCTGGCGGGTGGATTTTGCCGCATGTCAACGGGATAGTGCAGTCTTGGCATACGCGCTTTCAGCGCTTCAGGTATAGCGTACATTTCCACGCAGCCACTAACCTCTCCATGATTAGCGGCTTTTTCGTCTCTTTGAACGTCATCAACGTCCTTTCATCGGATATGGGCCCGGATACTTTCTGGCCAACTCACGATAGCCACACGTCGTCTGTGCAAAAGCAGCGTTGGCTGTGTACTATACTCAGCAGCCGAAGTCATGTGTCCTTCCTTCGCCAGTCGACATCTGCAATGATTCAGCTCCCTGCCACCATGGCTGCAAGTGGAACAGTTCCTGACTAGACCACCACGATCATGATCCGGCGGAGGTTAGGAACCCTGAGCATGTGAATGCCTGGATATAAAGATCCGGCATACCCCGCTCGTTGTTCTCGTTTCCTTATCCATCATTATTATGTCGTTTGCTTTTTTCAAACCCTCCATGGAGTTGTCAGCCCTCATTGGGGCGCGTGGCGCAACTGGTCTTGCGCTGCTTGCTGTCTATGTTACGGTATGCAGAGTACTACGGTTTCGTCGGCGAAACAAGAAACATGCCGAATACCCTTATAAGACAAGAGAAGACTTCTCGAAGATGACAGCAACGCATGCGTGGGAGATTTATAGATATGTAGCTTCGTTGGAGTTTCCGTTTTTGCATGAAAAAGCCTTACAGTTTGCTTTGTTCAGGTATGCTGCATTTCATAGTAATCGCTCTCAGCATATTAGCTACCCCTTTAACTGTCGAAAAACACATCTCCTCCCTTCTCTAACACCCCCAGGACCTACGGCATCCCCACAATCTCCACCCTCCTCTCCTCCACCCGCCAACTCGCCGCACCTCAACTCGCCCCCCGCCGCTACGAAGACACCGCCCTCCTCATCGCCGAATTCCTCGTCCACCCACCTTCCCACCCCCGCTCCAATGAAGCAATAGCCCGCATGAACTACCTCCACAGCATCTACCAACGCGCGGGCAAAATCTCAAACGACGACATGCTGTACACCATGTCCTTATTCGTCCTCGAACCCACCCGCTGGATCGCATCCTACGAATGGCGCTCCATGACCGATATGGAGATCTGCGCTCTCGCGACCTTATGGAAAACGATTGGAGATGCCCAGGGTATTAATTTCTCGGCCTTGCAACACGGACCCAATGACTTCCGGGACGGATTGGAATTTTATGAGGATTTGAGGACTTGGGCAGATGAGTATGAGAATCGCGCTATGGTGCCCGATAAGCATAATCATCTGGTGGCGGAAGAAACGACTGCGTTGCTCGTTTGCAATATTCCGACTTTCCTGAGACCGGTTGCGAGAAACTTTGTGGTTGCGCTTATGGATGAGAGACTGAGGAAGGCCATGGTGTATGAGCCTGTACTAGCCATTCATCATCGTCTCGTTGATGTTATGTTTGCGGTACGTCGGTTTGTGTCGTTGTATCTGTTTCCTCCACGCCCGTATTTCCTGCGGCTGAAGGTGGTTTCTGAATCTGCGGATCCGAAGTCTGGGCGGTATTTTAAGGAGTACTACGAGCAAGAACCTTGGTACGTCAAACCGACGTTTTGGAATAGATACTCCGTATCGTCGTGGGTGAGGTGGGCGACGGGGAGACCATACCCAGGGTGCAGTGATAAGTTCAAGCCCGAGGGTTACCAAATTTCCAAAGTCGGTCCTCAAAAATTCGAAGATAAGGGTTCGGAGGAGTGTGAGGTGGTCAAGAAGAAGTTAATGGAGGGGAGAGCGGGGGTGGAATGCCCGTTTGCGGTGCGGAGGTAGGGGAAATTATCAAACGGCAACGTGTTGTGGCTTTCGCAACGCTTTAATTTGTTATATTAAAGTATCTCCTATAGCGGAAATGCAGCCCAGTATCTCGCGCCCACAAGCCATAAAACGCTTTGAGGAAGTGAAGTTTCCCCGGTAAGAGACGGGATGCCCACGCCTAAATTAGACAGAAGACCACCGGGTTAGTGGAGAATCAGGCCCCCTGTCCTCATCCCATGTCCTTGAACGGACTCGCACCCACCCAGAACCGTCAGAGTCGTTTGGCCTCCAAAGGGGAGGTTCCGTGCAGTAGAGGAAAAGGATCTGCAAAATAGGATACAGATGAGCGTCATGGGTTGAGGAAACAGTTTCCATGTCCTCATAAACTGTCTTAAGAACCACTCACGCTCACTCAAGGTGTCCAAGGAGTCCATAGTAAGCGTCGACCCGGCGAAGTCTCTCTTCATTCCGAACCACCGAAGACCCCGCGTATCCCAGGTCGGAGTGCTTCTCACCACAGATTTTCTGCGGAACCAACAACGCCTTCTTGATCTTCCCTTCTTCAGCCAGGATCCTGGTCCCGGGCTCGTTGTCCTTTGCGAGCCACTCACCAAGACCCATCCACGTGCTGGAATCGAATGGATCTTCGGCGACACAACCAGTGGCGATAGACCGAAGTCCTCTTACCTCGGCATCGAAAATGGTAGCAGGCAGTCTTGTGCCTGTTGAAGTCTCTTTCCATACGTAGCGCTCCGTAATGGGCTCGATACTCATGTGGTCCATATTCGAGATAAATTCCGGAATAGACTCCATATTCATCTCGGAAAGCCATTCGAGGGCCCAGGTAGAGCCGCGGTCGAAGTCGAGCATTGAAAAGTAATCCGTGTCGCCATGCAGACGAATCACCCAGTGCTGTACTGATTCGAAAGGCCTGTCGCAAATCTTTAGAACAGGGTACGCGAGAGTTTCTCTTTTCATCATATCTACGCAGATCTGGATCAGGGCCTCACACGAATAGCCGCCATCTGTCGCAATCACGTAGATGTTGCTATTGGTGAGTCCCGGGGTGTTTTCGACAATGAATCTCTCCAGCGCAGGTATCATCCCAACCCATGTGCGCTTGTTCAATGAATCGCTGCAATTGACGACCAGGGACTGGAGGGATGAGATTCCCGTGACAGGCTTGCACACGCCATTTTCGGTTTTGCCGATGATATCGGGGCACATAGATGACAACCGCACTCTAAGATTGCGCATGCGAGGCAGAAGTCGACGGATGGTGTCACATGGGTGGATATCCATTTCCATCTGAAAATCCTCGCTGTCATCTGTGACGATCTTGTGAAAGTAATCACTGTTGTCGTCACTGGGATTGCCTTCATCTTTGTCGCATTGATGAGATTCGGAGTCATCCGCTCGGAAGGGAACCGGTGAAAGTGGAGAGTCTGTTTCGCCACATTTCGAAACATCTGAGTCTTCATTCAGCGAACCCGTATCTGCGCCGTGAGTCGACTCGTTCTGAGGTTTATCTGTTGTTGGATCAGAATGACGGTCAATCTCGGAGGTGCCGTGTGAGTCCGAAGCAGAGCGGGCTTCATCGGGATTAGTATCAATAGACATAGCAGTCTCAGAGACGGAAGGATGCCTGTGAGCCTCGGGAGAATCGTCAGAATCATCGTGAGGATCATCGTCAGAATCGATATCTGTCCATTCTTCGGAATCACTGTCGAGGCTGGCGAACCTTTTGCGGTAATTGTAACCGCGCCCTGGGTCCAATTCGAGATGGATACAAGTTTCCGGGAGGGAGTCCAGCAGCGCAACAAGGGCCGACGGATATAGGTTACAGAACTCCAGGTCTTCAACAATTAGACTCATTGAGATCAAGCCAGTCATTTGTCTGATCAACGGGATCAGTAGCAGGATGTGGGTTGCTTTGACCAGGCGCAACACGTGCTTGGCCTGTGCCTTCCGTTTCTCCTCAGGCGTAACCTTGCGGACAAAGAAATTGTATTTGAGGTTGATTTGGAATCGATTCTCGGACCCGGACAGTCAACGATCGTACCAGGGTTCCGTAGCGGGCGGCGTTGAAGATCTCTGGAAACTTCTTGATTGAAAGGTTTGTGAGAGCAATGTTGGCATAGAAGACACGAGCTCCTAGGTCGTGGAAGCGTTTCTTGACGAGCTGGAAAGAAAGCATATCACCTTTGGGGGTGCAACTGTAAGCGCTTCTGCGCCGGAGCTGTGTGGCTATTGCGCAGATGAATTCGTCAGGTAGGTCTGCTATACCCGTCGAAGCCATTTTGAGCGGGAGGTGATGTGATTGTGTGATGAAGCGGGAGAGGGAGTGGAATCTTGCGAGGTTGTAGCCTGGGGCAGGCGCTCGGAAGAACGTCTGGACGTTGGGTGGTGCCTTCCCAAATGGGCCACTCTTTGAAGCAACCAGTGGACGTACAATTCAGCACGGTAAATTACCTCACTACCTCAAGAACCCCAAGAGCAGTCTTGGGAAAACGCCTTTTTAACTGGCTGGCAACGGTTTACTCACATCTCTGCCTTCCCTCTCCCCAAACAGCCCTCTCGAGGCCTTCCACCGCTACCCGAAAAGACCTTCACAACACTTCACATTAGTTGGTCCAGGACAGCGATTACTGCTCTTCATTAGCATGCAACTCATTTACCTCTGACGGTTTGCAGACTCACCTTCTGAATGTACCACGCATGCGACTACACTCATTTCTGCCCCGCGTATTCGTGTTGGTACAGTATCCAGTGAGCGACCCAGCACCATCGCAGTAGTACGTCAAGCAGCATTTATTGTTCGAGCCTATCACAGAATACAGCGTCAGTTCATGTGCGTGCCTTGAAGTGCTGGTTTTTACCTCCTGAGCACCGGTCGTCGACCACGAAGCCGTGGGCATCGATGCATGCGTTTGGAGTTGTGCAGTAGCCGCGGTGCGTCTGTGAGGGAGTTATCAGAAACATGACGCTGACTTGTGCACCGAATAACACACCTTCTTGTCGAAATCAGACCAGTATGAACAGCTTTCAGCTGACGCGAGAGAAACAAGCAATGGGAGAAATGGGGCAAGATAGGCGATAAACTTCATGGTTACAATATCGTTGAAGAAGCTTGGGGCATATGGAAAGGCAGGTTAAGCGGGTGGCTCAGCTTTTTAGAGCTTTTACAAGCTTTGCAACATTCGCTAGACCGTTGCAGCAGGGTGCACGGTTTACGAGTGAGGCGAAAGTCGGTGGCTTCATGCGAATGTGGGGTATCCAATAAGCGCTGGGATTGGGGTGGTGCTCATTGCCTGAGGCTGATAATGCGGGGTCTTTTATGCATCTTTTGCTCGTATTCCGTATTTCGGTTGACAGCTGAGAGCAACGTGAGGGCTACTACTCGCCCAAGAGCTTCCCAGTTGCGATTTTTGATTTGGAGTTGCGGCTAGGAAGTCGAAATGGTTGAACCATAGGGGCAGCCAGCCTTTCTATGTCGATATGGCTATGACTATGCTTTCCCAAGTTGCCCTAAGGTGAACTGCAGCCTCCGTGCAGCGAGGCTCATTAAGATGTACGTCCAGCGCTCTTCGCCCTGTCAACACCTACTAGAGTCAGTCCAAACCGCCACCAATTCAGCGAACCCCTCACCCTTCTTAAAATCCCCTAACCACCTAAAACCCAAAAAATCCAATCCGCAAAGAGATCCCCAACGGGATCTTCCCGGTCGGGCTCGGGGTCGGCCAAGGGGCCCCCATAACGTTGGTTATACAGGGACTCATCAGCTTCAGTCCATCGAGTATTCCATTGCACGTGTAACGGCATCAGCCGAATCGGGACTCCGCGCCACATTCTCCCTACCCGGAACCAGACGTCCTCACCAGGGTTCCCAGTACTCAGTTCATTTCGAATTAGAATACATAGGACCCCGAATGCAATGATTGTGGCGATTGACCTCATGGTTTCGTGTAGGACGGCAGTGTCATATATTATCGTTGGGGCTTGTGCTGCGGAGCACTGACTTCCTGTGAAGATATACATAGCGGTGATTTTAAAGGTGATGAGTTCGAACAAATACGTTCAGAGTGAGGGTAAAAGTAATGTCTGTTTTCGACTTTGAGATGGTTTGTGCCGTGTCGTCAGGGCGCCCGTCGGCTATTCCGGCAGTGACGTTACTGCCGTTATGCCCAGTCAATCCGGAGAAAGGTCGCTACCTAGATAAGCGACTGTATATCCAAACAGACACGACTTACTCACAGGCTCAACCGTGTGTACCTCAAGTTGGCTAGACGGTTTTAGTGTTGCTGACATTCACGTGAGAACGCGCGTTCGTGTCACGCGTCAAGCTTCGCCCAGGTATCAGTTGACGTTAACATACTGCTTAGCGTTGAATTCGAGTTTGTATTGATGGCACTTGTTGCATTCACCTCCGAACGTACAGGTTGCCATTTTGCTGGATACCAACAACCATGACTTCGAGTCAGCACCGGAAGAGATGCCTGAGGTATACAACTCATTTGCCGATACTGTACACCTTCCGTCCGTCTCACTTTAGCTTTGCATACTGCTTTCCCCATTTTTCCGCAATTTCCTTCTCGCTAAACCTTCTCGTCTTGCTCCTTAGCATCTCAGCTCTCTCTTCAAGACTCATGCTCATCTGCGCGCCCATTGGGACCAGACACTTCGCCAAGTGCGTATAGTTCTTCGTCAATACCGAGAAGGTAATCATGAGATAGTCGATGTTGTAAAATACCAGCGCTTGCTCATCTGCGTACTTTTCTTTCTGGGAGAGGAAAGCGACGGGGTGTTCGCGCCAGTGGCGGAGAGGGTTCAGGTGGTGCGAGGTGTGGTAGCCGTCGTTGTAGCAGTAGCGGTTGCTCTGGAGGGTTGTGTGTCAGCTCATGAAAGGGGATGAAGGGGATGGCGAACTTACTGCTGTATCAATCAAGGTAATGCTTGAGCGGAAATCCGAGTCTGGTTGCGATTCATCCACGAAAGCATGCTGGCCCCAGTTCCCCACCATGAGAGCCAGCCGCATAATCATAAGCGGCACCAAATACACACAGGTCGTTGCGGGCGCTTTGACTTTCGTGAAAAGCAAGTACAAAAAGATGTAGTTGCAGATCTCGGAGCCACCCGCTTTCAGCGCAAGGTCTTGTTTTCCTTTGCGGAGAAAGTAGCGCGGCAGATCGAACCAGATCAGGAAGTAGAAGCGCCCGAGATATTGCAGGAAGCTCGACAATTCGTCGCGCTGGTATCGCACGGTGGAGCTGAGATCGTCGGGCCCATTGCCCTCAACGTGGTGGTGCTTGACGTGGTGGAAGTAGTAGCTGTTCCAGGTATGTCCCATCAGCGGATCCGTGACGTAGGGAAAGTATAGGTCTATCCAAGCCAGCTTCTTCTTAAGGATCCCGCGCATGTGGATGTGCTGGTGCATCATCAGCGTGTACGTTCCCATGTTCACGACCTGCCACACACAATGCAGTATTCCATGCCACCAACGGAAGTCGTAAAAGAGGTATGCCGCCGATGGGATCGTGGTTGTCAGGTACAGGAGCAGGTGGGAGACCATGACGACGTCCGTGTCAACGCGCACGATGGACTGCGCCCAGCGGATGTAGGGGTCGAGAACCCATTTGCGGAGGAACGGGGATTTGATGGTCGCAATATCGAGGGTGAAGAAGACGGAGGGCTCGAAATCGGCGGATTGGGGGTCGTTAACGGCCCTCAGAGCTTCAATTATCTGTTTTTGGAGGTCGTGGATATCTATTCCGTATTAAACCATGAGCTGATGCCGATGCAAGGGAGCAATGCAACGTACCTTCTGCAGCATCCGGCGCCCTAAGAGCGGACTCTCTCTCATAACGATTGTAGTCGTTCTGCAGCACGTCGAGCACCATGCGATCCTGGGGCGTCAGCGCCGCATCGGGCTGCAAGCAGAGGTTGACCATGGCCGCTCTTCAGGTTGTGGGAATTGACAACGAGGGGACAGACATTTTGCCACTGTGTAAGACAGGAGCTCCAACAGTAGTGCCCGACCCCAGAAAGGGGATGTCTCTAAGAAATATGGGTCGGGGCGTAGCGTGCGGGAGACCTTGCGAGCTTGGCAGGGTCTGTATTAGACATGGGTGTACAATTACGTAATAGCGTACAGTATAATACGAACAGATCTATAAAGATTTAGACTTACGTAATCCACCACCGAGCGGGACAACCCACCGAGCGGGACAAAATCTCTTGGCGCAACCACCTCATCTTTTTCAACTTCAATTCTCATCAACGTACTCCACAAGCGAGTCGGACACACAAGCGAGTCGGACACTTTTGCCAAGACCCCACCAAATGTACTGCCACTGACTTTACAATCAATATGCCTCAACCTACACACGCGCAATCAGCCTCAAAGGAGGCTCAAATACATCTTGCTCTTTACGCTATCCAACAAGACGCGAGGCTATCCATACGACGCGCTGCGAAGCTCTATAACGTTCCCCGAAGTACACTAAGCGACCGACGCGCCCAAAAACCTCAACGGCGCGATACTAGACCCAACAGTATGAAGCTGACTTTGACTGAAGAGGAGGTCATTGTAAGACACATACTTGAGCTAGATTCGCGAGGGTTTTCCCCCACGCTCGCCGCTGTAAAGGATATGGCCGATTCTTTGCTGGCTGCACGTCACTGTGACCCAGTAGGCGTCAACTGGCCTGCCAACTTCGTAAAGCGTACACCTGAGCTCGAAGTCAAATTCAATCGAAAGTACGACTACAAGAGGGCCCTCTGCGCAGATCCGAAGCTGATTGGCGACTGGTTCGAGCTTGTTGCAAACACAAAGGCAAAATACGGCATTACTGATGAAGACACCTACAACTTTGACGAGACGGGCTTTATGATGGGCGTAATATCAACAGGAGCTGTTGTCACTGGCTCAGACCG
>MU006576.1:492264-509838 GCA_010093795.1 Sporormia fimetaria CBS 119925 | reverse complement strand
TGGATACTGTGTCGCTTGATGAAGCGCGTAACCCAGCTATCGCTGATGCTGTTCTTGGCAACTTGTGACGCGAAATTCCGGATCATGCGCCTTGTGGGAGGTAGGCCTCTTCTTGTAAGCCCTTTGATATATCTTACAAGCTCTTCCTCTTGCTGTGGGCTGAGTTTTCGCTGGTTGACTGCCTTGGCTGCGCATGACGTTTGAATCTGCTGGTGTCTCCGCGATAGTGTAACCCGCTCAACACCATAGGTTTTGGCAACTGATGTATACGAAAAAGCTTTTCCTGGTTCTAGCGCTTCAATAGCTGCAACAGCAGCCTCGATTGACCCCATTATGGCTGAGTTATGGCGCGTTGAAATTTGAGTGTTCTGGTGTTGCGCGATCGTTACGCGAATCCGATCGTCACGCGCACGGACACGGTATATACCGGATGGTTCCTGCAGCGAGCCTGTTATCGATAAAGCTCACAGAGCACTCGTCCACCACTAACTCCATACTTCACTCTCAACCTGGGTTTCAAGACCAAGCCATTCCACCAACACTGGCGCATTTTTACTTCTTTATCCATTTCGTTGAGTCAGTCGTTCCATACACGCATGATTCGGAATGGAGCGCTTCGTAACATGTACGCCGATGAGCGTTGTAAGTTGCAATCCTGTTATGGGCGGATTGCATGCAACTGCCATCTTGAAACGTCCCCACTTCTGACCGTGCTAGAATCAAGGGATTTTCGATGATGCACCTCCAGAGATGGCAAGGTATCGCTGCGAACTCACCGCATTGTCCCACACATGCAATTTCTACTTTGTCGCTATTCAAGACACTATCCACATTTATCGGCCGAACGTGCTGCAAAACCCCCGCAAAGCCGTATTTGTTCTTCGCCCACAACCCTCCGCGGAAGGTCAAAACACACCAGGTTATATTGACCCATATCATCCTCATGTGTTCAACAGGATTCTCGTGGATTATCTTGGGAATAAAGAGGTTCTGGTCGCGGCCAGTGATGACGGGGACGTGGTGGCTTACTACATCTCGACACTTGAGAGGGCCGTAGAAGAGGGAACGGACCCTGGCTCTGTGAAACCGTTCTTCGTAACCAACGTGCAAGCTTCTGCTTGGGGACTCGCTGTTCATCAAAAAGCGCGCATCCTGGCCGTCAGTTCGAATACCCACAATGTAACGATAATACCGTTCGACCTTGATCAGTCTGGCCATGGCGTGGAAGCAATGATGGCGGTGAGGCCTCCCGAAAGGACCACCTTGGCTCTCGAGACCAACATCCCGTTTGTGACTTTCGACAACGTCAATCTAGGCCTAGCGGGTGTGACTCTTCGAACCGGCACCATCGAGGGGAGAAGCACTGTTTTTCAATACGACCCTTCCACCAAATGGTTCTCAGAGAGCAGTGAATTCTTGAGCCACAGCAGCGAAGACAACGATGCCCTTGGGAGGCGGTATCGGCCCTTCGACAGTAGAGCAATTCACGGGACCTGGGGAGCCTTCTTCATGGACCCCTACAGCGGCCGAAGAGCAGTGGAGCCGGAGGAAGCCTTCGGCGACATGTTCGTGAAACGAGCACAATACAAGCATGTCGACCTGACTTTTGTCAAAGTAGTAGAGAGAAAACTGCGCGAGAAAACCCTCTATTTGTCTTGCAGACTTCCTCTCACACTTTCACGTTTCCTCTCGGAAGAGAATAAAGACTTCGACGCGGCAAGTGAAAGCTGTCATGACACGTCAGGCAGTGATACGCCCCTTTCTCTTGGGGACGAACAAGAGGACTATAATCACCACGGGCAAGTTGATATGACGCGCACTCTTGCTGGCGGCATAGATGACACACCAACCCCGGCTGTTCCAAATCCAGTATCGGTATCTGTACCCTCTGGGGAAGAATCCCAATTGTACCTGATAGAGCCGCAATCGGATGAGGCCGTCACGCATGAAAGCCTCATCACTCTCGACGATCCTATCGACAGCCCTCCAGAGGTGCCGCAAGAGGCTGCGGCAAACGCGAACGCCGTGAGTGGGTCAACCAATGACGATGCAGAGAACAATGCCGCCGACGCCTCCGCAGGGTTGATAGCATGGGCCCAGAGTGAAGTAGGCGGTGAAATTCTCAATGGTATGGCGCTTTGGGGACACCGCCTTGAAGGAAGTTGCTAACTTGATGGGACCAGGATTGGGGGATTGGATAAATGCAAAAGTGAAAAGAACAAACCTCCCTAAGGAATCTCCAGTACGTATGTTCGGAGCTCCCTTCTTGTCGTCTGACGTCGAAACAGTGCAAAAGACTTCCAGATCTCAAAGCGGCTGTCATTATCACCAACCTGGGAGTATATCTTATTCAGGAGAATGGAGAGACGCCGTTGATCTCTATGTAAGCTGCATATCACCACCAGAAAGGACCTGCGAACCTCTCACGCATCTCCTCATCTTTCCACACCAAAACTAACACCATACACAGGCAAGCCCCCCTCTACAACCGCCACGACCGCATCATCATCCCTCAACCCACTGATCAAACCAAATACTACCTCTACATCCCCGAACTCTCCGTCTTCGCCGTCGCCTCCAACTTCGGCCGCTGCGCCATCTTCTCCATCACAAGGTTCCTCCACAAAGACAACACCTGGCGCTACGGTTTCCGCCAAGAACATCTTCTCCCAACGCGAGAGCAAGAGGAATTGCCCTTCTGGAGAAAGGGTCCTATAAATCCCCTCGTGGGTATTGCGGCCGGTCCGTTGCAGGGACAATTTGATGAGCCTGACGAACCTGAGGCGGGACAGGATGCGTATGTGAGACGTCCGATTGTGCGGAGATGGAGACTGTTTTTGTATTATAGCGATCATACAATTTTGACGTATGAGTTGGCGGGTGTTTTCGAGGAGACACTGGCCGAGTTTGTGGTCTGAGCTGGGATTGGAGTGGACTGGCGTTGGCGTTGAACTGGGTTGGCGTTGGGGTTTGGACCGGAGGGAAATGATGGGCTACTTAGATTTGCATCAATATCGGGTGCATTGATGGATACTAAATTAGGACAAGAAGATCCAGCCTCCGTCACTGTAGAGTTGTACAAGTGGATCGATTTCTTCATCCTCATACAAGACATAGCGGACATCCTGAACCAGCGCACAACCTACGATAAGTACGCCAACTTCTTCCTCGAATGCCCGACCATCTCCAAACATAGATTATTAACTCTGAGCCTAGGCCCAACAAACACGCCTCGCACGCCATCCTCACCGCTTTCGTCTTTTCGTCAACATACCCAGACATCATCAACATCCCCTCCGCAACAAAACTCGTCCGTCACAAAAGTCCCCCTCCCCCGTTTGACAGCCCAGCCACTGTGATCATCGCCTCCCTCCCAGCGAAAACAACAAACAAACAGAACTCTACAACAAAACGATCTCGTCTATCTCCCACCCCTCAAAATCCTCCTCCGCATCAATAGCCCAACTTCGTACTCATCCCACCCCCTCAGTCAACCTGATATTTTGCTTATCCACTCCCACTCGAGCCAGTCTTTGAACCGCACCCGCTCCCTCAAGTTTAAGAATACGCAAACAAACACGCCCATACCGCACACTCCGAGTAACGACGCCTATCCCTTCTGTCACGAAATGGCAAAGGGGATCATGACGAGGACTCATTCCGGCACGTATGCAAGGCAAGTGATGCGAATGACTATTGTTGCTGTCAAGTGCGGCGTTCAAAACTGCGCTCACATGGGATGTGAGGGCATACTGGAAATAGCCAAGACAGGAGGGTTGACAAGTATGAAGTCCCATCTGAGAAGTTTGAAGTATAAATGTAGATACAGGCCTTGTGTTGCCCAAGACTGCTTTCATTGCTTTGAGAAATTACTATGGGTATCCACCAGTCGCACCGAGTGAAGAATATACACGCTGACATATAAACCACCCTGAACCCAAGCAGCAGCAGCACTGCTCGCACGCGGTCTGCCACCTTTAGGCATGTGACCCTTCATCAAACCCCCATGCCCCGTCCTTTCCCTCAAATGTTGTCCTCCCTTCCAGGACGAGTCGATCACCATCTCGCAAGTCCTTACGGCTGCATGAAACCGTCAGCCTCCCACTTACAATCCGTCTCGAGCTCGAACGTCTTCTCCAAGGCCTCATACGCCCTCTGCGCTGCCTGAGTCCCCACCTGCAGACGCCTGGCCTTCAACTCCTTCGTCTTCGGCGTCGTAGCTCTCTTCCTGCCATAGCCAGAGCCACCGGTAATGCACTTGGAGCCGTCGGTCCACTGCGCATCATACACCGCCCTCCATACCGCCGAAGCATCGATCGTCATCTCGGGCGTGTAATACAATCGGCAATCTGCCTCTTCGTAGATGAATTGCAGCGCAATGCCGGAGTCGTCTTCGTATTGGATACCATCGCGCGTGTTCACTGCGCTGTTGACGGCAGCGCGATAGTTGTGGACTCGGTTTTCTACGTAGTTGGTCCGGAGAATGGAGTTATTGAGACGTTTCTTGAGCTCACCGTCGGCAAGGCCGATGGCATCCTCAGCAAGGCCCTGGATGTAGGTGAAGGCGTAGTTGTTGGTTCCCTTCGTGCCACCGAGAGCTTGCATGGGATCAGTGTTAGCGCGGCCACCGAGCGCGATGGTTTTGACGCCGGCTTGTTTGGTAAGGAGCTCAGCGAAGATGGTGCAGGTGGATGCGCAGTAGCCATCAGTGAGGAGAACGATATTTTCGGGCTCGAAGGGCCGCTCTCGGGAGACATTGGCTAGCGGACCATATCCGGTGATATTGATGCCTCCCGATTGGTATTGAATATTGACATCGGAAAGGTTCCATTGGTGAGGTGTGGTGTACATGCCTGCATGGTTAGGCACAGTCCGGAAACATCGCATGACGTACTTACCTTCGTGGCCTTGAACAGGACCAAACTTCTGCTCCCACGATTCAAACGACTTGGAGTCCGCCGTCATGTCGAATTGGTAATTGAAGTAGCTGGTCAGAAAGTATGCGAGGGTGAAGTTCGACGTAGCGACATGCGGATACTTGGAGCCGTATTGGCTGAAGGCTTGGCCTATAAAATCAACAGCTTCGATGGCGCGGAAGCGGTTCAGAGCATCGGGCTGAATATCTGGGAACAACTGTTTGAACAGATCATATCCCTCAAGAATGATGCCACCACCGTTGGCTTGGACGTCTATAATCAATTTGGTTTTGCCGGCTTGTTTGGCCAGTGCGAGGAACTTTCGCGTGGTCTCCTGGAATAACTCTCCGTAGGCGGAGGAGCCGACAAATGTGGGCACCTGAAGGACGGCGACATCCTCATATCCAGGCTCTTCGAGAAAGAAGCCGTTGATGATGTTGTCTGGCCCTGGGACAACAGGATTCGGATAACCCGGAGCTGTGGCCCCCATGGCTGGCGATGCTGTATCCTCCCGGTCAGACTTCATCCGGGTCTGAACAACGGCCTCGTTGCCATAGTAGATATACCGCCTGATCAGATCTTGTGTCGAAGTGATGTTTCGGAAAGGTACCATGAAGCGAGCGTAGTTTTCCATAGTATAGGTGGTCCCATTGGCAAAGGTCAGGGTTGTCGTCTCTCCAGGGTATACAAAGCGGCCTCGTCCACCACCGGTGAAGAAGCCAGTACCGGCACCACTGCCCCCCAAGCTGACCTGGGGAAGGCTGTAGAACATGTAGTTGTAGAGGGCATCGCGGTCCTGAAGCTGCCCGAACAGACTCCAACGCTCCGCCCACTCTGTGGCGTCCATGCCGTCGATCTGAACAACCGGGGAAGGAGTGTACGAAATGTTTTTGAAGTGAGCGCCAAGCACATCTTGGTAGGCGAAGATAGCTGGCAACTTTGAGCCGTCTTCCGAGACAGACACCAACGGGACAGGACGACCCCAGGTAAAGATATAACCCACGGCGTCCAGGACATAATTGAAGTGACCATCATGAGCAGACTGTATAAGAGTATACAAGTCCCAGCCGAATTCATACTCAGTGGAGTATTTCCCTGAGTAGAGGCCTGACTCGATCTGTTTCAGGCCTCCCATAATGTCGACCGGAGGCTGGACTCTTGTAGCGTACTCTTCTGGGGGATTCTTGAGCGAGTCCAGTGTGCTCTGCCACTGTATGAAAGGAGGAAGACTGTCCAACAGCTGTTGAGCAGAGGTCACATTCAGAGGTACAGACATGATGCATTCGAATGCAAGCCTGGCCGGGGCTTTCAAGTCCCAGCTGTTCATGTAGATCTCGGAAATTTCGGCACATGGGTTGGTCTCGTTAGCCTGACGGCGTGTCAGAGGGGCTGGAAGGGGGTGCAGTGCGTGGGAAAGCGGACGTGAGACCGAGACTGGGGTAGCAGAGTCAGCTATGGCCAGACCGGCAGCGAGCAGTGCCGAGGACCGCATGGTGGCGGTTCGGGCGCAAGGTGGGTGCCAGGAGCTGTGTTGAGCGAATGCAAAACGAAGGGCGGCTGCCTGAAGGGCGAGCCACGGGAGAGATTGAATTTTGTGTAGATGGAAAAGAGTATAGAAGAGAGGGCGGTCGTTGGGTGGCGGAAGAGACTGTTGTGATTTCAGGCGGGAGGCAGGCGCGGAAAGCTTAAGTGGTGCTGAGGAAGGAGCGATTGCTCAAGGCACGGACACGCTGTCGGAAGCTTTGCAAAATCAGCACTGAGTCGTCTCTAGATGTTCTGGCAAGCGTCGAGCTTGAAACAGTGTCGTTTACCTTTGACTTGTCGACCTGACCTGAGGTTATTTCGGCGGTTGTACAAGAGTCACTGCTGCGTGTACACCAATTCCTCCGCGGACACTGGCGCCTACGGGACAACACGCCGCGCAGGGGAGAGGAAGGATCCGAATGGTTGTGTTGGGGAATAAGAGCTTCGGGAGCAGGAAGAGTTGCACGGAACCAGGGCCATCACATCTTTAAAGATACAACCTCAGCTAATCTGAAGGCGTGTCCCTGATGCCGTTGATCACAGGTGACGCAGGCGGTCTTCGGGTACTCATGGCTGGGAGCGCACAGCGGCCAGCACTCGCATGCACGTCGGATGGCAAACGGCGTCATCGGCATCTTCATGCGGTCGTGTCGTGTAGCATCGGTGGAGCAGCACCAACCACCCGGCCATGGTCGATATTGGCATCGAGAGAAGCTTCCCAGCCGATTGCTTAACCGGGAATATGAGGCTGTGGGCCGGGACGCTGGGCCCTGCTGGCGAGCATCATGGACAGGGTCAGTCTCAGGGTCAGTTTCATATTGAGGAGTATTGCTGTCTGTAGTAGCTGCGGCCATCTATCGGCTGTGGCGGGTAGATGCAGTGAGATCTCTTCGCTGTCCGACCATGCAAGTGTTCGCGATTCTTGGCAACGGACTATCCCGGCGCCGATCTTCAATTCTGCTGTCCGACCTCACTCTTGATCCACTCCCAGCCTCTCTCCAGCTTCGACACGAAGCACAGCACAGCAGCCGTTTGATCTCCCGCCGATTGCCCACAGCCTTGTGTCATATATTGCAATTTTCGCCTTGTATGGAGTCCCCATCTGCGCAACGTGTCCTCACTCGGCAATTTGCAAGGTCTTTTCTTCCATTTATTGCATGCTCCCACACCCGCCCATATTGCGACCATACAAGCCTAAATGCTTACCTTCTCTGCTGTCATAGCTTCGCCACACCCACGTATTAGAGGTCTGTTCGTCGTTGCCAATTCGATTCTGTAGGAGCGTGCTTCGCCGGTGCTCGGCGCACTTCGTGGTCGGCATCCTCAGGAGTCCCTTGCTTCGGCCACGAGTGTCTGGGTTTCAAACACTACGTCCAGGTGGCTTAACCAAAACAGGAAAGATCATTCAAAGTCCTTTCGATTGTCTCCCAGCATCTCTTACTTGCAATCCGGCATCCACAGCTGCGGGTGGTCGCATACCGTATGAACGAAGCTTTCCCAAGCGGCGCCGTCGTAGATCCGCACTACACTAAAGCTTGAAGACCCTTGGCGTCACCAGCCTCTCCCAGCCACGCACCACTCTCGGATGCAGCCCAAACGCTAGTGAACCTCTTTTTCCGTCACCGATACACAATAGTAACTGTTCCTAAAGAGTACCAGGTCGTACCCGCATCCAGTGGTACTCAGTCTGAGACGGCCCGAACGAGTACCTGAGTCCATCGGAATCACAATAGCACACTGGCTGTTGACAGTATCCCTTTTCAAGCGGACTCGCTATTGATGTTGCCAGCATCTGGGTTTGGCTAGAAGAATTGAAACCGCAGGGCGATTTCGCCTTCCGATGTCCACGTCCTAATGATCCCCTAATTCGGGGAGCCCAAACACTAGTCGCACCTTTTTCTTGTGTAACGCTGCGACCTGCACAGTCCCATGTGAGAACAACATCTGTCATTTCCTTGCATGAGCCCTCAGCGACGCGTGATACTAGCAACCATTTAGCAAGGAACCTAGATACGGCTCTAACACCAACGATGACAGAGAATCTTTAACACCGAACCACACCCGACTGACACTTGCAATACGGTCTGTCTAGGGTAGTACTACCTGACGAGATTTCAGGGTCAGGGCCATCGTAGCAAGCTCGAGCGGTGTTCGACACTGTTACCAATCTCTATCGGTCCGACATAACTGTCCGTCTGAATTGACTGCTTTCGAACCTCTTTCGAGACATATTGTGTCCAGCTCGCTGGCTCGGATTGCTACGTTTCGAGATCGATAACCCCCTCTGTTTGCCTCTCGACTGATGGACATTGTGTAGACCGGAGTACGTATACAGCTGTGCTCTGCGTCAGCAAAAGAGACCTTATATTTCTCATCTTCAACTGGTCCTTTCAGGGGCATTACTAACATGATTATACCTGTTGAGGATACGCGGGACCCCTATGCAACGAATTATGAACAACGAAAGCAACCGCCCGATCACCTCCTCACAGTCCCCTCAACTCCATCCTCTCCCCATACCCCGCCGTCCCATTTCCACCACTCTGTTCCCTCCCACCATCAACAATTGCGTGATACTGCACCCGTTAGCACAATCCCATCACATCTCACAAAGCACACATACCTTAAACCCAAAATTCAGCGCAAGCGCAACACACAGTCCCCCACACACGAGCAACGGGCCCAGCGGTGCATCAAACTCGGCCCCACTCCTCTTCGTAATCATATTTCTCCTCCAAACGTAAACCCCATACCCCCAAGCCAGCGCAAACAGCGCAAATACCGTATACACACCCGCCAACACGCGTGCCACCGTATTCGTTTCACCAGCCGCATTGAACAAGCCCAGCGACAACGACGCAAGCAGCACAGAAACATGCTGCCACTTGATATACGTCCGTTGATTCGCAAGCCACACTTTTGCTTCAACGCGCAGCGGGCCTTGGTCTTTGATCCATGTCCCTGGCGCACGGAGATGCGAGGGCAGCGGCGCGTTGGGGGTTTTGCTCTGTTTCCTGCGCGCATATTTACTCGTCTGTGGGAACGAGCTGGGTAGTAGCGAGAGCAGTCTCTGGTGCGGCTGAGCGGGTGTATCCGAGTCTGAATCCGGCTCTTCATTCCCCTCCCGTGCCTCTTCCTGCATCGCCGACCTCGACAGCGCGCTCGTCGCTGTATCGCGTCGTGCCAACTCCCTCGCCATTTCCGGAGACCCGTAGGGACTCACAATAGGCCGTTCATAGCTCTTCGATTTCGGTGTTGTCTTAGACCCGAATAAACTGCCCACAGCAAATTCATCCTCCGCTGCTTTCCGCTTCCGCTCTTGTTCCGCTTCAAACGCCTCCTGCGGCTCTCTCCGGATATCTTTGTCGACTTCGCCGATCCAGAAGGGGAATGTGTTTACGTTGTCTTCGAAGAGCATGGCGACGCCGTGGACGAATTTGCTGAAACGGGCGGACTCGTTGACGAGATGTGAGTTCATGAGGTCGTCGATCCATTCGTAGTTTTTCATGCCTTTGGTTTTGATCTCGAGGAGGGCGAAGGGAAACCGGTTGATTTCGCCTTTGCGGATCGTTTTGAAGGGGTATTCGAGACCTGCGGCGTCGATGTCGCGGCGGTGCCAGTCTTCGGGGTCGCGGCAGGGCCGGTCGTGGTCGAGGGCGTCTTCGCGGATGAAGGCGAGGTTTGTGTCGAGGGAAATGCGGACGCGGTCGTCGCCGGGGATTTGGAAGGCGGTGCGCGTGTAGTTTGCGCGGAGGACAGGTTGGAGGTTGTGGCGTTGGATGAAGGATTGGATGTCGGTTGCAGCTTTTTTGAAACTGGCAATGGAGGCTGGGTCTTTGTTTTGGGACTCCATTTTGGAGATCGTTTTCTCCATGTGGTATTCGTTGCGGATGAAGGGTTGGATGTATTTTTGCTTGATGGGGAAACGTTGTTCTTTGCTGCTGTTGTTGATCGTGTCGTCTTCTGTCATGATCTTCCTTTCGAAGACGATTTCGGGCTTGTCCGAGAGTTGGCCGTACCACCGGAGACGAAGTGAGCCGGCTTCCGGCGTGTGGTTTACTTTGTCGGTGTAGAGCTTGAAGGACGGGTTGTCAAAGTAGATGGATGTTATCGTGGGGTCGCGTTGGGAGCCTTCGGCGACCTTGGAGGTTTGCGGATTGTATACTAGAACAGGGAGACGACGGAGGATGACGGTTTTAACTTCGAGGATGTTGTCCGGGTGCACCCAGACTGTGGTTGTCAGACAGGCCTGGGAAAATGGGAGGACGGGCAGAAGGGCATAAGATGATACGTACATTTGTGGGATGTGAAGCCTTCGCCGCCGGTAATGCTTTCGGCGAAGGACAGGGCCTCTTTGGGCTTTCCTTCCAAGCTCTGACGTACGAACGAATACATGGCCGAGAGTCGAAAGATGAGGGGTGAGTAATCCTCGCTGTTAAGAGGATGTGCGGCAAGTCGCGTTTCGAGGAACGGTCGAAGACGATACGACTGCCCGCGTTTCCGGTCGTGTTTCTTCGTTGCCTTGAAGAAGGCAGTGTAATTGATCCTGCTGAACTTCTCCAGCTCCTTTACCTCCTTCGTGATACTATCCAGGTCTTTCAACGTCTCCTTCAGTATCTTCTCCCTCTCCTCCGGCTTCACAGTGTCCTTTTCCTCTTTCTTGTCGCCTTCGCTGTCCTCTCCTGCTTTCTCTTTTCCTTTGTCCGACTTCAGACCCAAAGCTAAAGGCTCCAACTTCTTCTCACAAGCCGTCGTCCGATCGCGCAGTTTCTGAGACATGTCGGTTTGGAACTTGTGGACCTTCTGGAGCTGTGTGTTCATGAGCTCGTCGACGAAGGCGCTTTCATCCTCGGGCGTCCATGTGTCGGACTCGGAGTCAATTGACGACCCAGCATCGTTCTCCTTGAGCAGTTTCTTCAGCTTATCGTAGTCGACATAGTGTTCGCGCCAGGGCGGGTAGATGTTCTTGCGGAGGGTGGTTCCGAAGCGCATGGTGGGCGGGTTTCAGGGGGGACTGAGTGAGGATCGGGCTGGGAAATTCAGCGAGTCGGCATAAGGATAGAAGTGAAAGTTTGTCTGGTGTAGCACGCGTTGATTGAGAAGCTTGGTCGGCGGTTCGTCCCGCACGTGTGACGCTATCGATCCAAGAAACTGCGCCAAGCCATGAGAGAGAACAAGGTCCGGGGCGCTATTCTCCTTCAAGCTTCCCTACACACTATGAAAGCTGTGAATGTCGTGGCGATCCATAGTTAAGTAGTCTTACAAAAAAAACCGAGCAATTGATAGAGAGGCCTTCAAGCATCACCCAGACGTCATGTAAGCTCAAAGGGTAGAGCTTCCTCCAGCCAATCAGACGTGTGCGAATCAGCCTTACCGCGGCTAGAGTCGCCGTCACCGCGGGGCTCATAAAGCTTTCTCATAACGTCAACCGAACTTCCTCAAAATGCACACCCTTCTGGCACCACGCCGTCCGTGTTGTGAGCTCGCTGATATATGCCTGTTGTCCGCTTTCGCCTGAAACGCCCTTGTACCTTAAATCGAACACACTATCCCGCTTTCCCGCTCCCCCGAGCTTCTCCACGAATTGTGACCACGACTGCGCTTCCTCTTCGTATATACTTGCAGCCGTTCAGAATGGCATCGCGTGGATTTTTGCAGACGTCGAGCTCGTCGGGAGATGATCTGAAGCTTCGCAATAGGCTCAACGAGAGCAGGAGTCCATATGTGCGTGCTGCGTCAACTGCTACACTCCATCAGCAGGGCTCATATTGCGTGCTTAGGTCCGGGGACACATGAACAACCCAGTCGCATGGCAGCTATGGGGACCGGAAGCCATTGAGTTGGCCAAAAAGTCCGACAGGTTGATTTTCATCAGCATCGGATATGCTGCGTGTCACTGTGAGCTTGTCGCACACCTCTCACATTCATGGCTGACTTGACAGGGTGCCATGTCATGGAGCGCGAGTCCTTCGAGAACCAAGAAGTCGCAAACATCCTCAATTCCTCATTCATCCCTATCAAAATCGATCGGGAGGAGCGGCCGGATGTCGATCGCATCTACATGAACTTCGTACAAGCTACAACAGGCTCGGGAGGATGGCCACTCAACGTATTCATCACACCCGATCTTGAGCCTATATTCGGAGGAACATACTGGCCTGGACCGGAGTCAACGGGGGCTATGGCCGGCCATATGGGCTTCGTCGGCATACTCGAGAAGGTCAGGGACCTATGGCAGAACCAACGGCAGAAGTGTCTGGAGTCCGCCAAAGACGTCACACAGCAGCTGCGCGAGTTCGCACAGGAAGGCAACATCAGTCGCAAGGATGGAAGCGATGAAGATGGCCTCGACCTGGAGCTTCTGGAGGAGGCGTACGAGCACTATGCGAAGAAGTTCGACAAGCAGTACGGCGGTTTCCCTCGTGGAGCACCCAAATTCCCAACGCCTGCGAATCTGGCCTTTCTGCTCAAGCTTAACCAGTACCCAGATGCTGTGAGGGATGTTGTGGGAGCCGAAGAGACGGAGAACGCGAAGCAGATGGTTCTGCAGACCTTGAATGCGATGAACAATGGTGGCATCCATGACCATATCGGCAATGGTTTCGCGAGATACTCTGTAACGAGGGACTGGAGTCTGCCTCATTTCGAGAAGATGTGAGTTACTGCATGAGGGTTGTCCTCGAGGTTTTCGACGGTAATGCTAATTTTCATAGGCTGTACGACCAGGGTCAGCTTCTGCCAGTATACCTCGACGCTTATCTCACCACTAAGCAGCCCGAGCTGCTCAACGCCGTGCAGGACATTGCGACATATCTCACAACACCGCCCCTGCATGCCAGCACCGGCGGCTTCTTTTCGGCCGAAGACGCAGACTCATTGTACCGCCCGAACGACAAGGAGAAGCGTGAAGGAGCCTTCTACGTCTGGACCCTGAAAGAATTTCATGAAATCCTGGGAGACCGGGACGCCCCGATCCTGGCGAAGTACTACAACGTCAGGGATGAAGGAAACGTCGACCCACAGCACGACGCCCATGATGAGCTCATTAACCAGAATGTTCTTGCTGTTACAACGGATGCGGCTTCTTTGGCGAAAGAGTTTGCTCTCTCAGTGAACGAAGTGGAAAAGATCATTGCCCATGGCAAGCAGAAACTGCTTGAGCACAGGAACAAGGAGCGCCCTCGTCCCGCCCTTGATGACAAGATCGTCGTGTCTTGGAACGGCCTCGCCATGGGTGCATTAGCCCGCACTGCCGCTGCTCTCTCTTTCAAGCATCCCGAGAAATCGAAGTCGTATCTGGAAGCCGCTGAGAAGGCAGCCTCCTTCATCAAGCGGGAGCTGTATGATAATACGAACCACACGCTCGTCCGAGTGTATCGGGAAGGGCCAGGAGACACACCTGGATTCGCGGACGATTACGCCTTCCTCATCTCAGGGCTGATCGATCTCTACGAAGCCACATTCAACGACTCGTATCTCCAGTGGGCCGACGATCTCCAGAAGTCTCAGATCAAGCTTTTCTGGGATTCAACTAACCTAGGCTTCTTCTCGACGCCGGAGGAGCAATCCGATTTGATCATGCGCCTGAAGGATGGCATGGACAACGCTGAGCCAGGCACAAACGGTGTCTCAGCACGGAACCTGGACCGACTAGGTGCCCTGCTCGAAGACGAGGACTACAGCAAGAAGGCCCGGCAGACCGCATCCGCATTCGAGGCGGAGATCATGCAGCATCCATTCCTGTTCTCCTCGATGATGGACGTGGTGGTTGCAGGGAAGCTCGGTGTCCGCCACTCCGTTGTCACGGGTCAGGGCGAGCGCGTGGAGAAGTGGTTGCATGAGTTCCGATCGAGGCCATCAGGACTGGGGACAGTCAGTAGAATCGGCAAGGGAATGGGGGACTGGTTGAAAGAGAGGAACGCATTGGTAAAGAGCATGGATGCTGAGAAGGAAGGAGTCATGGTGTGCGAGCAAGGTGCTTGCAGAGACGATCTCGACTACAGCGTCGGCGGTCTCAGTATCTGAAAGGGAAAGGATGGCGATGATCTATTTCTGTGTAGATGTTTGTCAAGACTGTTGTGCTCAAATTACGGCTCTGGTCTCCAAGTCGATGCAGCGTCAATGTGTCGACACGTGCTCACTAATATCCATCCTTCCCGCATGCCCGCGCGTCTTTCTGTCTCTTCCAAGTTCCCGGCCAATCTACCTTCCCAACCAACAACAACTCATCAACACGGCATGAGGCGTCCCTGATCCTCGGGGTGCGCGACATCATCTCTTTTTGACCGTCGCGTGGCTTGCTGAGAGCAGCCTCGTTTCTGACAACTGTGGGGCGTGGTAAGGGGCTCGACTCGTCGATGTGAGGCTACATTAACGGATTCGAGCTAGACGCGGATCCTGAGGTTCTGTTTTGGGCCTGTCGCTCACCAACCCTTGTGAAGATCGTTGGATGATATCCTGCGCTTGTGCCTGTTCTGGATTCGCCATGTCCCAAGCATCGAAAGATCTCGCTATCCCATGTACATTTTTAGTCTTTTACAGATGTGCGAGCCTCATGGCGGCCTGTGAGAGGACGAAAGAGAGAGTAGTGCTAGTCGCAGGACGGGTGAGAGGGTCGCCGACCTTGACTCTGGGATTCTGGGTCAATCACTTCACCCTACGCAAGCCACAATACACATGTAGCGCGCAAAGAGTCAAGATGGCGGCTGTCGGTCCGGGGAGCAGTGCCAGCAATTTCTCTGGTGCGGTGTATTGTGCGGCGAGTCGTGGACGTATATCCTCTTAGCTTCCGCCAGACGTTTGGTCCTCTCTTCTACCCACTCGCACCTCTCAAAGAGACATCATTTGGGCCGGTAATAGCTGCTTCCCCGAAGTTTGACTGACTGAGTCGGCTTCGACGGTGTAGCCACGATGAGGCTGCTCTCTCTATCTCTCCTGCTTGCCTCGGCAACCATCGCCTCTGCTGCCATCTCAAGGGATGGCTCTTGTGGAGGCAGACGTGGGAATACGTGCCTTGGATCGGGTGGGTAGAGATTGTAAGACACAGGATTTCCTGGCTGACAATCTACAAGTCTTCGGAAACTGTTGCTCGCAATATGGTTACTGGTATGTATAACGCCTGAATCTACCACATCCAGAGAGGTCTGACAACCATGACAGCGGCTCCTCGAGCGCCTACTGCGGTCAAGGTTGCCAGCTTGGATTCGGTTCCTGCAACGGGCATACGCCTCGCCCCACCACCACGCGGAACAGCTCCCCTACGCCTCATCCGAATCCGAACCCCCCGACGGGACTCAAGGTCTCTACGAGCGGCAGCTGTGGCAAAAGCGTCACCTGCTTGAATAGTCAGTTTGGCAATTGCTGCTCCAAGTACGGCTACTGTGGCCGCACAAAGGACTATTGTGGCGAAGGTATGTGTTGGTTCCAACTCTTCATGTAGCAGGTTCTCATAAACTTCATCGCAGGCTGCCAGGCCGCATTTGGCTCGTGCTCTCAGACATCGCCTGATACTCCGCCACCGCCTCCCCCAGTACCATCGGGTAAGATCACACCTGACGCCACTTGCGGTGGCCGTAAAGGATATGTCTGCTCTGGCAGCCGCTTCGGGAACTGCTGCTCCCAATATGTATGTGCTCACTGCCTTACTAACAACTTCGATCTGACCTTTCCAGGGTTGGTGTGGATCGACCAACGCATACTGTGGGACTGGTATGAAATACTCACCTATTTGCAGCTAGAAGTGGTACTGATTCTTTGCAGGTTGCCAGTCAGCGTTCGGCCAGTGCAATGACAGACCGGCTAGTTCGTCCTCATCGTCCATGGGTGTTTCGTCTTCATCATCGTCCTCTGCTCCCTCGGCCAGCTCATCGACAACCTCCTCTTCCTCTACGACGTCTTCTACTACATCCTCGACAACGGAACCTCCTGTAGAGACATTGTCTACTTCGACGGATGAGCTTTCCTCGACACCCGAGTCTCCTGCAGAGACATCGTCTACTTCAACGGAGGAGCTTCCTACCTCCAGCTCGTCTTCTGCAGAACCTTCGGCGACACCTGAACCGGAGCCGGAGCCCGAACCGCCTGTCTGTCCAACTCTAAACGGTCAATGTCGAAATGGGTATACAGTCAAATGTGGCAAGACACCTTTCAACCGCCAGTATGCGATAGGCGGGGGTAGAGACGCCACATGGGACACCTGCATCGTTGAGTGTGACGCCGACCCCGCATGCGTTGCTGTTAGATATCAACCGTTTGGAGGGGTGCCCGGCGGGTTTTGTGAGCGGTATAACACAGTCGAATCACTACAAGACAGCACTGACCAAGACACTCTGGTCAAATCTGACTCCTGCGAGCCTGAGACAGAGCCGGAACCGGAACCGGAACCAGACACACCTTTACAATGTCCAGAAGATGATGAGGTATGCCGGAACGGATATACCGCTCGTTGCGCACAGGTGCCACCAAGTGACAGCGCCTATACAGCTGACAATGTCGATGATCTAGAGGAATGCCTCGAGCTCTGCAATGGCCAGGAAGGATGCAGGGCAGTTTCCCTGAGCTTGGGAGGGCGTTGTACACGATATGGGTCCGGGTCTTCGGGGGGTTACGAAGCATCTGATTCTGCCGACACCTTCACCAAGACCGAGACTTGCGAGCCGGAAGTGGAGCCCGAACCGACTCCTGAGCCGACACCAGAGCCAACCCCAGAGCCAACCCCAGAGCCAATCCCAGAGCCAACCCCAGAGCCAACCCCAGAGCCAACTCCTGAGCCGGAACCGCCATTGATCTGTCCAGAAAATGATGGCAAATGTCGAAACGGATATACCGCGCACTGTGGAAAGAAGCCACTTGGTGAACCATATGCGCTAACAGGCGTCAATCCATTCTTCCCTAACGGATGCCTCGATGACTGCAACGAGGACCCTGAATGCAAAGCCTATACGCTAGTCCCATATTCCATGGGCGTGCACTGTCATCGCTTCAGGGAAGTCACAGGGTACGGAGAATCGGGTGGGAATACCTTCGTCAAATCCGAATCGTGCGAGCCGGAAGTGGAGCCGGAGCCGACTCCTGAACCTACGCCTGAACCAACGCCTGAACCAACGCCTGAACCAACGCCTGAACCAACGCCTGA
>MU006576.1:299353-482451 GCA_010093795.1 Sporormia fimetaria CBS 119925 | reverse complement strand
TGAGTGCTGGAAGTGAGTGCTGGAAGTGAGTGCTGGAAGTGAGTGCTGGAAGTGAGTGCTAGAAGTGAGTGCTCGAAGTGAAGCGAAGATTTCGGGTTGTGCCGTGCACAAGCGTGTCCAACTGTGTATATACGCTCGGCCGTGAAAAGGTGGCCTACGGGAAGTAGTGAATGCTTTGAGAGTGAAAAAAGCAGCGTGAATGAAGTTGGTCACCTGGTCAACAAGCAGGCAGGCGGGCGGCGTCAAAGTGTCCCGTGCCTGGTCTTTCCCGGAAGGAAGTCGTACTGCTCCTGCACGATACCGAGTCTGCCGCAAGTTGGTTGCACGGACATGTCGATAGCAGTGGCTTGACAAAGGATGAATTGACTACTTTCGAAGCACGTTGGAAACGTCCATCTGCCGCTCCCACGCCTTCTGAAATTCGACGTTCCATTTCCATAGCCGCTCTGCCTTGGTTCTGCCGTAGCTCGTTTTCATGAGCGAAGGTAATTGATACAACTTCTCCCACATATGCTGAACGGCGGCGTGGATGGTCTTGTTGCGAAATCGAGGACTTGCACCGTGAAAGGTGAAACAGCGGGCCTGGCCAACAGGGCCGAGGGCGTCGAGGCGGTCTGCGTCTTGAACAATGGCGAGCTCGGGATACTGTCGCAGCACTGAAAGAACTGCAGCCGGATTGTTCTTCTCAAAGGTGTAAGAGACGTGCGTTGCAACTACTTGTACTTTCCGCGCCAATTCCTTTGTTGCGCCGCACTTGACGAGAAGCCGCTCTTTGATTTGTTCGCCATTCTGCCAGGGCTTGAGGTATTTGTGGTCTCCTACATCGTGCACCATACAGCCTAGGAAGACAACAAGCGGGTCCATATCGTTGTTGAAGCTTGGGTCTGAGTGCCAAATTCGTGCGGCATTTGCTACCACACGCTGAATGTGTTCGTAATCATGGGAGTTGTCGTACTTTGTCATGTACTTGCGCACTCGTAGATTGACCTGTTCAGCGAGTCCTCTGTCTGTGTCCAGTATGGGGAAGTCCAGCAGGGCGCTGCTGATGTCTCTCGGTGAGTTGAGGAATGAACCTGGGAGGGCTGAGCTCGCCGCATAAGCACAGGCAGGGGGCTCAGACATATTGATAGAGTTGGCAGAAGCAGAAGAGTCTTTAAGTAGTGAGCCGCGAAGCCGCTGTGAAGTGCTGAGGGGAAGCGCCATACCATTGACTTTCTCCAGGCTTCGCAAAGTCACTGCTTCTGTCAAAGACGAGGCGCTAGTGAACGCAGAGAAAGAATCTGAGAGCGGTGAATGCTCAGAGGACATTGTGTTGGGATGTAAAGAGCAAAGAGAGGGTACAAACCGGCGCTGAGGCAAACAGGATTGGTTCAACAGACTGACACGGGAACGACTACGGATTGCGCGACAGAACGCCATTGTGTATGGGATGGAGAAAACCTGGTCTCGCTTGAGGTTGAAGTTGAAGTTGAAGCTTTGTCCTCTGTATGATGTGGCATCATGGACAATGGGGGTGTTCTGCGCCTTGTGTTGTGCCGCAGCAAGGCGCAGACGTCCGGGTGTCAGCGCGGCCCCACGCAACACAGCAAGGTGTCTTTGTAATATTGCGCTGCGCCGGGCGTATGAGGCTGATGGCATGCGGTTCGCACATCGTGAAAAGCGACCACAGCAGTCCAACACTGTAAGCGCTGGCAAGTGAAGTGATGGCCTTAATTCGGGATGGGGAAGGAGAGTTCCGACTCTGAGTTGAATTCGGCAGCAAAAGCTCTGAGTAGACTCGTTCGGTGCTCAGCCATTTGCTTTCCGGCTTCTGTTTTCATCATGTCTTTCAGCCTGTATAGCTTCTCCTCGAAGTGGTCGATGGCTCCTGAGAGTGGTCTTCCACCTTTTACCGCACCAAAAGCAAAGCATCGCCCAATGCCGACGGCACCGATAGCGTCGAGTCTGTCTGCATCCTGCACGATAGCCAGTTCTGGGTGTCTTGCGAGGACATTGACGACTGACTGAGGGTTCTTGACCTCGTTCGTGTACCCTACGTGCTTGACCAGAGTCTGAACCTTCTCCGCGAGGTCTTCTGGAGCACCATTCTCTCGCATGACGTTGTATGCCTGTCTTTCGGGATCCTCACCAGCTTTTGTGTACTTGTGATCTCCGACGTCGTGCAGAAGGGCAGCTAGAAAGAGGGCCGAGGTGTCCAAGTTGCTCGTACGATTGGCGGTCTGTTCTGCTCGGAATATCTTATTGGCATTGGACACGACCCTCAAGATGTGCTGGTAGTCATGCGAGTTGTCGTGCCCAGGCTGGGACATGTATCCATGGACGTATGTGTTGATGCGCTGGAATAGCGCCCAGTCGCTTTCTTTGATGGGAACAATCGGCGTCGGGATGGAGTCCGGCATTGTAATTAGATGCTCCTGGGGATGATGGCAGGGCTGGAGGCTTGTAGAGACCGGTGGGACGAGACTGTCAAGGCCAAAACTTTCCTAGGCAACACGAGAACGCGTTAGCTGGTGGGGTTCGTCAACGCGTGATCACATGTCAGCCCCAGGCTTGAGAGCCCGCCCGCCCGTGTAGACCAACGGCCGCCGAGGACTGAAAGCGGTTGCTTCGATGCGTATCACAAGTGCCATGTCGGTACTCTCGGAGATGGCCTCGTATCCGGCTCTTGTTGCGCGAGATGAATGAGAGACAGGGATGGGTGCTGTGAAAAGGAGCGTTGGCTGGACCTCGGCAGCTGGAAACAGCGGACATTCGTGACTTCATGCCCCATCCGTGCTCTCAACCTCCTCCACACCACACCCCGTTCAGTCTTCAATCTGGATCGCGGTCGCCATGTACAAGCAGGCGACGCAGCGGACGTCCGACGTGCTGTCGCAGCCCACGAGGTGGCTGGGCATGTACTCGGAGTTCATCACCAAGAACTCAAGTGCCGTGTCGCAGATCGAATCGGCCCTGCGCTCTCTGACATATATCATTCCTGGTGCGCATGGTCGGCTCTGACTGCGAGAGCCCAAGCTGATGAGTTGCAGGTCGCTTTCGGGAGTCCGAAATCGCTTCCGAGTCGTGTAGGTGTCGACATCGACTGTCCAAGTGCATGACTGACATTCCCAGTACACAGCGGAGTACAGCTTCTCTCCCTCTACCATGACTCTCTCCTCGCAAAGGCAATGGCGCGGTCGCCAGCGCCGAAGCAACAACCGCCCACACCTCACCACCGTTACACCAAGTTCTGGACGGACCGGTCACCGACGTACAAGCGGCTTGCGCTGCTGCTCCAGATGATCCAGTACACCGAGCTGCTCTGGGAGATGTCCGCAAAGAGGAAGGGCGAGAAGACGAGGTGGCGCGTCATAGTCATGCTGGAAGCAGTCAAGGCGCTCTGTCGGCTGATACTCCTGCGGTTAACGAACTCCCGGCCGCTGGTCTCCCCACCACTACCACAAAGAGAGGTCGATCCGAGCACATTGGAGGAAGCTTCCGCGTCATCAAATGGCATGGACACGCCGCCGACCGAGAGCGCAGTGGAAGCCGAGAACTGGACCATGCCGCGGACTGGCTTGTCGATGCCGAGCCTCCCGAATTCGTCAGACATCTCGAGCTACCTCCTCTCCAAGGTGCTCACTGCGGACGATATCAAGCCACCAAAGGCTCTGCTCCACCGTGTCAGTGGAAAGGGCGAGCTGGCGGAGGTGCTGTACATTCTGCGGCCTGTCATCTACGCCATGGCTATGCAGCGGTTCAGCGGGGACAGGAAGAGCTGGACGCCATGGCTCGTCGGCTTGAGCATTGAGTACGGTGCGCGGCAACTGGCGAAGAAGGACTTCCAGGAGAGGCTTGCCGGAGGCCTGCGCGGCCTTACTGGCCTGGAGAAGGAGGAGCTGAGGAAGCGCGGATGGGCTCTCGGATGGTGGATGATGCGGGGCGCCTTTTATGAGAACATCACCAAGTACGTTTTCCATACAAAACGTTGGCATCTGAGACTGACAATTGCAGGGCCTGGATACATGGCGTCACGCGCAAGCTGCGGAACAAGCCGATTTTGGACATCGTCGGCGGCGTCATCGAAGACTATGAGTTTCTGTGGGACCAGTATTACTTCCCTACTGCGACGATGTGATTTTCTTTTGTATCTTGATACCACATTTCGCTCTTGGAGGCCCTGCTGTAAGAGTGTAGAGGTGCATTGGTTACGGCTGGTCAGGAAGAGTAGGGTATACCCGCAGGGACAGTTCCGGTTTGCGTGTCGAACGGCGTTTCTGCTACAATTTGCTTGTATCTGTACTATAATGAGACAATTGACAATCTATGATTTGTACCTCTTCTTCTCGCATCCATGAGGCTCTGCTCTAGCCCGGCCACCCCTGTCGCTGGCGGCAACCAACGTGGTCCGAGCGCCGAAAGCTTCACCTAACATGGAGCAACGAGCATCATCAACACCGACATCAACTCCCCCGCTATCAACGCCGCACGCCCATTCGCCATTGCCGACTCCTTCTCCTCCCTTACAAGTCTTTCCGTCTGATAGTCACACACACAAGATGCCGGCCACGACAGCGGAAACGCTGTCACTCGTCACCCGCAACGTCTCGGTCGCACCGCTCGTCCTCCTCTCCGCAGCAGACCACTATGGCCGACAAGTAAAGGGCACGCGGAAACGAGTCGTCGGTGTGCTCCTCGGGCAGAACGATGGCAAGGACGTGCGGGTATCCAACAGCTTTGCTGGTATGAACACCTCCGACCGCATTGCCGCCTAGCTCCTCTGCCCGCCACCTACAACTCTGGACATGGAGGATCAAGCTGACATTGCATTTCAGTGCCCTTCGAAGAAGACGAGAAAGACCCGTCCGTATGGTTCCTCGACCACAACTACGTGGAATCGATGAACGACATGTTCAAGAAGGTGAACGCACGCGAGAAGCTCGTCGGGTGGTACCACACAGGCCCGAAGCTACGGGCATCAGATCTGGAGATCAACGAGCTGTTCAAGCGATACACACCGAACCCGCTGCTGGTCATTATCGATGTGCAACCAAAGGAGGTCGGCGTACCGACAGACGCCTACTTCGCAGTGGAAGAGATCAAAGATGTACGCCTCACTGACTGGGAGTCTTCCCGTGACAGACACCCCAACACAGAAAGATAACTATGCTAATCGCCCCCAGGACGGCACCACAACCACCAAAACCTTCGTGCACACCCCCTCGATCATCGAAGCCGAAGAAGCCGAAGAAATCGGCGTGGAGCACCTCCTCCGCGACATCCGCGACGTAGCCGTGGGCACACTCAGCACGCGAATAACCTCTCAACTGCAGTCTCTCCAAGGCCTGCACCTCCGCCTCCGCGACATCGCCGCATACCTCCAGAAAGTCCTCGACGGCGACCTCCCCGTCAACCACGCCATCCTGGGCAACCTGCAAGACGTCTTCAACCTTCTTCCCAATTTGTCGTCAGCGACGACGCCGGCGGCGCCAGGCGCAAAGGCCGAGGCAGGTGGGAACTCGGAACTCGCGAGGGCCATGAGCGTCAAGACGAATGATCAGCTCATGGCGATTTATTTGAGTAGTTTGATCAGGGCCATTACGGCGTTTCATGATCTTATTGAGAATAAGATTCAGAATCGGCAGCAGGCGGAGGAGAAGGAGGCGAGGGAGAAGGAGAAGGAGAAGGAGAAAGAGGGGAAGGAGGGGAAGGATGGGGACAAGAAGGAGGAGAAAGATGAGAAGAAGGACGTGAAGAAGGAGGGGGAGAAGAAGAAGTCGTAGATGATGGGGGTTGTGAGAGGTCAAGACTATTCTGAGCATTGAATGAGGAATGCGGGGACGGGTCAAAGACTCAGCTCGAACGGGAGGAAGTGGAACAGGTGTATAGATAGACTGGGCTCTGATATACCACACGCCTGGGCCTGGGACTGAATCGAAGAAGAAGCATTCACATGCTCCATTGTCACTCGGCGTTTCGTCTAGGAGTGATGCCATGCGAAAAAGTGTATAGAAGCAGTTCTACTCTTTGAAGGAAAAGTGCAACAAGGGCTTGGAACAGCAGGTTGAAGGCAAATCCCACTTGATCAGGTCCTCGTTGAAGTGAGCCTCTCACTCCCCGGCACAAGCATATCACACATGAATCAAAAAAGGAATGGGACAGACATTGCAAATATCTCAATTGCCCATGCTCTCTACTCTGCTGCCCACATGCCTGAGTCCATCCCACCGACCTTAAATCCAACCAGCCTGCCTACTCCCATAAAACCTCCATCCTCAAACCACCTCAACAACGCTCCATCCCATCCCAGACAACACTCAATCCCCCCACCCAGCCGCCCACCCAGCCGCCTCGCTAACCCCAACCTCCCTCTCCCTCCCCCTCCCCCCAAAAAGCGGCGCATATTCCACCAACGCACACGCGAGGAGATGTTTACACACAGGCGAAACTCGCTTCTCACCTATCCCGAAACCCAAGCCCATTATCTTTGACCGCAAGCCAGCTAGTTCCGGGTTCCCTCTGTCCGGGTTGCCCCTCTCCTCTGCACGGTCCTCGTCGTGGGTACATTGAGGGGTACATTGAGGACCTTGAGGTCGACGAAATTCCTTGATCAACTGACTAAACCGAATTTCCGTGACCGCGACATCGAGTCCGGGTTCATCGTCGGCTGGGAACGCGGCGAAGGTGAAGGCGGGGCATGTGCAGTGCCATGCTAGGAGATGGATTTGGTATGTGTGTGGTGAGTGCGCTGAAGTAGCGTCACGTGCGGCGGCGGAGTCGCGGAGAACAGAGGTCGACGTTGTGGTTGACGCGGCAGAGTGCACGAGGTAGAAGGTTTGGGATTCGGAGCGCGCGGATGAAGTGGCCGGGGGTGAGGGAGATGGATCTGGGACGCGTGGATTGGCTGCGTGGGAAGGGTTGAGGGTATGGGGAGGGTTTGAGGACGCGTTGGCAGGAGCTTGATGGAGCGAGCCGGATTGGATGGCGCAGTTTTGGACACTTGGGGGAGAGGTAGCTGAGGCTAATGCAGCCTCACGGTGTCGTAATCCTGTCTCGGCAGCTTCAGCTGCTGCAGCCTCGTGGTGTCGTAATCCTGTATCGGCAGCTTCGGCTGCAGCAGCCTCGTGGTGTTGTAATCCTGAAGCACTGGCTTGAAAGGTAGACCCATCTGCTGCTCTGCCGCCAGCTCCCGCTTCACCGCCACGTGTATGCCCCTCTTCGTCGACGGGTATATCGAGCACACCCGCCCCACTCTGCTGCGTTTCGTTTTCAGTCCCCACAGCCCCAGCAACGGCTGCATCTTCGCTCGGTACATTCGACTGCTGACGACACGCGTCCGATTCTGCATCCGAGTCCCTCCGTACGCGACATCTCGTCACCAAACCCCGGTCTAAGAGATCCAGCGCAGCTGATAGCTCATTTGGGAATAGCACGTGCAGTGTCAATATCTTCTTTCTCGTCGCTTCTGAGACATCGAGCAGAGGATTCGCATTGCTCGGTATCGTCCCGGCAGCATGCGGAGATGTGGTTAACGATGCGAGGAGCTGGATCACGAAGGGCGGAGGTGAAGGTAGAGAAGTCGGCATCTTCTGTGAGGACGTGACGGCATTGCGGGCGGAGCGGGGGGAAGTGCTGCGGGGAGGGAGGTCGGAGAGCGATGTTCTTGAAGATGCGGAGAGTTTGAGGTCGGAGCGGAGCTGGAGGCTAAGGAGCTTGGTCGATTGTTTGTGGGGTGGGGAGATCGATCTTCCGCCCGTTAGTGCGGCTTCTAGAAGACTGTCACGTGACCGGATGGTGACGTAATGCATCTGAGGCAACATTTGAATATGGATGCCTACACAGTTGTTGTTAAGGGTGTGAGTCAATTCATCCTGATTACTGGTTGTCAGTGAGCCGATTGTGTTGGAGGTGTGTGAGTCAATTGTTATTCGCACACCTCTGGCGAGATCACCTATGTGTCGAATCAAGACCATTGACCCGGTCAAGCTGCTTGTTGAAGGGGATCATTGGAATAGCAGTGCAATCCACCCGTTGAATGTCGTCGACTTCGATGATGATACTGGGAAACGATGCGGTGGTCAGAGCACAGGAGTCGACGTGTACTTTGGGGGTTGGCAGATGGGATCGTACGTAGCCTGGAGGCATACCGATCTATTTTGGCACGGCGTAAGCAGGTCAGCATTCCTCTCACGCCCAGGCATGGTGTATTGTTTAATGAACAAATGCAGCAAAAATCGTGTGTTATCGCCGCTACTTCCGCTGTACGAGCATGAGGAGTGGAATGCTGGAGAGGTCCGCTGACAATGCGCGGGACGGCATGCCACCAATGCACCCTGGTGAAGGTGGTGAGGGGTACTTTGGGCGCCGGAGAGGCATGGAGGCAAGGGTCGAGCCCAACCGCGGAGAGCGATGCGATGGTGGAGTGCCGTCTCGTAGACAGCGAGGCTGGACATCTGGACGGCACAGAAAAGGGCCGCCTTTCCAGATGCGTAGTAGCGACATGCACCCCACAGGATGCGCGGCCGCGGGTATCGATAAGGCCATCCCTGCGCGCGCATCACCGTCAGCATGACCGCCCTCAGCGAGACATGACCAGACTGGCAGCGCGAGATGGTGGGACGGCGCAATCTCGTGAGATGCTCAGCTGCGCGCGCCCGCCTGGGCAGGTGTATTGCAGGCGGTCAGGCCCGTCTGTCGTGCTGAGATGTCGCTCAATTGAAGGGGAATTGTTTGCCAGCGACCTCCTTCACATGTCAGCGATTGCGACTTGGGCGGGGTGTGCGCAATTGAAGCATCCCCCAGACGCAGGGCAGGGCAGGCTGCCGCTGCAAGACATGCAGAGGGCCTGCTGGGGAGTCTGACTGGCTCACGCTCGCGGCCATCTGTGGCGACGCCGTATCACAAGACCCAACCCGGGCGGACGAATAAGTGCATTGCCCAGCTGGTCGACCAGACACACTGAGACGGCGGCTATTTCGGGAGCGGGCAATTGAACGAGGGAGGGCTCTTTCTGTAGACAGTGTCTCTGTCAATTGCTCTGTGCAGAGCTAAATTGGCGTCGGTGGGGACTGCGGTGGGCTGCGGTGCTGGCACGGCGTCAGGCAGCGAGCACGACAGGACAAGCAGACAGACAGCAATTGAGTTTGCGCAGGTCGAGTGACACGTGGACAGCAGCGCGCCGCAACCCGCGCAGCAAACAGCGGCGGCAGGCATTTGTCAATTGGGGCGCAATCGTCGGGGGTGCGGCGCGAGCGATGGGGGAGGGTGACGTCTGCATTGGGAGAGCGGGAGTGAAAGACAGGCCTTGGCAGCCAAGAATACGCTAAGCTCAATTTGGGAAATTTTCAAACTTCCGAAACCTTCCGCTCCAGCTTTGCTGTCCGCTCCACCCGAGTTTGATTCTCCCAACATTCCACCTTCACCGTCGATATCACCGTCCCGCCCACGTTTCCATCCCAAATCGTGCCGCCGCAGTGCCCTCTCATCAAGCCCGCGCCATGGAACGATTCAAGAACACGTCGCGGAGTCCCGCCCGGGTTTTCCGACGCGCAGGCCCCGCTGTCTCCGAGTGTTGTCCTGAGGGCTCACGCCTGTACACACACCATCCGGATGCCCTCGCAAAATGACTGCGCTTCGGCGCTGTTCCCTCCGCCGCCATCCACACGCCGTCCCTCGACTGATGACTCTCTTTTCAATGTCGACAACGGAATCTGGCGGATTACGACCCTACCGCGTCGTCGCAAAGATTATATGTCTTGCCGCGGACAGCCGGGAGCCAGCAAAAGTCGCGAAAGCTGTGTGTGTGTGCAGCGGGCGCCCGACAAGGAGCAGGCGCAGCAGCGCACCCCCACTCCCATATCCGGCTACCCCCTCGCCCCTCCACACCCCAGCACGAGGCACGCGGTTTCAGCACCAGCCTGCACCAGGGAAACAGTCATCTGCCTTGTTCGTCTAAGCCCGCAGCCCTCCGACAGCGTCCCGTTATTGACCCGTTCTTTATGTATGTCGCAGCCTGCCGCCCACCTCTCAGCCCTGCACATTCGACATAACTCGTCACCTGGCCCACTGTCTGTGGACCGACGCTGCGAACCGCACCTCAATCACGACGAACTCGCGCAATTGGCGTCCCAACTCTCTCCGCGCACCCGCAGCCCCATAGGGATTTCGAAGAAGCGACACGTACTCTGAAAAAGGGACCACAGCAGTTCCGGGTTGCCGTTGCGTCCGGCATAGTCGCGGACACTGTACAAAGGCCGCTCGCACTGTTAAAGGTGGACCCGCACTCAGTATAAAGGCCAACCCGCCGCCTCTGCCATTGTTCCCACACACAACACACTCTTCCGCGCCCGCCACACCCGCTGCAACCGCTGCGACCGCCTCCTCGAAAAGCACCACAACGCGATCACAGCAACTCCAATTCGCTCAGCCGCAGTCGCCACAACTACATTCCTTGTGTCCCAGCTACGACAATCGCACTCACGGCACCCACTGTGTTTGTGGCCCAGTCAGGACACCCGCACTCACGAGAACCACGGTCTGTTTGGCCCAGTCACCACAGCCGCAATTACGACGCCCACAGTCTTTGTGGCCCAGTTACCACCACCGCAATCACGACACCGACGGTCTTTGTGACCCAGTCACCACCGCCGCAATCACCACAACTCTACTGCCCCACAAGCTCAACCCGCACGCCCACAGAACCGACCACGACCAACGAATACCACCCCAACGTCATGGCTTCACCACCAAACAGGCCTCATACTTTCGGGGGCTCCAATCCTGTCCCCCAATCTCCCACAAGTCCGCGGGCATCTAGCTGTCCTCGCATCCCACAGCCCACCTCTTCCGCCATGGCTCCTATCCGACAAGAACCCACTCAGCAGGTGCAGCCTGGCTCTGGGACTGGCTTGCCCTCGCCTGCCGATTCGGTGGACAAGAGCCAGGAGGATGCCACAGCCGACCATCAAGGTCAATCAAACGGCGTGGATCCCCCATTGTTCCCTTCCTCATCTACCGAGGGAACGATCTACCCCCCTCTCCTTGCTCAAGTCGAAGAAAGGACCCAGCCCCTCCCCCCTCCACAACACGACACGGCACAGTCCCTTTTCCTAGCTGTCGAGGAACCGTCCCAGTCTTCGGTCGTCGCTGTTGATGGATCAACACGATCTCCCACTCCTTCGGTCCCAGAGACTGCCCAGTCCTCTCCCCCTGTGGTCGAGCAAACGACACAGGCGCCTCCCCCGAGCGTTCAGAAGAAGATTCAGCCCCTCAAGCTCTGGGGACCGCATGTGTACACTGAGCAGGCGCATATAAAGAGAGCAACTGTCGTCAACGTGCATCTGTACCCACCACCTCCTGGCGTTGCCAATGCTCAGATGCGCGAACACTTGAGAGCTACAAGAAAAGAGAACGAAGTGTACGAGCAAGCACGCCGTGAGGGACCCCGAGAACCGGACCGGTTGGCGCTCCCATACAAGCCGCGGGGCTGCAAAACACGCCCACATGGGCCGCCGAGGTTTCGTCTCAATAAGCCCTCGCCAAGCAAACCTCCGCCTCCGGTTGTGCCAGATCCCAGGGCGCGTGAAGATGCCACCCGTTCGACCCGTCCGCCTGCTCGTCAGCGTGCAACACATTCTCGCCCGATCCCTCCACGGGCTCCGCAACCTGGCAGACAGGCAAAGCGAAATTACGGTGTTATATCCACCGCACCCTCGCTTGATAGAGAAGAGGTTGAAGTGGATGCGCCTCCACCACCGGCTGCACCCAGGAAACGCGCCAGAAAAGGCGAAAAGGGCTCTGCCACGGCCATCTCCGGAGCCCAGACGGCGCGGACGGTCCCAAAGCCGACAAAGGAGTCAAAGACCAAACAAGAGGACGATAAGTTTTGGACTGTGGAGGATCTGAGCCCACCGACGTCCAACCTCGACGGGCACCCCGTCAGCTACCTTGTGGACTGCGTAGAACACTTGACCTGCCCGAGACGGGACCTCAAAGAGCCAGATCCCCATACACAACTCCTGCACCCCGCGGAGGCTTTCCTCGCTGGTACTCTTTCGTTCACTGCCGCGAAATACCTTACGCAGAAGCGGAAGATCTTTTTGCAATTGGTCGAAAACAAGCGGCAGGGCAAGGGCTTTACGAAGACGCACGCCCAGCAGGCATGCGGTGTGGACGTCAACAAGGCGAGCAAATTGTTCGAGGCCTTCAAAGGGGTTGGGTGGTTCGACGAGAAGCTCTTCCAGGCACACCTTGGCACGGCGTCGTCTTCATCCGCCAACACAACAACAACTGCGCATGCGTAGGCAAGAGTGGCCGCTCCGGCCTGTGTCACCGCTGTTGACGATCGGGCGAGCTTCGCACTCTCCCATGGACGGGTTTCATTTCAATCATTTCCTATATGTTTTTCGATTTCCCCGCCATGTACGGTTCACGCCGGCTGCCTATTTCTTATGATTTGCATCATCCCTTTCACTAGGGCGTTGGACGCGATACTCGCATTTTTCACGACTTACGATAGACTGGATTTGGACGAGTTACGACTTTTCTTATTTGGAGGCGTTCTGGCGATTGTTATACCATGGGTAGCCAGGCGGCGGCATATGTCCCCTGTTTGTTCCTGTATACCCCCGCATGTATCTCCCCTGGGATTGTATGGATGGGGGCCAGTGATGGGCTGAGCGGCCTTATCCGGGTTTCATGTACATAGGATAATGCATTCACCACATTCGCTTCTAAACAGGGTCGTTGAGCTGTCCATGTCTGTGTCGATGCCTCTGTACAGTGCAGCGTGTGGCTTGCGGCCCCAGTGATGCTGACGGGTGGCGCACGCGGGACGTTTCGGCCGGGGTTCGTCAGCCCAAGCCCCGACGGACAACCTCACTTTAACACATTTGAACACAAACATTGACAACAATCACCGCCGCGAGCTTGGCCCACCATGTCGCAGACCCAGCAGCTGGAGCCGGCCGACTCGATATCGAGCCAGGACCCGCACAACGAGGAGAAGAAGAAGACAAAGAGCAGGCGGCCCGCCAGTGAGTGTCTCCTCCTCCGCCCGCAGATGTCCGACGTACGCTGACCAGAAGCCAGACACGGCATTCCGCCAGCAGCGGCTCAAGGCGTGGCAGCCTATACTGACGCCGAAGACGGTGCTGCCGCTCTTCTTCATTGTCGGTGTCATCTTTGCGCCCATCGGCGGCCTGCTGCTCTACGCCAGCTCGCAGGTCCAGGAGATCTCCATCAACTACACATACTGCGCCAAAGAGGCACCCCTCACGCACGCCGACGCAACGAAGCCGAACTCGACCAAGGACGCCATCCCCGCAAAGTACGTGACGAGCAGCTTCAGCAAGAAGTCCGTCGAGCAGCCGCAGTGGGGGCGCGCCACGGAGAACTACACCTGGCCGCGGACGGGCGTCGTTGAGCCCGACGTGGACGTGTGCATCCTCAGCATCCCCATCCCGGACGACATCAAGGCCCCCGTGCTGTTCTACTACCGCCTCACCAACTTCTACCAGAACCACCGCCGCTACGTCAAGTCGCTCGACATCGAGCAGCTCAAGGGCAAATCGCGGAGCGTCGACCAGATCAAGGGCAGCGAGTGCGACCCGCTCACCGTTGGCCCCGGTGACAAGCCGTACTACCCGTGTGGCCTCATCGCCAACTCCATGTTCAACGACACCTTTGGTAATCTGACGGCCGCCAACCTCCCCGGGAGCCAGGGCGACGGCCCCTTCTGGTACAACATGACGGAGCGGGGCATCGTCTGGAGCACCGAGAAGGACCTCTACGGCAGGCCCGACTATGCGCCGGAAACAGTGCGTCCGCCGCCTGGCTGGGCAAAACAATACCCGGTCGACTCGGACGGCCAGCCCACGTACGAGGGCGTCGGTCTTCCTGATCTGCACACGTGGGAGGCGTTCCAGGTCTGGATGCGGACGGCCGGGCTCCCCACCTTCAGCAAGCTGGCCATGCGCAACGACAATGACAAGCTGCAGAAGGGCACCTACCGCCTGAAGATCTACTCGAGGTTCCCGGTGGACACGTTTGACGGGACAAAGTCGATCCTCATTTCGACCCGCACCGTCATGGGTGGCAAGAACGACTTCCTCGGCATCGCCTACATTGTCGTCGGAGGTCTCTGCATCCTGCTCGGCGCCGTCTTCACCGCGACGCATCTCATCAAGCCGAGGTTTGTTATGTCGTTTTACCATCGAGCTTCACTGACGTGCGCAGAAAACTCGGCGACCATACGTATCTGTCGTGGAATAACGACCAGCCGAGCACCGCAACCACCACCGGACGCAGTGCGCGGCCAGGGGACACGGCATGATTGCGTCCTCTCGTCTACATCCCATCTTGTTGTTTCTGCCCGGGTCTGGCCAGGCCCAGGGTCTTGTATCTCTATCGTAGGTCACCGGGTGGCGTTCTGGAGTTCTCAGCGTCAATATGAATCACACTTTTCTTCTCTCGTCTCATCTGCGCTCATTGTATTGGTGACGCTGTGCTGATGCGCCTCCTGAGCAGCCTATGGGAGCAGACCTGTCACCTGTCATGGCCTCATGGGTTTGAGGCAGCCCGTGGCAAGCCTGCATCCGGGCTGCAGGCCAGTCCAGACGAGGCTGTCGAAGAAATGTCCAGAAGGGGCATTCTCAAACCACGGATTCCAGACCACGGCGCACGACGAGATATAAGCTGCAGCTGGCTCCCTGGGAGCAGTCTGCATAACACAAGTCATCCATCAAGCGCTTGAAAGCGAGAAACTCCACGTATCTATTTACCATCCTCACTTCTCTGTTCCCAGACCAACAAAAACCAGCATTCCAGTCTCCAAAGGGCGTACACCATGTTACCCCTTACACTCCTCCTCCCCTCCCTCTTCATAACCACGACCACAGCCGCCGACCCCCCACCCGTCAAACCCTTCGACTGCGGCACCGACACAGCCCACGCCCCAGACTCGTTCCTGGAAGCCATCCAAGCGCTCCACAATGGCTCTCCGTCCGGCGGTTCCCCCGCCTCCCGCGCCCGCAGTCTCAACCTCCTCCCACGCGCCCCCACCACAGGTCCCATAACCGTCGACACCGTCTTCCACATCGTCGCGACCGACGACACCAAAGACGACATCAGCAACGACATGCCCTCCCTACAGTTAGACGTGTTGAACGAAGCCTACTCACCCCACGACATCCACTTCAACCTCCTCAACATCACCTGGACCACCAACAGCCTGTGGGCGACCGGCGCCGGAGGCGACGCCGACCGCGCCATGAAGCGCGCGCTCCGTCAATGCTCATATTCAACCCTAAACATCTACTTCCAGACCTCTCTCGCCGGCGGCGTGTTAGGTCGTTGTACACTCCCCTCCTCCCTCGGCGCATCCCCGGGGTCCGTTCCACGCGACACGTATTTCTCCGACGGATGTAATGTCAACGCGAACACGATGCCGGGGGGTTTACTGGCTGGGTATAATAAGGGGAAGACGGTGGTGCATGAGACGGGGCATTGGTTGGGGTTGTTGCATACGTTTGAAGGGTTTGATTGTGAGGGGCCGGGGGGTTATATTGAGGATACGCCGCCGGAGAAGGAGTCGACGGAGGGGTGTCCGAGGGGGAAGAAGACGTGTCCGGGGGTTTTGGATGGGGAGGGGAAAGAGGTGGAGGATCCGATTTGGAATTTTATGGATCATAGTTGGGATGAGTGTTATGAGGGTTTTTCGGAGGGGCAGGTGAGGAAGGTTAGGGAGTTGTGGGGGTTGAGGGGGGGTGGGTAAAAGAGGGGAGAGGGGAGATGGGGAGTGGGGGATGGGGAGGGGGAGAGGGGTTGGGTTTGGTTGTGGTGTTTTTTGTTTCTGTTGTTTGGGTTCTTGGTTTTGTTTTTTCGAGGTTCTTGTATATTCGTTTGTATGATTTCTGTAATTGATATTTGTGTATGAAGAATAAATCCATATTACAAACAAAAAGAGCAAGTCCTATCATAGGGTACTACTCCGTTCCCCCACACTACCACAGTGAGGAGATTCCCCTTCGGCCATAACGATTCGGCTGGCTGAAATATCGTAACCATAGAGTCACAAAGGTAGTTATTCAGACAGCTCCAGACCGTCCATGTAAAACCCTTGTCTGAGACCTCCAAGGCCTAGATGGTTATAAAGCCATAAGGCTGAAAGATACAGTAATGTTTTGAGGGCCCGGCTGCAGTTATCCTACTTCTTTGCCGCCCTCGAGGTTACCAAGGGTGTACGACATCTATGGAACAAAGAAAACGAAGCAAGACGGGCAAAGCGAAAAATCTCAAAGACACCCTACAAATTGAGCCGAAGTCATGTGTGGTTGCTACCTCTCACCCCGCCTTTGCCTAATCCGTCCTCTTTGTCCGGAAACAGCGATCGGTGAAGAGCAGAGGGTTGACTGTTTGCGGGTAGCTGGCGGGGATCACTAAGGCAATGGGATAGGAGGACTAGGTTTTTCTCGTCGTTGCTGGGACGCAAGGAGATCGTGCGTGTGACCCGCTCTTCTGCTCAGTCCTACTACGTCCACCACCTCTAGGGAGGGACAACAATACCTCGAGGCGAGGCTAAGACGCCACCAACATCACATCACCCCTCTCCAACCGTATCACAAAGGTCCCCTCACGAACCCCACCTTCACACGTCTCATGAACGGTGATTCGAGTATCTCCGTACTCTGCAACACGTTACACCTCTTCACTTCTACGACCCCATCTCCTAGTCTATCTCTACCAGGATCTCTACAAGAAGATAGCACTGCACAGCACATCTGTCTGCGCTGCACCTCCCATCTCCGTATCTGGGCGCCATATCCACCATTTCTGCGAGCGTACGGCGCGGGAGCAAGGAAAGAGCTAAAGAGTGGGTGTGTGGAGGTATACAATAATTCTACGCACTGCTCGACGCAGTATACGTGATATTCACTTTGCGTATACGGACTGAAGAAAAAAGAGTATATCCGAGCAGAAAGTGTGTAGAGAGTACGTTACAGTTGTTTTTACAAAGAGATTGGTCCATTGGACGCCACGCCGCTGCCGGTTTATTCGGCATATTGAAAAAAGAAAAATTTGGAAATCGGGATCATAAAGTGAGCAAGGAGAGTACGTGACGGGAAAGAGAAGAGAAGAATAGGAACAAACACGGGATTATGGATGCCGTTTCGTCTATCATCAAAAAAGCAGCTGGTTCATCGGCTTTCATGCAGAACGATACAAACCAAGAGTCGACGTCTTGGAGGAAAAGTGTAGCGAGTATGGCAACCTGGTATCTGAAGTGTCTAGTCGTCTTAGCGGTTATGTGGGTTTTCTTCGTCGGGTTTGAAAAGGTGAGGACGGGTAGATGGCCGGACTTTGCTGGGAAGAAGACGAGGGGAACTGGGGGAGGTTTGAGTGGTGATGCAGAGGCGGGAGACAAGGGTAAAGCGGAGGAACAAAGAGGTGGGCTGAGTGCTGCGGAGAGGGAGAGCCAGCGGGGTAGGACGGAAGGGAGGGGGGATTGGAAGGGGGATTATGGCGAGGGGGATATGGATGTTGGGGATACGTGTTGTGTGATGTAGTGTTTGTTGTCATTTTTTACTCTTCTTGAATTCTGCTCAGATTGTTTCGTGACGTACGATCTGAGTTGATGCGATGATAGTTGAGGCTCGTGAGCACTGGGGAGGAGTGAGTGTCGCTGACCGCATGCAGTCAGTGTCTGTGCTGCATGTTGTCGAAGGAACTCGTGGACGAAAGCCGATGGGGAGGGCGGGATGGAGGAAAGGTATCTTCGTTGTGTCATAAAGTCCTCAATCCCGTCTTTTGCTCAATATGGTGCCTCGGTCCGGCTTGGAGCGTTGACGATGCAAGCTCGCGCATGGAGTGCTTGGCCTGAGAGACTGAATGTCACTACGTATCCGCATGTCGTTAGCGCAAACGCCACACGCGGTCATTGCTGTGGCTGGTGACGACCGTGGCCTGGCCAGGCTTGGCAGCCTCATGATGCTTGATTCATCATGGGACGTATGACGCCCTCTCTTATCTTTACGACGCCTGTCCTTTACTGGATCGTGGGACTTCTCACGCGCTTCCTCCTTTATGAACATAATTCCTGCCTCTACGACCTACTCTAATATACGACCCGCCTACCCTTGAACTCTTTCCTCCAAAACCTCCGACTACGAAACACCTCACGCGACCTCGGCCTTCGATCTCCAAAACAATTGCGCCCAGCCCGTGCGCTGAGACATAACCATAACAATGTTTTGTCTCAGAGGCTGGATACCAGTCCTCTTCTTCCTGTACGTCCTCCTCAACCCCATCGCCCCCACCAAAACACCCACTAACCCCCAGCAGCCTGCGGACAAACCCTACACCAATTTACACCATCCTCTTCCTCACATCGACCTACTTCTTCAACCGCCCCTGCGTCTACTGCTCCATCCTCCTCCTCATCCTCGTCCTCGCCCTCTTCGACTTCCAAACCCCATGGTTCGAGTCCGCGTCTCCGTCCACAAACTCCACAATCGCAGATAGTGTAAAACCGAGTAATGCGGTTGAAACAGCCGCGGTGTTTGCGCAGGCGGCGAGTCAGACTGCACAGGCGGTTGCGAGGGCCGCGGTGGAGAATGTGAAGGTGAGGATACAGGGCGAGGGGGAGACGGGGAGTTGGGTTAAGGCATTTTTGCAGGGGCGGAAGGAGTGGAGGGTGCCGTGCTTGGATGTGGTGATACGGCTGTGAGAGAGCATGTGAGGGGTGTGTTGATTAGTGTGTACAGGGGCATTGAATGGCGTATGGATATTTTGCATTTGTGGTGTCTGTGGGCTTTCATTTCGTATTGTACCTTGAAGAATGGATATGTTGTAGGAGGCCGTGAAACTTGCCTGATTTGAGGCTGCAGGTTCGCCTCGTATCAGGCTGTAGATATGCCGGGTCGAGGCTTCAGCTTTTGCACCAATAGACGAAGCACTTTCTCAGCCTAGTACATCCTTTGCTGTGTGGCCTCACTTCCATCTCATCTTCACCGGAACCGTTACGTCTATACACATAGAATAACAGTTTGTGGCAATGATGTCCGAGCGGGGCTCTCGGCTTGCTGCGGGGCTAATCCCGAGCTTGCATGAATGCTGCATCTCGACTTCCCCAAACCATTCAAGTAGCCATCGCAGCGCCATCCTCAAAACTGGCTTCTCCTTCCATTCTCTCGAGACATTGCTCTCGGTCTATACGCTCACATCGACTTACCCCACGTCTTTTTGCTCGATCCTCGCCTTCAATTGCTGTTTTTGGGAGCTCCAGATCGTTCGCTTCCACCCCAGCAACAGCTACACAGCTCCCCCGCGCACGCGTACGGGCTCCATTGAGTGTCTTCGGAGTTCGAGGACAGTTTAGGTCTTGCTCTTGTGAGGGCTTTGGAAGCAGCACAGCTATCAGGATGAGCGATCGCGATATCCTTCCTTCGTGGTAAGTGACGAGCTCATCTTCTCTACCAACCATCCATCTAACATGTCCCAGGGCAAAGCCTTCCCACTACGTCGTCTCCCTCCACGACATCGAGTTCGGCGGCAACTTCTCCTACCAGGGCACTGCCACCATCACCGTCAACCTGCAGAAGAACGACGGCTTCAATGACCTCGTCCTCAACGCCTACCAGCTCAAGCTGCACTCCGCGGAGCTCAAGACAGATGCTACGCACGAGGTCAAGGACTTCTCGTATGATGAGAAGAGGCAGCGTGTGACGCTGGACTTTGGGAAGACGATCCAGCACACGGGCGATGCGGTGTTGACGGTCAAGTTCGAGGGCACCATCAACAATGTAGCCTATCTTGGACCCTGCATGAGAAACAAACTGACATCCCCAGATCATGGCCGGCTTCTACCGCTCCAAATACAAGCCCAAAGGCGAGGTTCCCGCCTCTGTCGCCAAAGACGACGAGTTCCACTACATGTTCAGCACGCAATTCGAATCGTGCGATGCGCGCCGCGCCTTCCCCTGCTTCGATGAGCCGAACCTGAAGGCGACTTTCGACGTTGATCTCGAGATCCCGGAAGACCAGACCGCGCTCAGCAACATGCCGGAGAAGGAGGTCAAGCAGAGCAGCCGCAAGGGCTTCAAGACGGTGTACTTTGAGACGACGCCCATCATGTCGACGTACCTTCTTGCCTGGGCCATCGGCGACTTTGAATACGTCGAGGCGTTTACCAGGCGCAAGTACAATGGCAAGAACCTCCCTGTTCGCGTGTATACCACGCGTGGGTTGAAGGAGCAGGGAAGGTTTGCGTTGGATCAGTGCCATCAGATTGTCGACTACTTCTCCGATGTCTTCCAGATTGATTATCCGCTGCCCAAGGTCGACTTGCTGGCGGTTCATGAATTTGTAAGCCCTTGTTTCATGGCCTGTTCTCGCTTTTGCTGAGAAGTCAGGCTATTATACGTATTTCCCGCCTGTTTGGTGTACGTCGACTGACCGTTGCTTTCTAGTCACACGGCGCTATGGAGAACTGGGGTCTCATTACCTATCGGTAGGTTCAGAGGCCGTTGTTGCGGGCGTGTCACTGACATGATAGAACGACCGCTGTGCTCTTCGACGAGAAGACGTCTGCCGACAGCTACCGCAACCGCGTGGCCTACGTTGTCGCCCACGAGCTTGCTCATCAGTGGTTCGGCAATCTTGTCACCATGGACTGGTGGAGTGAGCTCTGGCTCAATGAGGGTTTTGCTACATGGGTTGGTTGGTTCGCTACTGACCACCTGCATCCTGGTATGTGATCTAGGTTGACCTGTGACAGCTTAGCACTGACGACCGGTTCAGATTGGAACATCTGGGGACAGTTCGTTGTACGTTCGACTTACAAAGGTACATATCCTCCAATGCTGACATCGTGTTCTAATGTAGGCCGAATCGACGCAAACAGCCTTCCAGCTTGATGGTCTCCGCCTGTCTCACCCCATCGAGGTCCCCGTCTACGACGGCCTGGAGGTGGACCAGATCTTCGACCACATCAGCTACCTCAAGGGCAGCTCCGTTATCCGCATGCTGAGCGCTCACCTGGGCGAGAAGGTGTTCCTCCAAGGTGTCGCCGACTACCTCAAGGCGCACAAGTACAGCAACGCGACAACCAACGACCTTTGGTCTGCCCTGAGCAAGGCTTCCGGCAAGGACGTGAACAACTTCATGGATCCCTGGATCCGCAAGATCGGCTTCCCGGTCGTCACGGTCGCCGAGGAGCCCGGCCAGATCAGTGTCCAGCAGCAACGCTTCCTACTCTCCGGAGATGTCAAGCCGGAGGAGGACGAGACCGTCTGGTGGATCCCGCTCGGTCTACGCACCGGGTCTGACGCAGCTTCGGCTTCGATCCACAAGACTGAGGCGCTGACGCAGAAGAAGGATACGATTCGCGAGATCGATGAGTCGTTCTACCAGATCAACAAGGACCTCACGGGCTTCTACAGGACCAACTACCCGCCTGAGCGCCTGGCTAAGCTCGGCGAGGCCAGGCACGGCATGTCTATCCAGGACAAGGTCGGGCTCATTGGCGATGCGTACGCAACGGCCGTCGGCGGCTACGGTGCCACGCCGGGCCTGCTTGCGCTCATTGAGAACTTCCAGGACGAGTCCGAGTATATCATCTGGAGCCAGATCTTCACTAGTCTTGGCAGCGTCCGTAGCGTCTTCTCCGGCACCGAGGACATCCGTGACGGCCTGAAGAAGTTCCACCTCCAGCTCGTCACGCCAGCAGTCGAAAAGGTCGGCTGGGACTTTGCGCCCAACGACGGCTTCCTCACCGGCCAGCTGCGCTCCGCGCTCCTCCTCTCCGGCGGCCTCGTCGGCCACGAGGCTACGGTCAAAGAGGCCCTGCGTCGCTTCGACCTCTACATGTCCGGCGAAGACAAGTCCGCCGTTCACCCCTCTCTCCGCAAAGCCATCTTCTCCATCGCGGTTAAGGAGCGCGGCGAGTCCGCCTTCAAGGCCGTACAAAACGAATACCTCACCACCTCCTCCATCGACGGCCGCGAAATCTGCCTGCAATCCATGGGCCGCGTGCAAACCCCCGAGCTCGCGCAAGAATTCCTCAAATTCATCTTCAGCGACAAAGTGGCCATGCAAGACAAACACTCTGGAACTATCGCGCTCGCGAATAACTCGCAGGTGCGATATGAGGTTTGGAGGTTCATCCGCGATCATTGGGACTCGCATGTGCACCCGAGCTTGAGTGGGAACCTGGTCGTGTTGGAGAGGTTTTTGAGGTTCGGACTTAATAAATTTGCGGATAGGAGTGTGGCGGATGAGATTAAGAAGTTTTTTGCAGACAAGGATACGAGGGGCTTTGATAAGGGGTTGGATGTTGTGGATGATACTATTCGCGTGCTGGATGGGTATAGGGCGAGGGACGAGGGGAGGGTGAGGGAGTGGTTGGGGGGACGGGGGTATTTGTAGGTGGTTGAATAGAAAGGCGCAAAGATGGAGGGGAAGGGTAGAGCGAGGTGGGGGTGAAGAAGAGTGGTTGGATATAGCAATCCAATTCGACCAAGGGCGTATGTCACACTCGGTCCAATCAAGTGTTCTTTGTTCACTCACGCTCCATCTCTGCAACAGTACTCGACTGGACTCAACGACTTGATCGTTCGGCGAGGTGCGGTATGCGGTACGCGGGATTTTGGTAGCTGGGATATAGCATCGCTTAAGGTGTAAGCTGAGTGCTGACTGAACGAGGGTGTAACTCTGGATGTGGATATTGTAATGGAGGTTGGGTGAGATCGGATGCCGCGGAAAAGTCTAAGGGTTCGGGGGAACGGGAAAAGAGGAGAGTGGGTATGGGATTGGGTGGCCGGAGTGGGGCGGTCTATAAAGGCTTGTGCAGAGTAGTATCCTGTAGCTCTGTACGATTAGATTGGGAGGTAGATGTAGTATCTGTGACTCTGTTTTTTCGGCCTTATAATTTTTCTTCTGAGAATAGTTGGAAAAGGATGAGTCTGCCGGAATTGGAGGAGCATTTTAAGGTGGGCGCAACGAAGACTATTTCTGCAGCGTGAAGTTGACGCAGGCTGTGGGTGTTTTATTAGTGTAGTAGGATATATTGCATGATTTCGGGGGTTTGAGAATACTTGGGAAGAGCTGTCTTCTCGGAAGATTGTTTGAGTGAAGGTTGAGTACGCTGGAACTGGGCGTGTAGTCGTATATAGGTCAAAGATACAAATTTCTGAGCCTGCAGTCTTTCTGTCGAGGAAAGTAGGTATCTCCGCGATAAGTACGGTAGATTCAATGGTCTACGGGTCCTGAAGAGCTGTCTTTTTATAAGAAAGCGTGGGCGAAGGGTCACTGCGCCCAAATCAGGCATGTAGTCGTACGTAAGTCGGGAAACCTGTTTGCTGCCCTGCATAATTACTCTTGGAGAAGGAAGTGTTCGTGGAGGTGCAGGCTAGGGGTTGTACGATTTAGGGGCAATGTATTATTAGTGTCCAGTGAGAGTAATTAGGTCCTTCTGATATCACTATAAAGGCTCATGATCCTAGAAATAGACCAGAGACTATATCTCAGTCTATCTTTCTGCCTCGCTCCAAATTCCAGCAATCGGAATCTTCTACTCCCGACATCACGTGGTGCACTCCAAATCGGGCAAGTCCCAAGCCAGTGACGGGTACCATACCTGCGAGCACATACTACCACCTTCTACCCCACTTTTATCTGCCCTATAGAACCCATTTACTGCTTTCTCCCTCCTTCTACTGTCTTCTGAAGACAGATTTCACCAACACGATGTCTAGGCAAGGTGGCCCATGCACAAAAAGGTCTATATAAGGGCGCCCTCCCAGCCGTGGCTGCCGTTTTTTTCCTGCCTATGTCACTTAACTGTGTCACTGCCGCTATATAAGAGAACCTGCCCCACCCGTATTTTCTTATTTTCGAATTTCACCGTTCTGCTGCCACTGTTTACAAGTGATATTGCTACGGCCAAAATCTCTCCCAGGTGAGTTTCTGATTCTTCGTTTTTGTCTTTTGGGTAACTGCTAACATTTAACAGTGCGCTTTCTCGGCCAATTTTCTATTGTCCTCGCTCTCTACTCTCTCTCAGTCTGAGCCGGAGTAGAACTACAGCTACTAGGAAGAGATAGTTTAGGAGAGAAAGGGCCCGTCGCCTTCATGTCGGGGCATCCACTGGCAGCCGGTTCCGTCCTCCGAGAAAATGGCAACAAACCCTCCGCCTGGTGGGCGCCTGTCCCGCCTCTGCGCGCGGACTCGCCTCAAATTCATTGGCGGCCGGTACGTTGGCTTCGAGGCCCCAGATGCCGCTGCTGGCTCGGGCCAACCTCCCACCCCCCCCGCACAGGCGCTCAACCTGCCTGATTGCTACCAGGAGTGGCACGACAAGCTCACTGGGAGGATAGTGGCCATGGCCCGCAGTGAAGAGACGACGTGGAAGAGGAACCAGGCGTTGGTCGATCGCCTGAACAGAGAGGTAGATGAGCGCGACCAGGCCATCATCTACCTCTGCAACGAGCTCGAGAAGGAGGAGGCCCGTTGAAGCACTCTGGAGCGCCTTTGCTGGGCAATTGGCATCACCATTCCGGTGCCAGAGCAGGCCCCAGCCCAGGAGCCACAGGACGTTACTGCCGGGGAGCCGCAACCGCAGGCAGTCACCACCGACCCAGAGACTCCCTGTCCGACACAGCGTCGGCTACCTGCCCGGGCAAATGCCATATTGTCCAGGATTCAAAAGCCCTCCGGCGTCCAGAAGAAGGCCGGCATCCAGAAGAAGGCCGGCCACCGCAGAGGCGCGACCAAGCGGGTGCTGTGCGAGGACCAGCTCAGCAAAGCGCTCGCCCAGATGGGTCTGGAGACTACAGAAACTCCAGCCCACTCTGAGCCTGCGGCTGGAACCGCCTCTGGAGCCTCTACGGAGCCGGCAGCCAGCAGGGGGCAGAAGCGCAAGAGAGGGGGGCCTTCCCCCGACAAATCACTGAAGAAGCCTCGTTCGCACTAGCTGTGAACGGGGACGCTGGTCGGCTGAGGATCATGTTCGCGCCTCATCCGACCACTCCAGGCCACCTCCGTCTTTGCCTTTGGCCCGGCTCTGTGTACGACACCCTCGACAATGGCTTCTTCAGCTCGCCCTCTTTCTGCTCTCCCGTTCGATCCTTCTGCCCTCTTGAGCGTTCTGGCACCCTCTCCCAACAACCGTTCCGCCGACACCTCAAACACCCGCGGCTTCCGACATCTCAAAGGCCTCCCCAATCTCCCTCCATCCTCTTCTCTGGGTCAAACAGGTGGGCTGGTAGATTCTCCGCTAGATGGCTTCCCAGACGGACCCCCAGTTCTCGGTAGATGGCTTCCCAACGGGCTTTGCTTCCCCGTAGGGCTTCCTACCAGGAAGATGGCGTCCGAGACGGGCTTCCTAGATTGACTGAATCTTACCGGCCCCGCTTCACACCCTCCGTCACATCACCGCACGAATGACGATGGCGCTCGTGGCGTCTAGTCAACGTGTCTCCTACTCTACCGCTTCATTGCTCAGACCGCCCGACGACAGGGCCGGTCGAGCACAAGGCCCCTGAAAGCTCCTTTGGAGCCAGGGCGCCGGCACTACAGTATCCGCGACAACGTCCACCACCTTCACTGACCGTCATCACGGCTTCCGGTTCGAACACATGGTCATCATGTCCTGTGCCTGTCATCGCATCTACGGTATTGGTAAGATTCCCGAACCTCCCCCATACCATTGTGAGCCCGTTGCCTTGATCAAAAGCAGTGGTCAACCCACCAGCTGTCATCCAATGCTGAACTTCTCGGTGTTCGTTGAGGAGCGCCTTCTACGGTACTTCAACAAGTCAAGCTAAGTGCCGGCTCCGGTCGGGTGCCTGTCAACGCACCTGTGGTTTTGGTAAGACCCCCCAAAACCCCTGTTGTCATCGAAACTCCTCGATGTCTTGTTTCATTGAGAGTGATCCTGTCATCGGCGTTCTTCCGATGCTGGGCTTCTCAGACACATTCCACGCTACTTCGCCGAATGGTGGAGCGTGCCTTTTGCACCCGTGGCGTTGGTAGGACCCTTCAACATCTTCCTATACCAGTGTAACCCTGCATGCCTTGATCCGAGAGCAGTCATTTACCAACATACATTTCCCAAACTTGAACTCCTCGGTATCCATCGAGGAACGCCTTCAACTCTCGACGCTACTTCGGCGCCCAGGCCGGCGCCAGTCATTGCACCTTTGGTATCGGTAAGACCCTTCAATGGCTCCCTTTGCCATCGTGACTCCACTACTTTCATTCTTCTGACGGTGATACCTTCATTGGCTCCTCCGTGTCCGTACGAGGAGCACCTTCAACGATACTTTTCCCGGCCATGCCCTGGCCCCGATGGTATGGCTAAGACCCTCAAGTTCTCCCATTGCCATGGTCACTCCACAATGCCTCAACCGTGGTGCAATGAAGGACTAGCCAACATCCACTACTATCGGTACTCCGAATATCCGTCAAGGAGCACCCTCTACGCTTCTGCGCCAGGTCATGCCCTCGCAGTTGTGGTATGAGAAGGACACCTCGAGAGCCCCACTTACAATCACAAATCTAAAATGCCGTCCTCAAAGGTGCATTGATAAACCAACAGATATGCACTGTTATTGGGGCTCTGAATATCCATCGAGGGCCCCCTTCCACTCTGCTTTGCTACCATTTTCGTCGATGCCTCGGGTGTCATTGCGAGTTCTCCGCGACTAAGCACAACCTCGCGCATCTACTACAAGCCTTGCGACTCGTCTTGCAGCAGACAAGCACACAGTTGTTCCGCATGATGCTGTACAACCACGCAATGGACACTAAAGCTCACTCACAATTGACTGTCCACCTTTCCACTGTGCTTCTATCAACGAGTAGCTCATCGTACAGTCTTCTGAGATACGGTGGTAAATCAATCAGTGTTCTTGTGCATTTCAAGTCAGATCAAGTTAATAACATACCGGCCTCAAGCATTGTCGAGTAGACCCTCATTCCTCAATATTGTAGTCTTCCTACAGAACCACCTGCACGCAAAGTCACCTATATGCGTACACAAGCAAATGCCTTCCGTACAGTCACGTCCATTCACTCAGAACACCCGTAAGCTGGTTCTCGTCGTGTGCAGTGACGAGTCAGTTGAGATACCAAATACCGCCCAACAGAACAGAGCCAGACAAAGACTGCTTCGCATCTATGATAAGACGTATCCTCAGGCATGGAACCGATGATATAGTCAGTTCGACGTAATTAGGGCATATGGAAGGGATAGTCTCACAAAAAAAGACACGCACGGGAGTGCAAAAAAGATACGCACGAGAGTGCACTTTCTTTTGTCTCTTTTGTTTCTTTTCTCTGCTTTTCTTTCTTTTGTACACGCACGAGAGTGCAATTTCTTTTGCTATTGTTCTTTGCTTTCCTTTCATTTGTACACGCACGATAGTGCGTTTTCTTTTGTTATTTTTCTCCGCTTTTCTTTCTTTTGTTTAACGTTAACGTTTAATGTTTAAGGTTTCTCTTTTGCTTCTCTTGTTCTGTGTCTAATTAACAAGTCAAAAAACACGCACGGGAGTGCAAAAAAAAACACGCACGGGAGTGCAAAAAAAAAAACACGCACGGGAAGGCAAACATATAAACCTACTTGCCTAACATGCTAAGGGTGCACACTTAGCATACTAGGCTTATAGAAACAAACACATAGGGTATTCTAGGGATGTAAAGAAATAAGGACCCCTAAACAGATAGGGCCCATTCCTTTGTCCGCTATATGCAGCATTGGGAGGGGCTACCTTCGCTTTAATGAACATGATCCGCGAGGACAAATTTCGTAGCTGAAGTGGACAGCATACAAACGTAATGCATACAAGTCTCCCTGGAGATCAAAGATAGGGAAGGTAAGTATTCGCGACGAGGCATGATTCTAAACACGCTCAGGTCGCCATCTTCGGGAAGCCGAGGAAAGCGTTAGTTCGTCATTTTGTGACTTTCGCACTTACACGTCTAGGGCGCCCTGGTCAGTGACTCTGATGGAAACTAATGTACATAGATAAGCTATGAATGAGCCCGAGCAGGCGAAGACCAAGGAAGTTGACGATCACAAACAGATGACCTGCGCTTAAGTTGGCGCGGGACCCTTGTGATGTTAATAGATACTAGATATCATACGTCCACTGTATTCGAACCGTGTCTTATTCGTATAATAGATCTACCTTTCGTACCATACCCCCTCCGTGAAGTACGGTACTTCCTCCATGCCGTGCCCAATCTGAGTGAATAGCCGGCACGCCGACCTCCTGAGTCCTGTGTCGACCCCGCTTATCGTATCCATCCAGCCCGTAACTTGTCAGTGTTACGGTCCGGTGGATTCACTCGGATACCCCATCAATCTTCCGTATCCACACGGACGGCTCCTTGCCCTTCTCTTGCAACGGCCTATCACCTGGCACCCCCTCTGCGTCGTTGCCCACAATCCACTTCTTCATCAATGCCTCAACGACATCGTCGTCCTGGAAATCGACATCGTCGTATGACACAGCACCAATCCACGTCCCGATAGGATTGTGAACAGACCCCGACCTTGGCTCCAACCTTGCCGTCCGTTTGCCCTTCCGCGGCCCGTGACTCTGTCTATTGAGACGCTGGATACCCGCCAGAAACCTCGGCTCGGATTGGTTTGCACGCCGGGGACTCGTCAGATCACTCGACGTGATGCTCCCACTGTCCGCACTCCCTTGATTTGCCATTTTATAAGATGGCCAAGGTAGATGTCGAAGAAACCTGTCGCGCTTCCTCAATCTGATGGAACTGACCGAGCTTATAGCACTGACAGTATCGGCGTCCAGTCGGTCGAGATATTGGCGACGACGGAACGGTATGCCGAAGATCTTTCGCCTCCGCCGGATGCTTGTGGAGCTGCTGGTCGTTGATGAGGGGGTATAGAGCGTTGATACTGAGTGTCGTCTCGGCGGTGGTCGGAGCAGGATTCGAGCCTTTAGCTTTTCGCCGAAACTGGGCTTGACTGTTCGTCTCCGTCGGCGAGTTTGATTTGCTGCGGCCACGGCTCCGGGAGGCGGGGGCGGGGGTGGAAAGTAGGCGAGCATGCCCGCTGGAGGGGGTGGAGGCGGAGGTCCCGGCGTAAACGCAGTAGGTGGTGGTGGTGGAGGAGGAGGAGGAGGAGGAGGGGGTACTGCGGAATCCGGAAGAGGCCACATCTGCATGGTGATTTCCCAGCCAGGTTTGACTGTTTGCTCCCAGACTTGCGGCAGAATGTATTCATTGTTGGCGGACACCAGGTCGTAATGGCCTTGCTGCACGTGGGGACCTATCACATCGATGTACTGAAACGCACTTCGAATGAGGTTCTCCATGCCCTATCACACTGTTAGCGATACGTTGATATAAAACTTGTACTTGTGAACGTACCGACCATGTCTTGACGATCGCCCATGGGAAGACGAACTTCCTTCCAACAGCATCAGTGAACTTGAGAGGTGGCTCAACTTCGACAGCGGGTGCGGTGCCAATGCTCCGCGCCTTTGCCTTGGCTCCAGTCTTAGGCAAGGATTTGGCTGCTACATCCTGTCTGAGCAGAGATGCAAAGTATTCGTCGCTCTCGAAGCGCAATGGTCTTGTACTGACAGTACTGGTTACCCATAGGAGTATGGAGACTTCTAGTTCACCGAAGACTGTCGGTATGCGCTCCCAGTTCCATGTCTGAACATAGAGTAGCCTTGCTTGTATCGACTCGACATGGCGGAGGACCAAGTTACGTTGATGAGTGTTCAGTAGCTGCAGTGCTTCCATGGATCCGGATTGTTTATCGAGCATGTCTTGCATCGCTTGCTCACTCAGATGGATCTCATGTATCGTGACAGCTCGGTCAAGCCCAGAGCTGAAGGCAGAAAGTACGCTGGTGCTCCATGCATGCAGTTGTTCCTTTTGGTGGTCGCTGGCTTCCTTATGATCGTTATCTGTAGAGACGCGAGCCTCTTGATGGTGAGAGCTTGGTAGAGCTGCAGAAGGTTCGAGCTGTGGTGAAGGCGGCGGGGATTCTTCGGGGCCGGAGCCATAGAGTCTGCCCATCGTTGTATCTCCTGCTTTGAAGGAATGAACACGGTACGGAGAGGTCAAGCGGTCAATTACAACGTCCTTCACGTTCACCCGGGCCTTATTTGGCGTGGCCACTCCCGCATCCTCATCTCGCCCATTGGCCGGTGGGGGCTCATCAGCAATGCCGGCGTGGTCAATCCATGCTTCAATTGCTGGCTTGCCCGGTGGAGTATATTGAAATGAGAATGGCGTTTTGATGGGAGGAGGGGACGGGCCAGCCAGGTCGTTCGGAGTCGAACTACGGCCTGGAAGTACTTGAGGCTCGGTGACAGCAGGTACTTTGTCGCCCTGAGTATGGTTTTCTTGGGACGCGACGCTATTGGGAGTGTCTTTGACAGGTTTCTTGTCTTCCGTGGCAATGGGCTCCTCTTTTGGCGGACGAGTGGACTCCGCATCTTTGACAGTTTCCCTCCTCGGTTTTGTCTCTTCTCTCTCGTTAGGATCCATAGCTTGCTTCTCATCAAGTTTATCTGCGTCTGGGATTCCCTTTTCTTGCAGGTGTTCCTCTCCAGCTTGTTTTCTTTTCCTCTCGAAGCCTTTGAATGGTGTCATTCCTTTGAAGAACCTCACAACTTTGTTCTCCTCCTGGTCGAGAATCTCTGAGCTGACCTCACTTTTCCAATCAGTATTCTGTCTGTTCTGGAGATTGATAATTGTTTCGCGCATTTGTATTGTTTCCTCTTCCGTAACTGTATGGCCCTGGTTTTGGCGCTGTGCGAGTGCCAAATTCGCCACAGCAACCATAAGGACGAGATTGCCTTTCGAGTGTCTCAGTTCGCCTCGTAGTTCAAGAAACTCCGGCTGCAGAAACGGCCACTTTGCTTTTTCGGAGAGAGAAAGATGTATCCTCGCCGGGTTAGAGGAGGGTGATGGCTTGGATGGTCGTTTGGCCCTAATCTGTCGACTGGCTTTCTTGAGGTGTTTGTTTATCTGTCGAAAGATAGAACCACAGTGGCCAATTGCAGAAGAGATGTCGTCAAGCGCAGTTAAATTTAATAAGGACGTATATGTGCCATCTGAACCACGCTTCGGCTCGATAAGCGTGTGCAGTTGATTTCTGGAAAGTCAGATCCCCGAGACTGTATCCGAACTTGATGTTTACGGCTATGGGGCTTCCAAGGACAGGAGGCAACTCACAAGATAGCACAAGTACTGCTCATGTCGTTGGCAATGAGTTCAACCTGGTCTCCAGCGGTGGACACCGTATTTGCTAGCCCAAAGAGCGAGATGGAGATCTTGGTTCCTACCGAGACCAAGCCGACGACCCCAGCAGCGATGCTGAGTGGATCAGCCATCCACGCGCCTCATGTATCGTGAAAATGCGGGGGTCGCATAACGATAGAGACTGTCAGTTCTGAAGCTCATTGTCGTGGTGCCTGGTTCTTATACGACTGCCAGAAAATCCAGTGGAGGGGTTCAGGTGAGGCTGAAAACCGTGGCACAAACCGGGCTCGCCAAATCCAGGAGATTGGCTGCATGGCTGATGCACGTCGGCAAGATACCCCTGGGTGCCCTGAATGAATGAGGGACAACTATGTCGCGCCGACGGGGCTTCTGAGCAGAGCTGAGCTGCTGCTCGATAGTGAGTTCACAAGTCGGAAAGTGGTTGAGCTGAGCAGAGGAAACGCCGAACGCCCTTGCCACACAGGCATATCCTGGGAGGCGTATTTGAGAAGATAATGATGGCCTCAAATTAACAGCGATATAACATCGATCAAACATGGCTTCGGTGGGTCGAGGAACGGTGCCTAGGTAGAGCAAGACCGACGAAACATTGAATACCGATGCAATGCCAAGACGCTAACCGCATCAGACTAGCATCGTGAAACAGCTCAACTCGAATTCGAAGGCAGTCATATCAAAGACATATTCACACCACAACGAGTTTAATCTTCGAGAGGATACATGTCTCAAGCATGGCCCATCTCAGACGTACGGCTAATCCTCGACCCGGCAGTGAAAGGATCAAGCCCAAGCCATTACCATCGATACCAATCCCAGCGCTGGCAAACAAGCCTCTGCCATCCACTCCGACTGCCAAAGATGCAAAGGCGTTACCACACCCACCAAGCAGTGAAATGGCTCGATATCGGAATGCTTTTCTCATCGCTGTCGGAATGTTCATCTGGTTCCTGGCCATTGTCATCATGCTCCCAATCATTCTCGAGAAACCCGCCATGCCAGGCCTGAATCGATTCCTACGGACCTTGTTCAACTTCAGCTTGACCGAGATCATCGACCCACCTCCAGAAGAAGAACTATAACGTCTTTTGTGTATACACAGCATGCTCGACTCTCGTTCAAGCAAGATCCAGCCGGAGAGTGGGCCGAGGCTCTAAACTGCTTGGCGTTCCACCCCCGCAAACCTCCGCGTATCCCCAGACACAACTCCGCGACCAAGCCTCAGCGAGTCATCCCAAAATGTTGCAGCCGAACAAAGTCTATATACGCAACATGCTCATTTCTTCCTTCCCACAACTCTATCCACGCCGCTGAGTTGTCTCGGCTCCGCTAACCCGCCTACCTCTCCTCTTTCCACATCCTCTCGAGCATACCATCACAATGGCCGACAGCATGAGCTTCTCCATCCCGGAGGATCTCCAGCAGTACCTCCGCGACCTGGACGCTTTTATCGAGGAGAAGATTATGCCGCTGCAGAACAGCAACGACAACAACCGCTTCTTCGACCACCGCCGCGAAAACTCTCGCACCGACTGGGACAATGGCGGTCTCCCCCGCCCAGAGTGGGAGGAGCTCCTGGTCGCCTCGAAGAACCTCGCAGACGAAGCTGGCTTCTACCGTCTCAACCTGCCGAAGCAGTACGGCGGTCGGAACGCCACCGACGGACGCGGAGGCAATCTTTGGATGGCTGTGATCCGCGAGCACCTCGCGTCCAAGGGTCTCGGCCTGTTCAACGACCTCCAGAACGAGCACAGCGTGGTCGGCAACTTCCCGGACGTCGTCATGCTGATGAACTACGGCAACGAGCAACAGAAGAAGGAGCTTATCGGGTTACGGCTGAAGGGCAAGCTCAGGATTACCTTCGGCTTGACCGAGCCAGGCCATGGCAGCGACGCTACACATATGGAGACTCGCGGTCGGCCAGAGAAGAGGAACGGTGTTGATGGCTGGCTGCTGAATGGCGCGAAGAGGTGGCAGACGGGCATGCACCATGCTACGCACTGCTTCATCTTCGCCCGTACAGCAGGCCAGGACGGGCAGGCAAAGGGCATCTCCTGCTTCATCGTGCCCCGCGACACCCCTGGCCTCAAGGCAGAGTCGTACGAATGGTACGCCCTCCGCGTTCACTGCACTTCTCTTCAAGCTAACTTTCGATCAGGACTCTCAACATGCCCACTGACCACGCCACCGTCTCCATCAAAGACGTCTGGGTCCCCTCGACGGCCGTCCTCGGACCCCTCCACAACGGCCTCGGCGTCGCCCAAGCCTTCGTCCACGAGAACCGCATCCGACAAGCCGCCTCCTCCCTCGGCGCCGCCGTCTACTGCGTCCAAGAGTCCGTCAAATACGCCAACAAGCGCGCTCCCTTCGGCCAACCGCTTTCCCACAACCAGGCCATCCAATTCCCGCTTGTAGAACTGCACACGCAATGTGAGATGCTGCGTCAACTGATCCGGAAAACGGCGCTGGAAATGGACTCTATGCCACACGTGGACGTGGAGAAGAAGATTGGAGATAAGGTGTCTATGTGCAATTACTGGGCTAATCGCTTGTGCTGCGAGGCTGCTGATCGCGCCATTCAGATCCATGGTGGAAACGGGTATAGCAGACATTACCCATTCGAGCACATTTGGAGACATCACAGGCGGTATAGGATCACGGAGGGTAGTGAGGAGATTCAGATGAGGAAGGTTGCGGCGTATTTGTTTGGATTTGGTGGGAGGAAGGTGCTGACGGATGCTACTAAAGAGTCGAAGTTGTAGATGTGTAAGGGAGGCAAATGCATTGTTTCGTTGTCACCAAGACCAGCTTGTTGGCTCTGTGCCTCACGATCGTCACAGCATCTATGCCGGCATTTCGCACATGTTTAATAAGCTGGCCTACATGGGAATTTGGTCTGAACGGAGTTACCGAAATATGCCTTCATTTACCGCAAGGCTCCTAGCTGAAGATGGGATTAGCGTCCGCGGAAGGGACAGAAATTACCCTAACAGACCGTAGTGGAACTATTATTGGGAATGCTTGAAGGATGTTGTGAAGAGCGGACATCCTTTCATGGAGCATCCTCCCGTATACTCTGCCAAACAGGAGCCCTGATTGCATCTACCAACTTACCTAACGATAACAATTCAGCTGTTCTAAACGAACAATCTCTCCTCATCTACCTTATCCCCAAACACCAGTCCTCATACAATCCTACGCCTCAGCCCCCATCCGACTAACGCTGTCTCTCCCTCTAGCCCTCTCAGAACCCGTATAAAACAATCTACTCTCCGACTACGCCTTCCTCCTCCTCTCAACCGCTTTCATCGGTGCCTTCATATCGACACCGCTGTCCTCATCCGAAGACCACAAAAATGGACCCCGTCTAACGTTCCTTTTGGCAGTAGACACGAGCTGAACAGGCGTCTTGACAAACTCTGTATCCGTAGTATCGTTCACAATAACCCTCTTGAACCTCTCCACCCCAGACTTCTTCCGAAGCCGCGTAGTCTCACGAGCAGGAAGTACATCCTCACTGTCCTCGCTGTCACTGCAAGAAGAGTCCGTATCCATAACGCAGCGCCGTTTCGCCTGCCTGATGGCTAGTTTTGAAATCGCTGGTTGTACAACCGGCACTGTGTCCTCGCAGTCATCGCCATCGTCGCTGTCCTCGCCATCCTCGCCATCGGAACCCCACACAGGAACTCTATTCCCCTTGCTCAAAACCCTACGTTTCTTCCGCCCACCTGAGTCTCCCCCCACTCCCGCTCTCACCACTACCCCCGTCCTCACATCCTCTCCTCTTCCTCGCCGGAAGCACGAAGACACTATCACACTCATCATCCGCCTCCTCTTCAACATCATCATCAACCGCGAAACCATCGAGTTCGTAATCCTCGTTACCGGGAGCGAAACGACTATCTATAGAAAGATGGCGAGATCGGAACATTTGGAGGGTTTCAGCGACGGCGTCGGTGTCGTCAGCGGAGAGGTAGTCGAGGAGGGAGGTCCAGTCTGTGTCATTGTTTGGTGTGTCAGGGGTGGAGGAAGGGGGGTAGGGGGTGAGTGTTTGGTCTGTTGGGGTGTCGGGGGTGGAGGGAATGGAGATGGGTGAGATTGGGGGGAGGAACGTGAGGTTGTTTGAGTGGGTTTGGATGGGTTGGTGAGAGGTGGGTGTGGATGCTTTTGGAAGTTTGTTCGTAGTGTTGAAAGTTTGAGGTTGCTTTTTGGGCGTGGAGCGTTTCAGTGCTTTTGGTTTAGTTTTGCTGGTGCTACAAGCCTTCGAGGCTTTGGCAGGCTCGACTCGGTTAGGGAACACGGATTTGTTCTTCGCGGCTTCTGCATTCTTAGGCGTATCAGAAAGGGAGGGTTTGGTACCGTTGAGCGCTGCTATGCGCTGTGAGCGTCTGGGTTGAGCTTTCGTTGACATGGTGCTTGGGATACTCTGAGGTGGTGTTTGTCTGGTGTACAGGTGACTCTGAAGAGTGGAGAAGTTCATGATGAGAGTGCGCAGGAAAAGCAGGTGCATTGTTCTATAATCAGCATTATCCGAGACAAAGAGACAGAACTGCTATAACAAAGCCCTCCTCCATCAATCGATGTGGTTGTGTTCTTTGTGCGGACTGAAAGTGAATGCAGACCCGACTGGTTTAGGACGATTCGCACAATGCCGAGGTGCCCCTGAAGCAAACCCGGCAGAAGTATGCCCCGATGGCACATTTTGATATCCATCGATGCTTCCATGCTGGAGAAGCTTAGAGGATTTCATGATAGTGGGAATGAGAAGTTTGGTGAAGTGAGGTCGTACGTGCAGTGAAGCACACAAACCGCGCTAGACCAGAAAGAGTAGATTATCCTCCCGGTGTGCTTGCGAATAAGCAGCCAAAACTTGCGGGTAACCCGCAAGTCTCTTACGGTAATTGTCTTGTGGCAGTGCTAAGGCTAGGGTCCCACCTTGGAAGACCCGTTGGAACCACCACTATCCTCGTGTTCTCCACAGCATCTATCATTCTGCAATCTACGAAATGTTGGACCACAGCTACCCAAAGGCAGTCAAACTCGGAGCATATTTGTTATTTGCCATGTCCGTACTTGAGAGGTCCTTGAAATGAAGAAGAGGGCCGGAAATGACATCGAAGACGGAACCCTCGTGGCAAACAAAAGCTCTATCGCCTCCTTGACGATGCGGAAAACGGTACCGATGCTCTGGGACACACTTATCTTCAAATTGCTCTTAAGTGGTTCTCATAACTATTCTATCGAAACGGCGTGCGTGATCCCATATTGCTTACACGGCCGGCAGTTTATACCGACCTCAGTAACGAACAGCTGGACTTGCATACTTCAGGCATGCCATGGCTTCCTCCGCTCTCAAGAGCTAACAACAAACCGTCATATACCCCGAACACCATCAAGCTATACCACATCGCTGAAACCCAGCAAAATGCACACCCTCATCTCCCACACTCTCCTCCTCATGCCATTCCACCTCATCCTAGCACAAAACCCATCCCACCCTCAAACCCCCATCATCCTCTCTCGAACCGGCGGTTTCAACATCGGCGGCAAAACAATCCCCCACCCAACCCTCCCCACCGAAACCCTCTCCTGCGACCACGGCTACCTAGAATACTTCCTCCCCTGGCGCCCCCGCAAAACCTCCCTCCTAATGTGGCACAGCGCCAGCACGCAGGCCTTCCAAAACCGCTGGGACGGCGGCGAAGGCTTCAAAGACATGTTCCTGCGTCGCGACTACCCCGTCTGGCTCTGGGACGCTCCACGCCTGGGCCGCGCGAACTGGGCGTGCGAGGCTACAAGTTACACGCCATCGTATACGTACGACCACGGCAATTTCGTCGCCTGGAACTTTGGCCCAAGGTATAAACAGTGGTGGCCTGATGTGCAGTTCCCGACGCAGAATGAGACGGCGTGGCTGCAGGCGACGAGTAATCGATATGTGGAGTATGATACTATTGCGAATGTGGAATTGCAATCCGATGTCGCTGCTATTGCGGCCGACTCTGGGAAAATAGGAACCGATGTCGTGTATTTGACGAATTCGGCTGCTGGACTACGTGCCATGATGACGGCGACGAAAGCGAACAGTACGAATATCAAGGGTATCGTTATGTATGAATCCGTCGGCTACGTATACCCCGACAACGCAAACATCACGGCTGGAAGAGGCGGGTTCGGCCCGTTTGTGGTCCCGCTTGAGCGGTTTAAGAAGTTGGCTAGGGTGCCGGGGATTCAGTTTGTTTGGGGTGATCATAGGCCGGAGAATTATAGTGGTGTGGTTGAGAGCAGGTTGTGCGCACAGTTGATTAATCAGTATGGAGGCAACGCGGAGGTTGTCAAGTTGGGAGACATCGAGGGTTTGCAGGGGAGCACACATAGCCCTTTCGCGGATCTCAGTAATGCGAGGGTTGCGGAGCTGTTGGACGAGTTTCTGGAGGCGAATGGACTGGCTGAGTACGAGGATGGGGGTGACTGAGTAGGGCTGGGTTATGCGGTGGTACTGGAGGTGGGAATCGTAGAAGTAGTTGTCTTTATATTGCGGGCTCGTCGATGTAGTTGGGCTCTGCTGTTCGGATGCTCATGCACAGGATTCTCCTGCCATGCTCCTCCCGCCAGAGCTACCCATTCTCGTCCTTCTCTTATATACCCCGTTCCACCCATCGCCTCTTCCTCTTTCTCAGATGACTCTTGGGTCCAAGTTAGCCACAACATCTGCCTCCTTCCCCTCTTTCTCCCACCCCAGCCCTCACGACTGAGCTTCAGAACCCCTGACACTCTCCCAGGCGATACCAACCCGCCGTCTCAGCACCTCTAGCGTTTGTGACATATCCCGCCCTTTCTCGGTTTCTTCGCGATGTATACGGTTTGCGGCGGCGGCGAGACCGATGGTTATGGCGAAGATGGGGTCGAGGGTTCTGTTCGGTGTGTCAGAGGAGTGTATTTGAGAGTGAGAAGGGATGGCAATGGGGGGATCCGAGAGGTGGACAGGGAGGAAGAGGGCATGGTAAATATGGGAAATATGGGGAGGCGGGACGGACTTTGATATTATCACTCTTTGGACCATTGTGGATATGTGAGAGGCTGAAGTGCGGTAGGAGGTGGTGTGTTCGTGGGCTCGGGGAGTCGTCGGATAACACTTGTGCGATGTAGGTATATCGGGTATACGCGTCTTCGTTCTCCGTTTTCCAAATGGGTCGAGTTATGTATGTCTTCCCTTCAAGAGATGCTGTCTCTCTAGTGGCTGTCCAGTGATGCCAGTGCTCCCTCTATTGTGCCTTGGGCGTCGCTGCTTGCTGCTTTCGCTTCTGCTTGTGATTTTAACGTCGTAGAAGATGGGTATCGGGGTATCAAAGGCGCGAGCGGTACTCGTAACGTTCGAATAAAGTTCTCTATAGCAAAGGACGGAAATCTTAAGCTTAACGCACGGTCCTGCCGGTCACCCCCACCCATGCCCCATGCCAAGGCGCTAGTTCCACAGTGATGGAGCTGAGCTGCGGCGACCCCGGATGCGGGGGAGATGGTGTTGGAAGCTTGATGGGCGCGAGTGGTACGGAGGTTGTGCGTGCCTGAGGCTCAGACCTCTGTCAGGCATGTAGATTGACTGTGTCAACTGGTTCCAGCGTGATGCTGGTGAGAATGCGGCTAACGCGCCTTGTCCGGTGCCTCGCAGGCGGATGTCGTCATGGGCTGGTCACGCAGCCGGGGCAGGTGTTGAGGTCAGTACATCACAGCGCGAGACGGTGAGCTCGGATTCAGAATTGCACTGTCATTGGGAAGGGCAGTCGAGTATCGAGGGACCATGAATGAGAAATTCAGCTTGGGGGCACATCCGAACAAGCCGAAACCCGCCCACCGCCTCGTTCATCCTTCCGCAGATACCGCCAAAGAGATAGGAAACGCATGGTAGAATTCACACCAAAAGCACTACTCGGAGAAACCGGGAAACCCCCAAACGCCTATCCCTCATCGCCGTTTGCAAATAAGCCAGAAGTTGAGCCCGTGCTGCCTCAGTTGTCGCCGAATGTGTTCTCGCCCGAGTACCTGTGCTTGTCAGCCTAGTCTTCCATCTCTCTTCCTTGATATACGTACGTGATGTACAAGAAGCCGTCCTCATCCTTGTGCTCCTCGTATATGGAGCTCATCAAGGCGGCCGTCGGTGGCAACACCTCGTCGACGAAGATGAAGATGGCCTTCTCGGGCGACAGCTTAATGCGCTTGCGGATCACGTAGACGAACTGGCCGACGGTGAGGTCCGCGGGGACGAGGTACTTCTTTTTATCGATGGTAGCGATATCCGACTTCTCCACCTTCTCGCAGATGACCTGGGAACGTCAGAGAGATGTGTGCAGAGGTGCAGAGCAATACGTACGGGAATCCGGTCGTTGTACTTCTGTCGTATCCGCTCGGCTTCCGCCTTGCGCTTCTCGAAGGGGTGCTCGTCTTTGAACTTGGAACGCATGGTGGCGGTTTCGGACGCGTGAAAGCTTTGAGTGAAGATGTGTCGCTCGTGGGGATAATATCGTGGGCTTGTGGGGGTGTTTATGTAGGGGCGTATGTGGGCGGTGAGAGGTGTCGGTGCTATGTAGGCAGCAAGCGGGAGGCGGGCGGGGAGGTTGCTTAGTCACCGTGGAGCTGTTCACCTGCAATGTTCACTTCACCTTCACAGCTGCTGAGTTGTTTCACACTTTTAGGAAGTGTCTGAGTCGGCGTGCTGGGAATCAAAGAGGTATGCTTTCACCGTGATTTTTGCGTAGGAACTCACTGCGCCCTTTGTCCGGCGCTGCAGTGACTCCTTTGTAGGCTGTGCTAACGAGCTGCAAGTCACTTGCCTTGAACTCGTGACCGCGTCCACTTGACTCATCTGGAGCTGTACTTCTGACCTTGATAGCTTCAATCTTGGGAGTTGCCTTAAAAGTGAGCTTTCAGCTTACATCGACGGTTCCCTCCAGAAGTCGCCTTTGAGTTACCATGCCCCGCAAGATGGAAGACGTGGAACGAGAAGAGCTACTTATTGCACACCCCCATGGAGATCCCAGATGTCGCCTCGGCGAAACTGGTAGATGCATTCGTGAAGACTTGACCTTCAGATTGATCTCTTTACCATAGGCTCACTAGGTGCCATGTGGTATTTGAGTGAATACACGTGACTGATGACTCAGCAGCCGTTGGTCGCGGGGATCGCCTCGGTATCGGAGCCCGCCATGATGCTCCCATCGTGGTGTGATCGCAATAACTTCGAGCTATTTGCCTCCACATCCTCCATTTTATAGCGCAGAGCTCTCTTTTCTCGCTCCCATCTTCAATGCTTTCTCAGTAACTCCAATTCACACTCGCTCAACCACAATGCCCCCATTCCGTCCCGCAGCCCGCCTGGCGCGGGCTTTCGAGCACCCTCACAGCTATGCGCCCCGCGCAACCATACGGCGAAACCCCACGATCCGATCACAACTCCAAAGACGCTGTTACAGCGTCGAAGGCAACGGAAACAAGAAACCAGACCCTCTCAAGCAATGGCGAGAAGAGAAGCCCAATCCCTGGGGCCGACGATTACGCCTCTACGTCTTCCTACCCTTCACCTGCCTGCTAATCTGGAACATCGTACGCTCTCTCTCCCTCTTCTCAAAGCTGCACCTAACACGACCCAGCTCACAGAAGACGTCCACGCCGACACCCCCTCCATCGCCGAAAAAGACGCCCTCCTCAAGCGCGAAAACGGCATCACCTCCACCTCCCCGATGCGCCTCCGAATGGAACAATTCATTAAAACACACCAAAAACAGATCGTTGCGGCCCTCGAGAAAGTCGATGGCCAACCCTTCACAATCGACACCTGGACGCGCCCCGAAGGCGGCGGCGGCATAACATGCGTGCTGCAAGACGGCAACGTCTTCGAGAAAGCCGGCGTCAACACCTCCGTCGTCTACGGCAAACTGCCGCGCGCCGCGATACAGAAAATGCGGGTGAACCATAAAGCGCTGGACCCGGATGTCGAGAGTCTGGATTTCTTCGCTGCCGGATTGAGCATGGTGTTGCATCCTAGTAACCCGAATGCGCCGACTGTGCATTTGAATTATAGGTACTTCGAGACGTCCGATGAGCAGGGGAATACGAATGCGTGGTGGTATGGCGGCGGATGTGATTTGACACCCAGTTATCTGTTCGATGAAGACGCGATCCACTTCCACAAGACGATAAAGGACGCCTGCGATAACCACGACAAGTCATACTACCCCCGATTCAAGAAATGGTGCGACGAGTACTTCAACAACAAGCACCGCGGCGAGACGCGTGGTGTCGGTGGTATCTTCTTCGACGACTTGGACGAGACGGAGAAGGATCGTGAGCAGCTCTTCGCATTTGTGCAAGACTGCTTGTCCGCGTTCCTGCCCTCGTATATTCCCATCATAGAACGGAGGAAGAATATGCCGTTTACAGAGGAGATGAAGCAGTGGCAGCAGTTGAGACGGGGGAGATATGTCGAGTTTAACCTTGTGCATGATCGGGGCACGGCCTTCGGCTTGAATACACCTGGGAGCAGGGTTGAGAGCATTCTCATGAGTTTGCCGCTCACGGCCAGGTGGCAGTATATGCATCAGCCGGAGAAGGGATCCAGGGAGGAGAGGTTGTTGGATGTGTTGAAGAATCCACGGGAGTGGGTGTAGACGGGGAGAACATGTAATCTATGGGTATGGAAGGGTTGTGCCGGGCCCGACAAAATGTGTATAGCACTGTTGTCATTGTATTATTCAACCGAAGGGATATGAAATCCTGGGACGGCTGTCCATAAGAGTATAAATCCTAGAACAGTGCGCATTCCGCTCGCTGTGAAAACCGTTTCTATACTTGTCACAAGCCACATTGAAGCTATCAGGGATTGACTTGAAGTAGCATCAGTAAATCTTCGCATGTCAAAACATATGCTCGTATCAAATTCGTTGCGAGGAGCCATTGACAGTGCCCACTACTGCCTAGAAGATCGCGTTTCCATTGACATGCGAGCTGACTCCGCCTGGCATGATATCAGCGCACGCCCCAGAAAAGGGTAGACTTCAACTTACCAGGACAGTTCGCCGGCGCCGAAGTAAAGAAGAAGAACCACCGATTCCTCTCCCGACACTTCACTGCCAACTTCTCCAAATCCAGCATCTCGCCCAACGGCATTCCCCAGAGCGCGAGGATGTACTCGTGGAGATGGTAATCTGCGTTCATCAGCTTCCTTTTACCACGCCGACCGCGATCCAAAGCTGAAAAAGAGGGAGAAAGAAAACATACCTTCGTGAGTAGGCCACGCCTCAAAAGCCGGCGCATCCCCCGCCACAGCCGCAAAATAACAATCATGCAACCAATCCAACACCTTCTCTTCCTGACTCAACCCCACATACCTCTGTCCATCCTCCCCATCCTTCCCCGTCCCATGTCTCAACGCCGCCTTTTCCCTCTTCTCCGGCGTCGCAGTATCATACGCCTCTTTCCACCCGCTGCGTACAAACAACATATCACCGACCTTGATATCCCCGCCTTGGGCCGCGGGACGGATATCGATGCCTTGGTCTTTCCCGCATTGGTAGAGTTCTTCCCAGGAAATGGGGTAGTAGTCGTAGGGATCGTAGTTGATGCCTTTTTTGTGCGCGTAGCCGCGGTAGTCCAGGAGGATGCCCCGGCCTGCGATGCCGTGTTCGGCCCAGTGGTGAATGGAGCATTTGTGGTTTGCGGAGGGGCCGACGATGTCGGAGCCTTTGGCCTGCGGTACGTCAATCGACTACTCCTACAGTGGTTTCATAGTACTTACGCCGTTGTAGAAACTGCCCGTTGGAACATGTGCGAACTATTTCGCTTTGTGAGCTTATTTCTTAATGTTTCGCGCATAGGACGAGGGCGTACATGTCGAAACCCATCCCACTGCGTCCCACTCTGCGTATTCATGTGATACAAATCATCATACGCCACATTCTCCAAAAGCGTCTTGATCTCATGTTTGAACTGCTCGCGGCCAAAGGCGGGCTGTTTCGGGCAGTCGAGGGGGAGATTCACGGGCACGATCTCGCCGGTCCGGATTTCTTTTGCGGCGGCTGCCACGCGGGTGGGCGTGAGCAGGTTGAGGCGGCCAATCTGTTTAATTTTACATTAGTATGGGGTTTTTAGGTTGGCGAGATGTGGGAGATGTACGTTGTCATTCTCTCCCCACACCCACGCAGCCTCTGGCGGCGCACCAGGAATCTGAGGTAACTCCTTGCGTGTCGGAAACTTCGTGCAATCGGGGTCCCAAGGAATCGTAGTCGCCGTCTTATTCATCGTCAAGAAATCTTTAATCTGCGTCAATCGCTGTCCGGCTGCTGATTTCTGGTCCGCCATGATGTAGCTACGTTCAACGTAATTTCAAGTTGATGCAAACAAAGGAACGCCGGAATTTCGAGGACGTGGAGACGGATGCTGGCGACGCTCGTTATAGCTTCGTCATACCCGCCGAGTAGCAGTGCCCCGCACTTGTCCTCTTACTGAATGTATCCCGAGGCATCGTCGTGGGGAGAGCACGCTTGAGAACCCCGCCAACATGACTATCGCTTTGCGAGTCGGTGGGCCAATCAGAAGAAAGGAGGGGGTGGTCGATGATGTATGGAGAGCGGGAGCTGGGGATCGTGCAGCATGGGTCTGTCATCGACCAGACGGGAGCTGACTGTGTCAAAGTGTGAGGGCGAGAGGGATGGTGACGCTGAGGCTGGGGAAGTACGTTGAGCAGACGAGGTAGGTGCAAGGGCCCAGCTAGGTATTCTCGCCGCAACCTGCATAGACCACGCCTCGGGGAGTTAGAGTTGATGGCTTTTCTGTTGTGATAATGTTTGGTCCGAGCGGGTGACCAGTGCAAGGCTGCAACCCAGTTCGTAAGTAGTGAAGTCACAGCACCTAGAGTTATACAAGGCCTTTTTGTGTAACAATATAGTGTATTGCACAGTATTATGTTTTTATAAAAAGCGCCCGCTTGGCTTAGTGGTACAGCGTCTCACTCGTATATATGCGACATGAGAAGATCCTCGGTTCGATTCCGAGAGTGGGCATTTTCTTTTTGCAGTTATTTGTTACCCACACACAGAGAGCCGAACATCCTGCTCCCCTCCAATGTCCTTTTTTTGACATTTCTGCGAATACATATTATGTACGTACCCAGCTGGGAATGTATAGATAGGGACTACGTCAGACTGCTCTGCGGCTATGAATTTTATTGAAAAAAAAAAAAACCAGACATCAAGTTTCGGTACCGTAGGGGTGCAATTGTGTGGTTCATCCGGAAGGATCCGCATGAACGTTGTGGTAAAGCTGGGTGTGTACGTTGACTGGTGAAGGCGAGGTGACGATGTATCCTCCGAGAACAGAGGTGCGGACTGACACCTTCGAAGGAGTGCGCAGTGCCCTGCGAATGGCAAGCTATCCTCTTCGGGCACATAAGGCGGTCTTTGAGCAATGTAAGTGATGAAAGAGTTCTATTACGAGGGGTATCGATACAGACAACAAAGAGCACAAAAAGAGGGACAGGTTGAGCAGAACCTCAAGTGAAACAAGGACCGTAACGACAGTACCCAACAACACGGGATAAGTAATGAAGCAATAACAAGGACACTTATCCCAACAATTCCGCCAGCTGTCGGTCCCTCACACGAACATAGGTCACATACACAGCTTGACACCTGTCGGCGACTCTATCGATAACCGGGTTCTGTGCCAAGCTGTTGGGGTTAGTAGAGGCCGTCGCAGTCCCCTCGTTGATTCGGAAGACCTGCTTCGGGCCCTGGACGTTGGAGATCCAATGGCCTGTGTCGATTTCAGGTCCACAATGGGCCATAACGCCGACAAGCTTGTATTTGAGGGGCACAGCAGGGTTCGCCTGGTACCTAGTCAGATCCAGCTCCTGGTCGAGCCTCGGATGATTCCTGGTGTTTTTGGTGCCCGTGACCGGGTTCACGATGTTGAGCTTGACCCTCAGGATCTCGGGGGCGGCTTCGAAGCTCTTCTGGAGCTGAGTGCCGGTCCGCTTGCACTTATCGCACTTGTAGTCGGGGAGCGCCTCCGTGGCCATGTATTGCTGAATACCGGCGGAGACGGACCGCAGGACGCCGACTGGCAAATGCCAATATTCTTCGTGTGTGACCCTGGGCTGTTTGCAGCCGTTGCACACATTGCTGTTTTTTAGTCTCAGGACCAAGAGAGCATCGAGCGTGGGGTCGTAGTGGTCGGTTTTCCTATACACTGTTAGCTAGAAGCTGGCGGCAGGGAGATGCGGACACTTACTGATCCTTATCAGGGTCAGACTGATCAGGGTCTGTGCACTCACGACAGGCTTTTACAAGAGCCTCGAAGTGTTCTCCGGCGTCGTGCTGCTGAATGGGATCCTGCCTATACGCGAGCCTAGTCCACGCCTCGATGGTAGCAATCTCTGGGTCGTGCCCCCTAAACTCGTCTGACACTCCGACAGGGAGTTCTCCCCAGTAGGTTTGGATAAGCGTCTTGAGATGACATGCGATGCACGACCTTCCGGTGATGTAACGCTCTTTTCCGTCGGTCACGAGCGTGTACATATCCTTCGGGGGACGACAGGGGTTCATAAAGCCGCCTCTCGCTGGCGTGTTGTGGGTCATGATCCAGTGCATCAATCTGGGTAGGTGAAGGATTCCCTGTAGGGCTGTATTCTGGAAGCAGGTGTTGTTGCTCCCATTAATCCCGCGACTCTTCTTGTTCTTGCGTTTGACCGGCCATGTCTTCTTGACGCGGAGGATGTTCTTATCATATGCGGCCTGCGCTGTAGTCCTTAACGGCCCTCGGGACGCAGCACCGCGAGCTCGGGTTGTGGGAGCCATGGTAAAAGATACAGCTGCCTTGACTATACGGAATAGACGCGACTCAACGGAACGTTGTATTCTGCTCACAAAGAACGAAGGGGCTTGTGGTATAGCAACAAACTGAGGGTAGAAACGAGTAAAACGATTGTAGGACTGATGGAAAATGGCAGCAGCAAACAGGGCGGCTTGAGAGTTAAAGAAGACATACACAGGACAACATGACAATGCCCATTGTTCCTTTGTCCCGTCCGCTCGTTGTCAGGACGGAGGAGCACAATGAAGGGGATAATGGGATCAGAGGACAATGAACCAAAATAGAAAACAACAAAGACCAAACCCAGCCATCTCTGGCGGGACGGAAGGTACTTACACAAGAACAATGCTGCGCATTGAGTTCTACCGCCTGAGAGCCATTGTCAAAGCCTCTGTGACCCATAGCCCAGTGGTGGTCTGGATGGTCCTTAGTCGGCCAGGCCGTGAGACGGAAGAGTATCAGGAAGTCGTTCAGCCCATTGTCAAGCCCGAGGAGGTTTTACGCGTGCGGCAGAGAGTTCAAGCTCTGCTAGCCCTGCATGGAGAAGAGATGCTGAGCCAAGCGGGCATTCCCAGCCATCAGATGTTCACCCGACTCAGGGCGATGGAGGCCTGCTGCTGCTCAGTGAGGGGCGGGTGATGGTTCGGGAGCCGAGGACGCGGAATAGTCGAAGCGCGAGCATTCATCTTGTCAAATATTAGGTAGACAAGAGGCCCGATGGAGCCCTGAAGTCGTTGCGCGACGCGAAACGCGGAGAGAAACAAGGCCTTTACAGAGACAGGATATTGCGCGCCAAGGCGCTAACTACACATAGTTAGTCAGAGATGTGCTTCCAAGGGTCGATGCAGCCTTGGGAGAGTTTGTAGCACATATGTTCACAACGTCGAGTGCGAGCTTCCGTCGACACTAATCAAGGAGAGCTAATCCGTAGGTGCAACAGAAGTGTGGTCAAAGCAGATATCCGCTTGCTATTGCTTTCGCTGCTGGGGCAACCCGACACCTCCCGACCCTCACTTTGCACCCTGGAACCAGACTCCTCCATCGCCATCATCTAACCCGCCGAGAGCGACGAGAAACCATGAGCGCACTACGACATCCGAGATTAATTATCCATGTTCTGGTTCCGTGGCGTCTTCTCTTCTTCTCTCCCCTCGCGTACAGATGTACAGGTCACAGGATGTGTCACCTTCACTCCAGATGTCGTCGGAGCTCAGACCGAGAACGATTTCGAATTGAGATGAATGTAGCCGTCTTACTGGCTCAGAATCTACTTTTTCTGTGTAGAACCTCCTTTCCAGCTCAGGGTCAAAGCCACACGTTTAGGCAAAGAGCACGTCACTCTCCGGCGGTGCAGAGGGCCAGGACAGAACTCTCAGCAGAGGGCGAAGACGGTCATGACGACGACATGTCACTCAAAATGAGTTCGAAGAAATGAAGCCTGATGGTATTCTTATTCAGCTGGCTTGGTTTCCATTCCGACATTCCCGCTACTCTTTCACTGCAACACCTCACACCGCCGGAGCTATTAGTCAACCGCTCAAACTTGACCAGGCAACAAATTGACAATAACTAGAGCTTCATACTCACACCCGACAATATATACTAAGATCAGCCCACACTTGGTCTCCCCATCGAAGGTAATTCAGGTTCGGCGCGTCGGCGGGAGTTGTTTTCACATTCAACTCTTGTTGTTGTCGGATTGCTCTAGTTTCATTGACGCGAAGGTAAACAACTAAGACGAAGCAGAGAACGCAACTTTGGACCGGACACCGGCAACACATCGACTCCCAGAATTCCCTACGACATACAGATGCCCCTCCATGTTGGCCCTGTCAACAAGCCACCCGGCCCTCTTACGTATACCTCATCGGCCACGGTGGCGATAATCATGCGAAACAAGCTGTCTACACAGGAACGGCAAACCTATCTACGGCGCCCAGTTTCAGACTATCCATTTCTTCGTTATATGGTCACAGCCGCGGACGGAACACTGGATGCGTACTACGTCATGGAACTGGACGTCAGCATTGTCGAGGTTTATGCCCCATATATCACACACTTTCTCACAGAGGATGGCTTTTTCAGCGTTCCAGGAACCTACTTCCTACCTGGTGGATGGCCGAAGATTACTGACATCCGGGATGGCAGCCCCATTTCTGCCATACTGGAGTGGATGCGGTACACCTTCGCGATGCCAACAGAAAGGGTTCCTATCAACGTCCTTCTTCGATGCGACGAACTATGCGCCTATCTATACGGCTGTACAATCTTTGGGATGGTCGTACAGGCCATACAGCTGGAACAGGCTATCCTGCACGTCCTCAAAGAGCGTCCACTGAGAATGCGGGAGGTCAAAGCCATCTGGGGCTATCATCACAACTCGGTAAACCCACTACCAAAAGCCATCGACCTCCGCCTAGGGTTCACGACCAACGACATCATGGTGGCTTTTGGGCGGAACCTCCGGCATTTGACCAGCGAGCAATGGTCTCAGATGGACGTGTGGGGTTCGACCAACCGACATCAAATGCCGGACAGCATCGGCTGGCTTGAACAAGAGCGCAACGAATACGTCGCGTTTGTCAGAGAGAACTCGGAAGTCACGGATTTGATGTACCGGCCAACGTTGAAGACCCTCGTCACGATGATTCAGCGATATCCGGATAGAGATTGGGCGAAGCAGAGGGTAGTGAAGTGGGTGGACGAAATGCGAACCAACCCGCCGGACCCCATCCGCGAGGATCTCCGTATATTTCCCATATTCCAGGACCGTCGTCACGGTCGGGGTCGAGGACGGCCGCCCGCACCCATGCACCCGTACTTCAGTGACCGCTGAGGAGATGAGCAGTAGGGCGGACGATGCTGAAGACGGAAAGACGATGGGCGGAACATACGTCGAGGATGAACAACTTTTAGAATGGCAGGCAGAGGGAAAGAGGACGTGGCTTGCCTGGAGGAGCTGGGAGTGGGCATCACTGGGGTTGCCGGAGAGGATTATCACTAGCAGCATTTGCGGATAGAGAATCAATGTGTCACCTGTATGTCTATTGTACCATGTATACTGAGAGGACAGATGACAAGCTTGTTCTCGGGCAGGACATAGGCTACACTGATTGCAGAGATAGATGCTGTACACTTCAAGACAAGCTTCGGCCACCACCTTCTAGTGTACACCGACTGCTTTCGCCATCCTTCTAGGACATTCTAAACCTTCTAGGGCGATTCTCTAAACTCTCAGGACATTTCTCTAACCTTCTAGTACATTCTCTATTTATGTAATCTGCCCAGGAGCTAGCGAGGTGTGGGTCCCAGAACACTATATAAGGGCGCCCTCTGGCCGCTGTTTGGAAATTTGCTCCCAGACTTGTACACCACACTCTCCAGTTTCAGCCAGATTCCCAGAGACCAACGTTCGCTCAGCTTTCGAACCGTTTACTACCACTGCTATCTCTGCTATCACTGCATTTTGAGCAACCCCAGTCTGCAATCTCAGCTATCTCTGCTATATCTGCTTCTAGAGCTTTGCATAGCTTTCGAAGCTTTGCTCACTGCCACAACCACAATTGCTGCGGTAAATAACGCTTTTTCAAGTACACACATCTTTCTTAGCCGTGTAGCTTGTCGACGACCACAACAACTGTTACGTCTACCAAAGTACTGCCACAACATCTCTACGTGATTGTTCTGTCTGAGCAATACCTGGATACTACAGCCTTCAGTTACAATTATAGACGAGTCCTGGAAAATGACCCAGTCTACATACTGCCAGAGGTGTGAAGACCTATGCCTCGAGTCGGCGCAGGTACGGAGTGAGCTCGAGCGCTACAAAGCGCTTGAGAAAGAGTCCCAGCAAGGGGCTGAATCTTCAAAGATTCCGAGCCCGGAATCTGCTGCTGGAGTTACGGACGCCCCGCCATCTGATTCTACAGGCTCGGCCGACAAAGACGTAGAAGTGAAGTCGGTCGACCCGTCAGAGTCGATCCCTCTGCCCCTACGGGGGGATGGAGAGGACGACGGAGAGGTTGGTGGGCTGGTGACAGTGCCGTCAAAAGACGGCAAGAGCTTATCCTTCGTAGAGTGTACCCAACCGCCTACACCCCCATCTGACGAGCCTAGTGCCTGGGAGACGTCGGAGGACGCTGCTCGCCTAGTTGACGAGGTTTTCAACGGCGTCGAAGCTGCCCTCGAGCCAGCTCCCACCGAATAACCAGAACCACCGTCGACTACCCCCCGACGGACTGGTGGCGGTATGGCCGCCAGCAGGTGGGCAGACGCACCAGGACCTACCCGCTCTTCTTCCCCGCCTTCACCCACGCCCCGTCAAACCGACGGTGGTCTGGCGGCGAGCAGGCACGCGTCCGAGTCAAAAGCCGTACCCTGTTCGACGGGTGGAGGCGGGGGCCTTGCCGCAAGTCGACACGCGTCCTCGTCGGCACCTAGCTCCAGCAGGGCCCAGAGCGGGCAGCCACAGCAGTCCCGGTCCGGGCAGTGGCATGCTGCGGACTTGTTTGACGCGTTGAACAAGGCGGGAGAGGAGCAGAGGCAGCGGCAGGGGAATAGAGAGGAGCCCAGGAGACGGGGTCGTGGGAATCCTCGCCGGGGGCGTGGCGCACGACGTCGGCAGGAGCCAGATCCACGTCCTCCTGGCGGCGGAGGCGGAGACGGGAATGAGACCAGGAGGCAGTGATGACGAGCGGCAGGAGAACGGGGGACGAGGGGGACGACAGAGAGGAAAAAGAACGGGGGACGATGGAGACGACAGAGAGGAAGGACGAGACGAGCACAACGAAAGCAGCACCGACCAGTTCGCAGACACGCACCCTCACTTACCCGACGATACCACCCACACCCTTGGATAGCACACTACGCGCACCTGTACGAGCCTCACTATGCCAGAACACATAGTTCGTGAGGCTCAACATGCACACAGCATCCCTCAAAGCCACTATCTAGAACCTGAGCCCAGTCCAGAGGCAAAGTACCACAGACCTCGAAGCATCGGGGCACCCACACAACCGAACACACAACGCGCACCTGTACGAACTTCAGTATGCCAGAGCACCATCGCACAGTTCGTGAGGCTCAACATGCGCACAGCATCCCTCAAAGCCACTGTCCAGTACCTGAGCCCAGTCAAAAGGCTCGCGAACCACGTCCTGCTCAGCAGAACACCGACAGCGACGCCTTAGGAGGTACCACACATGTCACTTCTCCAAACCTCTATAACGAACATAACCCGCACCCACGAGACATCCCGGTGAACAAAGCCGGCCTCGACGCCTTATCCAGACCACACTACCACCTCTCAAACTACTATCGCGAACCTGGATCCCGTCAAACTATCTGCCACTCCGATCGCACAGTGATTCTGAAAAGGACACGTGTTCTCGCACAGTGATTTTGATCAGGATAAGTCGCTCGCACTGTGGGGGAATGATGCCATGGAGTTCAATCCGGACCGGTGGAGGGGAACTGGAAGGGCGAACACTGGGGGCGCCGAGTCGAATTATGCGTCTCTTACGTTCTTGCATGGACCTAGGAGTTGTATTGGAAAGGACTTTGCGAAAGCGGAGTTTGCGTGCTTGGTTGCTGCGCTTGTGGGAGCTTTTGAGATGGAGTTGGAGGATAAGGACTGGGAGTTGAAGATTGGAGGGGCGGTTACGGCGAGGCCGAAGGGTGGGTTGAGGGTGGTGCTTACGCCTGTTGGGGAAGGGGAGAAGGCGTGAAGGGTGTAGTACTGCGGGATGGGTGAAGAGTGGTGGTACGCCAGCCACCTTTCCGCAGCTGTCGCTCTACCCCTCGAGATTCAAGACCAACACTCGCGTTCCCCTCCTTGTTTACCCAGGCATTCTCTCGGAAAACACTGGAATAGATGATATCTGAGTCGCCGTCACGTGTGTCGACCCCCTGCCTCCTCTACTCTTTAACCGCCGGCACTCAATCCCCGATATTGGAACCACGTCGTTCAATTCACTAATTCTCGGTCGAAGGGCATGATCGTGCTCGTCATCGACATTGCAAGGCCGGTCTCCATGACCAGGACAAGGCACCTTCCCCAATGCTGGGAAACACCCGCGACATTTGTACAACCAGGAGACGGCCACACACAACAACTCCCAAGTGGTATTATTGCGTGAACAAAGCTGTCCCCACTGCCGGCTTCCACCTCACATCTCAATCTTCGATCTGCATAGAAGCTTGTATCGCCATTCTAATCCCCGCCCCCGCAAACACCGGCTCCAGTACCCTTGGAATCGAGAACCATTCTTACATTCTGCTGCCCTGCCCTGCCTTGTACCCCAGAGTTGTTATCTCGTTCCTGAGCGCTTGTTTTTGAGTAAATACTGGAGATAAGCGTGGAGAAGGCCCTTGTTGGACTTGAAGGGGGCCAGAGGGTGGTCTGTCATCGGGTGTTGGATGGTAATGACGGTGAATGTCTCCACGGACCACGCATCGGTTCACTGCTAAGCAAAGCTAAGCTCCACCACTATGGTCTAAGCTCAGCAAATAGAGTGGGTCACCAACAAGCACTGCCTCGAGGATCACTGCCCACGAGGAGCACTGCCCACGAAGAGAAATGCCTACGACTGCCCACGAGGTAACTTCATGTGTGGCCGTAGACAGTGGCATGTTGATCCGTCCTGGCAGATTGGTAGAGTCTCCTGCTCACCGACTCTCCACTGACGCCATTCAAGTAGTAGCTGTTCGACGTCTTGACCCTTGAAAGGTGCGACCACAACTCTATCTCGAGAAGTTGCTGTTACAACGCTCCTTCTTCGTCCTTCACATCTTGTCGGTTATCGATGGCGTGGAAAGTATGCGAACTGACGAGGTTTTTGCTATCTCCAACCTCACAGGAAGCCGTAGTCGGCGTCGCATGCGTCTTTGGGGAGGAGCTTCTTTGCTTTCGCAATCTTCTTCGGTTCACGTTCACCCACACATACGTAATCTGGAGAGAGGGGCATTGAAGAAAACCAGCAAGGAAGGAACAAGCAACGACTCAAACAGGCAAGGAAGGGATCAGTCTTGGCGGAGACAATTGATAGAGGAGAACAGTCTAACAACATAATTACTTGCCTGGCGTGCTGTGGGTGCACACTTAGTACGCTAGACATGTAGCATATGTTAAAAAACACGCACGAGATGTGCAAAAAAAGAAACGCACGAGATGTGCTAAAAAGACACGCACGATAGTGCAATCCTTTCCTTTTGTTTAGTTTTGTTGTTCTGCATACTTCTGTTCTTTTGTATATTTTTGCTTGCTCATTTAGTTTTATCTTTTTGTTTAGTTCTGTTCGTTTGTCTAGTTCTGTTTAATTCTGCTCTTATGTTTACCTTTCTATTTGTGCTGTTCTGCCGTTGTTTTTTCCAAATAACAATTTAAAACACGCACGAGAGTGCACAGGGTATTCTAGGGATATAAAGAGACAAGGACCCCTAAACTAGGGCCCATTCCTCTGTCTGCTTTATGTGGCATTGGGAGGGGCTACCTTCTGTTTAACTACACGTACTCTTTCTTATGTTTCAGAGACTGTACACATTGAGATGCGCTTTTGAGAGCTTATATAGACTTAATATTATGATTGATTACCTTTAAGCCGTATGTCATTGCATTCGTGACTACCGTCTCTACTAGTGGACTATATCCCCGTGCTCTTTCCTGACAAGGCGGACATACCTCCTTCTTTCCATCACGTTTGGAGCTCACACACCCTCGTTGACTTGCTCATAGAGACAGATGCACTTACTATCCCACATCCTCCTACTTCCTTCTATATGTGCTGCCACTCGTCTAATCAGCGCTCCATCCTCCGAACATCCCCTCCACTCATCTTATCAGCGTCCACCCTCCAAACCTCGCCTTCCAAGGCTTCATTCCACCTTCAACGACGACCAAGCTTGTACCACTTGCGCTCAGCCCCGTTGTGCACCTGCTGCAGACGATGAGGCATTTTCATAATCTCGACTTGCCCCTCCCCGACGTTCGCATCCTCCTCGTCATCCAGCTTGACCCAGTCGTCGGCCTCTTCAAACACGTCGTCGTCCTTCCCCGGAGTCTTGAGACAAACGCTGTCGAACCCGCCCGTGGATGGGGACTTGTGAGGCGGAGTGGTGAGAACGAAGGGTTCGCCGAGGAATGAGGTCTCTTGAGGATCGTCGTCCGTGGAGATAGCCGTCTTGGACACAGGAGCTGAGGCGGGGTTGCAGTTGGGAACGGAGACGGTATCAGTAACCTTGAGAATGTCGACAGCAGAGGCCCCGATCTTTTTCCGCACGGCAGCCACAAGCTTGGGGTTTGGGACGAACTTGGGGTCTACCTCGGTGATTGAAAGACCATTGGACTCCGTCTTGTGAATAGGCTGAGGCTTGCGGCTGTCCGCCGTGAGATTTGAGAGACCTGCAGACTCGGGGTTGACGGTGAAAGGGCGGACTGCGGGATCCGTCTTGCGGACCGTTTCAGGCTTGCCACGGTTCGTCGGGAGACTTAGAAAACCAGCAGACGTGGAGTTAACGACAGATGAGAGACCCGTAGGCTCTTTCTTGTGGACAGGCTCAGGCTTGCGACCGTCGGCATGGATACCTCCGAGGACTTCAGGGCTGAGAGTTCGGACAGGTGGCCAGATGACCTTTCCGTTGGGGTCGATGGTTCCGCCGAGCTTTTCAAGCTTCTTGCGCGCGGCTACATAGCAGGAGTAAGAGGCCCCGACAACACGTGGGAACTTGACCTTCCCGTCAACGTCGATGATACCGCCGAGCTCCTCAACTTCCATGCGTGCACGATCACGGCGAGATAACGCAGGCGGAGTGGCCGAGCCATAAAATTGCACCCAGCAGAGGGAGGGCGTCCAACAGAAGGAGAAGGTCCCACAGAAGGAGACGACGGAGCAACATTGACGATGCTGCGGCCGTACTCTGGAAGAAGCTCTTCACGGCGCGTGCGAATGGACTTCAGGGTCGGAGAGGTTGGCAAGGGACGAGGAGTGTCGTGATGAGCGGTGCCTTGATAGTAAGGGTGGCGGGGAGTGGTGTTGACGTTTGCGTTGGAGGCACCAGCAGTGCTAGAGAGAGTAGGATTCTTGACTGAAACCGACAACGGACGAGGAGTGTCGGGACCCTGGATGCCAGAATAGTAAGGCTGTTCATGGTGGTTCAGAACGGTGTTGATAAAGGCGCTGGTGGAGCCAGAAGCAGGGTTACGTGAAGCATCCGTCGGAAAAGACCCAGGCATGCGACTGGCCTGCACGGCGGTGGTGTACTTGGACGAAGAATAGCGGCGGCCGCGCATGGTGGTTGTTGGAACCATTTGAGGATAACGGTCACGGCGGGTTGGAGTCGCGGCTTCAGCGGGATGCGGATCGCCCTCGGTCGCTGAAGCTGCTTCAACCGTAAGACGGCTGGCACGGCGCATCCTGTCGAAGCGGGTTTCGGTTTGGGGTGCCTCTGGATTTTGGGTGTTGGTGTTGTTGTTGTTGTTTGGCATCGCTGCTGATGTGAAGTTGGTCCGAGAAGTGCTCGACAGGGGAAGACAGTTGAGGTGCCGCAAGTCGAATCAAGAGATGGAGGTTGGGTTGCAGCGTAGGTAAATTATGGGGGACAGTTACTATGGCATGGACCTGGTGTACTTCACTGACATGCCTGTCAGGTTCATTCACGTGCGGGTTGCTGCGGGTACCAATGCGAGGCTTCCCCGCTTCGCGGGCAGCCAGTGTTGGAGTCAGCTCGGGCGAGACATTAGTAAGCTTGGCGGAACAAACGTATAGTCTTTTCTTTCTTTAGTCAGTAGATAGTCAAATGAAACCCCTGTTCATGTCAAAACGATGTGCATCTTTTGAACAGGCAGTGGCCGTCACCTCATTTCAGCGTAGCCAGGGACCTTATCTGGATTCACATTGTGATATAATAAGCCATATGTATGTACAATGGGCGTAAATCGGCACATCGATCCTCCCGTCGTTCGCGGCGTATGCTTTAAGTTACAGTCCACATCTTGAATTGACTCACCAACCTTACATGGTAGACTACGAGTTCTGACTGACGTGAAAGGCAATTTGCAGCATGAGATTCTCACACCATGCCGTGACCGTTGAGATAGAAGCCTTCGCTCCAAGTGTCGACTTGTGTTGGATAAGCATGTATGCGGCTCCCACACCAACTGGCGAACCAAGAAGTGCCTTTCCTCTGTCATCAGTTGTTTGCCAAACACTCGTCTGACCCCATTCCATGTGACTGCAATCCTCCGTATCATCGAACCTCGGAGGATACCCATCTTCGTCATTCGCTTCTGGGTCCTCCTCGAGAACGCGTGCAAGAATCCCGAGGGTTTCGTCATTGATGATGAATGTAGAGACGATCATGTTGAGAGGTCCTGGTGTCTTCTTCAATCCTTCTTTGACAGACTTCCACTTGATGTACGCGACGTCGGACCATCTTTGAAGAGCAGGTAAGTTCTCTACGGGGGGTTGTAACATCCCAGCCATATGCTTCGGACTGAACGCGTACCACGCAAATATGATTCCGTAATGCGGGTCGATGACTGTTTTGTAACCGGCTTTTGTGGGCTAGCCTTGTCGTAAGCTGTCCTTCTATTCTTTCTCATCCTCCATGCACTGCCGTGTCTTACCTGATACGTTTTCCCTCCCTTGGTTACAGTTTTCGTGTGCTGAACCTGAAGCAGATGAAGATCGCTCTTTTTGATACCGTAATGGGTCATGAACTGAGTCAGGTCGTCGTCAAAGTCGCCTCTATTCCAAGCAGATGTGTCCAGGTCCTGCTCGTATCCCCAGTCTGCGAAATCGCCTGAATAATGTCAGCTCCCCATTTGCTCAATCTTTTCCTAGGATACGCTTCGTGATCCGTAGAATGAGGAAGTAGCACATACGCCACATCTTGATGGGCTTTCGGCACTGTCTCTGAGCCCTAGCATCGTCGACGCCTCCGCGTCCGTCGCCGCCATAGCACGGAGCAGGTTACAGCCCTTGAGCACCGCTCTGCGATAGATTGCGGGGTTCACCTCATTTCGAGGACGTAGATGCTGATGGTGGCCATGGGTGATGTTGCGGTAAGGCTCTCCATTGAGAGCGTCGTGCGGACCTGCGTTGATGGCTCTGGGCTGGGAGAGAGTATGTGAAGCTGCCCACACGTACAGTGCGGCGAAAACGGCAGAAGCCGAGTAAAAAAGCCTCATCAAAATGGGTGCGCTGATGGAGAAGTCACGTATCTGGTTGTTGTGTCTGGGAAGTTGCTTCCGGGCCGAGAAGAGCGAAAACCTCCTACGGTAGGTATGACCGGTGAAAGCAGCAAACCAGACTCGTGCGGCTTGGCACTTGCTATCTTCGGGATTGCTGGGACTATCTCTCATTCCTGGCAACTTTTATGCCCTGAAAGATTGACTGCTGCACACGTATCTCGCGGCCCAGCTCAGTGAAGAGCCTATCTTTGGGCAGTTGTTCACCCTGAATGAGCTAACCGCAACGACAAATATCAAGATTGCCAACAACATTACCACCTCTAAGCCCTCAACTCAATGCTGATAGCTATGATCTGTTATTTGAGCGATCCACCACCGCCACCCTCGACCCTCCGGGGGCTGTGGATCGTCCGTAGTGACGCCTCCGCTCTCGAACCATTCTCGCCTGGCGCGCTTCTTCACCTCACTCGCTTGTTGTGCATCAACAATGTGTTGATTTATTGCCATTTGCTCCTCTTTTCGCTGCCTCTGACCGTCGTGAAAGTCAAGATGCTGCTGGTTCTGAGCGGGGTGAGATCCTTCTGCTTCCGCAGTACTCTCGGTTGTGTTGTCTTCAATACTACTGATGTCGGACAGTCGATCCCAGTCGTCGTCGCCGTCATTGTTTACGGGAGAGTCTGAAGCTGCGCCAGCGCCACTGGCTTGAGGGGTGGGCCTGGTGGCATTGGGCCATTTTGGAAAGCTTCCCTCTGAGGGGAAACTATTGGTACTCTTAGGTTGTTGTGTGAGTCGTAATGGGCGTATGTAAACATGTTTTGTGTTGCGTGAGGTATCTTTGGATGTTGACATTGTGTTATGGGGTTCCTGCGGCTGCATGTACTTTATGTCGGAGTTGGTAGTAAAAGGTGATGTTGCATCCCCGGGAGCCAGATATATTGTAGTCATATGGTTAGAATTATGTCATTGAATGTTACTTCCAAAGCCTCTCAACAATTGTTGCACTTCAATTCCTGACGTATCCCTGTGTTCCACCAATGTTGTGAAGCGTAAATCTATCTCGCCCCCGACACTTCTCACCCCATCAATGGTAATTCATAGCCCAAAGAGCTAGGCACTTTGATGCAGAGATTGAACATTGACAAACTAACTTGACGCATTGTTTGTACTTGTCGTTTCCGGTTTCCACTTGGAGGTCATGACATCGGCAAGGTTGTCCACAGCTTGATCTTTAGCCTCACCGACCTTTGTGTATTTGACGTGATCGACGAGCTCCTCCATGCATGCATCTTTGGTATCGGTTTTGGGTAATCTTGAGGCGGTTTGTTTGTCTTTTGAAGACGCTGAAGCTTTGCGTGGGGCCGACATATTGCTGGCGACGTTTGGTACGGTGAGCGATATATGACAGTGTCACATGGAGGAGTGAAGGAGACTGAAAAATGAGGAAGAAACATACTGAGTCTTGCGGCCATATCTTTTTTGCCAAGATCAGGACGTGAAAGGCAACGCCTTTCACTGTCAGCGCCTTATGCACAGTGGCAAAATCTGGCGCTTGGGCCAACTCACCGCTTGCTCAACTTCACCTGAAGGCCGTTCTGATACACAGAGTCAAGTTTGCGATATATCCTCAGTTCGCTGGGGCATCACAGTCACGATGGCCGATTATGCAACATCTCCCACGCACTCACCGCCTGACCTCGCCAAGATCCCCGCAAAACCGCACGACAACGCAGACAGCGTGACTCGTCACTCCGCCTTCAGCACCTCGACGACCAATACGTCTGGCACCGCGGTCCACCACAAGAACGTGCAGGCTGTTCCAACTCCAGAGACTGTGAAGCATGATTCAAAGGGCGCGTCCGGTAAGTTCAGACAGACGTTGGATTGACGAAGACAACGACCACAGAGAAGTCAAAGCTCAAAATTTGCAGCTGACAAGATTCGCAGATAGCATCAGGCGCAACGGCGATGACACCGACCGACACCACGCCCAAGCAAGGAAAATGGTGCAATTCAATGTCTCCGAAACCGATCGCATCCTCACGGCAAGCTTTGGACCGAAGACCTTGCAGCCCACCAAGGATCTGAAGAAGGGTTACAACGGGGGCCAGTATGTCACCAAGCTTTCAGTCGACTCTCGGGACAACGGAACACTCGGAGGCTCCGAACAATCAAAGGGCGGATTGAGGCTGGGTCAATGGCTCTGGAAAAGAATTGGGCGGTCCTAGGTCGATTCGGCAAGAGGACATTGTAGCGAAATAATGCAATGAGTCATGCTTCAGTGACCAGTCTCTCTTTCATCATGCCTGAAGGAACCATGCGAGAACAGGGAATGAATTTTTGGGCAGGTGGCATGCAAGACAGGGGAGGCAGGGCCGGAGGCAGTTCCTTACGAGATAGGACAGAAGATAGATCCGCCTTCCCAAAATTGTTTCACCCTTGCACATACTGGCTAATTCCCCTTCCATTAGTGATGCACGGTTCACAGCAGTTGGAAACGTCGTCTGAAGGTTGTTGGGGGCACACCATGACTGCTTACCCAAAACACTTATCTGCGCTGCCCAGTATTGTCAGCAACCAGCAATCGTTAACTCACCAGTGAAGCATCCCATACGCGAATATCACGGCACTGTAGTCTTATGCAAAAATGGAGAACGAATCGACGCTTCTCGAGCCCTATCTCCAAGAGGCAGCATCTCGCTTGCTCGGGAGACCATGGGACCAACCTATCTTCATTCCCAACAAGTACTTCGCTCCTCCTAGGATCTTCAGGAATCGCGTCAACTGCATACTACTTCGATATGGCTACTTTGACCCACCTCACTACGACGATCTCCGCGACCTTGCCCACGTCTTCTTTAGATTGCCTAGAGATCCGAAAGCCTTTTATCCCAAGTTGGAAGAGAAAGACAAGTCGGAAGAGAAAGACACGTCGGAAGAGAAAGACTGCAGGGACTATTTACCAGTCTGTGCTATTGTGGATGTTGCACCGGATTCCAAGGTGCGAGCCTACCAAGATTCGGAGATGCGGCAAGGGATACAGAATGTACCGGGAGCTGAAAATATTGTCCTGCCTCAAGAAACGCGAGTCAGACTCTAGGAGAGTGAGACAGTCAGTGCGTGGACCTGGTTTCGATCCATCAAAGACAATGAAAGCGACTCAACACACGTCCGTACCCAAATGCTCGAGCTGATTAAAGAACTGGCCTTGTGGGACGGCTACCCCATCGTGTGGATGTCAGTGTTTGGATCTGGGTTGGTAGCTAGCCCGGATTTTGAGAGCATTCACACCAATCCGGCATTTGCTTTAGCAAGGGGAGAGACCGCGAGGCTCTACTGCGGCCGATGGCCCACAATCCTGCGGCTGAACAAGATTTGGAAGCACTGCGGTAGTCGCAGCCAGAAGATATCGAACGAGACAATACGCACACCCTTTACGAGCCGTGCGTGCCATCGGCTACTATGTCCTGAAAACTACCACAGTATGGCGCTGAAACCTACCGAAGAGCATGCGGAAATAAGAATGGCGAACGTAAAGCACTCTTGGTACGGTACCAAGGTGGCCCGCTTTCATATTGTCCCGGCTCTCTTGATCATTTCCGACCGGAGTTCTCGTCCCGGCTGGCCCGTGATGCTAGAGAGCACGATAAGGGAATATATCATCCGTGCAGGAGATTCGGTTGATGCACCTGGCAGCCTGAATTCGGTGGTTAAGGCATTGGGCGGCCTGAGATCGGCGATAAATGTCAAAGAGTTACTCAGAGCATTGGTTGAAAAGGGCTATCTATCGAGCGCCCGAGCATTGCTTTACGCTACACACGCTACGCCTCGGCCGCGATGGAAAAGCCCCGAGGACTTGTGAGTTTGGGATCGTGGTTCGCACACTTGGAGCCCATTCTTATAAACACGAATGAACCTTTTGTTGCACTTCCAAGTTTGACCTCGGGGCTTCTCGCATTCTTATCAGTAATACTTTTTTCGCAATCTCTTTTTTTTGTTCCACTGTCTCAAAAACCACCGCGTTCAATTATGGAGGTTCGTGAAGTGTTGGATGAACCTACATATGCCAACCCCTATTCACATCCCCAACCAAGTCTCGAAATGGAAATTAACATCACAATCCTCGTACATACATGTCTAATCAAATTAATGGACGCATAGGAAGAAGCACCCTGGATAAAGAAAGTGAAAGAGAGGGTAGCCATGCCATTGACATCCTTGTCTACCTTAATGATGGGCATGTTTTGGATAGCTACTAGCTCCTGTAGCTAAGCCTCAAAACGCAATTACCATATGTCACTATCACCAGAAACTTCACATGCTGAAATTCTAAGAGCATGGAAGAAGCGTTCCCTAGACCAAGTACCCTACGTAAAAGAGAGGGTAACATTGCTGTTGCTGTCCCACTTTACACTAGTGTCCGGCACATGTAGGCACCTTCTCAGTTTCTTAGCAGGACTTCAGAGCGAAATGCCTATTTCTAGGTTGCTTAAAGGGAAGTTTCTGGCTGGAGCGCTGAAAGCATATGAAGACGCACCTCCCAGACTAGGTACAAGCAAGAGAGGGTAGCCATGTTGTTTACATCCTAATCTCCATAATTGACATGATCGGGCGTCTACTCACCCGCCCAAACAATCTTCAAAACCATACGCCGATGTCAGAAGCCGTTATAAACCTCACTGACTGAAGTGCTAAAAGCACCCTGGGGCATGAAAGGGACCACCCCCAGGTTAAGTCATTAACCTAAAATTGTACTAGTAATCGACATGTTTGGTGGATCTTCTAGTTTGAGAACTATTTATTGCTCGTTGCTTACTTGGTGGACATTAGTAACCCTCGCAAGCAAGCATATTATCTAAAGCCCTACTATGTCGCTTACTTATGGTTTGGGGGACTCATTAACGAATAACTATATAATTTAGATAGCAGCACATCGTACACTAGTAATAGCCATGTTCCGGCTAGTGTATTTACAGATCGAGAACCATCAAAATCCACTACCTCACTAACATCATTCCCCCAGAAGCAAATTATCTGACATCCAAGTGAGCAGCTCACATGTGGATTCATCGAACCTGCTCAAGAACTCGACTACATATTCTCGGTGACAATAGGACTCTACAATGGCGATCGGCATGTTCTGGGTCATCCATCATACCTTACATTGAGAATCATCCATTCGCGCTACCTCACACCATCGTCCCTTGCAAGCACATCGTCCGAATGCCCACTTCGGAGCTTACTCCAGTACTCGCCGAACGTGCTCGACATCTTGATGACATGTTGTATATGACTGTAGTTCATCGCTTGACCCCTGAATTTGGTAAATTGTCTTGCCGTGTGATATAGCATAGGAGAAATTTCTCCAAACCCAAGGTAGATGAGCAGTTGTCAATCTGATTTCGGCAGCAGAAAATGGGTTACTGCTCCTGCGTTTTTGACTGCTGGTAAAAGCATTCAATGCATCAGCTAGGTCTGGGCGTTCTATTCGAACAGTCTCGTATAACGATGCTGGCTTGGAGAAGGTGTACATCTACTTCTTGCGAGGCCGTTTCCGTGATTGGTGTGCTATGTTTCTGCTCGATTTTATAGGCCCGGTCATCAGGATTACTCGCCGGGAGAGTTTCATGGGAGAAGGCCCCGGTTCCGGCTGGCCGATGCAGAGCATTGGAAGCTCGTCATCTCAACTGCGACCAAAGTGGTAACCGCTCGCCAACGGAAATCAGGGAGAGGTGCATAAGCTTCAACAGTACCAATTCGAATGAAGATTCGCGGAAGGAACATGTAGACAGAAGGTGATTCCGTCGTCTTTGCTCAGTGAACGTCGACTGATTGTAATGAGCCGAGCTAGGCTGAATGAGGAAATTCTTCGCTATCCTCGGCATTTTCCCTTTTCGGACATAAGCATAACACAGCCTCAACAATAACGCGTCTTCCCATCCGCTTTACCCGCCAACTACAAGATCAAATATCCTCTCTTCCCACAGGCTCTAGATACTCTGCACCCTCAATTGCGCCCTCAATCATCCCCCAAACTCACCAAAATGCATCGCACCGCCGCCCTTCTCGCTCTCCTCCCCTTCCTCCCCCACATCTCCGCATCCCCAGACCCGGTCATTACACCCCTAGCGCATCTCCACCCGCGCCAAAACACCCCGGACCCCTCGATTCTAGGCTTCATCAGCACGAGCGGACAATCAGACTGTACGTCATATTCCACCCCTCCTCCCAACCCAACCCAACTAACACCACACAGTCTCCGACCTCCGCTCCTGCGACTACCCAGCCACCCTCTCCACCTCCGGCACCTACGCCCAATGCTGCACTCCCAACGAACCCTGCATCTTCTGGTCCATCTGCTCCGACAACACTCTAAAAGCAGAATCCACATCCGTGTTCTGTGATCAAGGGTACTGTAACACGGCCGTCATGGTCGCGACGCCCGGGGCTGAAATGGGAGAGGCTGTGTATATGGGGTGTTGGGCGACGAGTTTGGGACAGGACGCGTTTACGATTGTTAGGGATTTGGGCGTTACGGAGACGGCGACGGTGAGTGCGGATGAGACGGTCATGGAGACGGAGAGTGCGAGTGCGACGGAGACGGGTGCGGGGGAGGAGGAGGAGGGTAGTGCGGGTGGGAGTGAGAGTGTGGAGGCGACGCCGAGTGCGACTGGTGCGGCGGCGCGGGTGGGTGGGTCGTTGGTTATGGGTGCCGTTGGGCTTGTGGCTGGTTTGCTGTGATTGAGGGATGGGTTGTGAAGATGGAACTGTTGGACTCGAATCTGGATATGATGACTGATATGATTAATCACGCTTCCTTGAAGCACTGTCAGACTCGACGAGAGGACGCGAAGCACTGAAACGTTAATATTTCGATCATAAACGTCGAGCCTACCTCATGAGATTCGCCCTTCCAGTCCAGCGTTGTCCCATACCCTCCCTGATCCCTTCTGCCACTCGCCGCAGGCATGCTACACACGAAGCTCATCTAACTCCCTCACCACAACACGATCGCCCCCATGCCTCGGCCTCGCTACCCTTGCCTTGCCCCAAGGATAAAACAGCCTCCTCCTGTGTTGACGTAGTGCCGTATCCCCTTGCGCCCTCGCCTCAACATTCTGCATCTCTTCTCTTCCCCATCGAAAGAAATCCGCTCGATGTTCGAAGTCCCTCGGATCATGCCTAACTCGCTCAGGACTCCAAAGGTGGAGCTTTAAGGCCGGCGGGAGGAAGAATCGCATTGCAACCCACTTGCTGATATAGAGCGTGCGATAGCGGATGTGGACTCGCGTGGGAAGGTCGAATGTAAATTGGAGTTCTTCGATGGTCCTACGTGTATGTTAGCATGAGACGGAGGATATGCAGAATAGCTGCTCCAAACATACCTCCCTCTGGTCTCGGGGACGAACAGAAAGCAGAGGATGAATGCCACAACGTTCAGCGCAGCCTATTATGGTCAACGAGTTGGAACAGAGAAGGCCGAAGACCACGTACAAACAGTCCAAGGCTTCTACGGTAGCCTCCTCCCATTGCCTCGCTCATAATGGGGAACACCAGCAAGACGAAACCCAATAGGACGAAGTTGACAGTCACAGCCAGCGAGTGTCCCACCTCACGAACGATGAGCGGGAACACTTCTGCAGATATAGCAAAAGGGGATGTTCCTGCTGTAGGCGAGTAGGCAATCATGAACAGAAGTCCAAATACGCCAAAGAGAACTCCTTGGGTGTCGCCCCCCTGTGGAGTGTCAAAGAATGCCAACAGGAGCATGAAGAAGAACATGAAAGGAAAGCCCAGGAGTAGCAGTGTCGCGCGGCCAATGCTATCGCCGTAGTAGAAGGCCGGTAGGCCGAATCTGTCGTCCGTTAGCCATTAATATTCCGTGACAGATTAAACCCAGGGGCTTACATGAAGTTAGAGAGACCAAGACCAAAGCCAACCCAAGCTCCGTTTCTTTCTGATGTCTTGCTCTGCTGCTCTAGAACAGTGGCCGATAGAAACACTGGCACCAAGGGAATAAGTAAGACACAATGGAACAGGCAGGTGATTCGACTTACGGATTGTATTTACACCCGTCAGCTGTTGAGCCAACATCACTGTGGTCGCGCAAAGAAGCGCGCGTCCGGCCCTTGGCACCCTCCAAAAGTATGCTATTCTCTGGAAATAGTTCGTGTTCGATACATGATACAGCAGCGGCTCTTTACGGGTGTACCCAGAGTCACCGTCAGGCGTAGACTGGCCAATGCGGTCATCAAGGGTCCTATCAGAGTTTTCCTTGCCCAGCTTCGATTCCATGAGCATGCATTCGGTTTCGAGCTGAAAATGAGCGTAGACAAAATCACGAGCCCCAATGATGTCTTCGGCGGGTCCTGGACGTAATAGACGAAAGGTCTGAAGAGCCTTGGACAACCTGGAAGACAAACCCATGTTAGCCACTGTGGAGCGTATGTAAGGGTCTACTCCTTACCTTCCTCGCTTCATGAGAAACCGTGGTGATTCTATCTCGAGTTAGTGCTGGGCAACTTTGCTGTGGATCAACGCACCTGGTGTGAGAAACACGACGAACAGCAAGGCTATCGTGGGTATCAACACAGTCACAGTTTGAATCCGCCATGTAGTGTTGGGTGCCAACTTGAAATCAAGTACTGCTAGATTGGCCGCGAAACCAAGGAAAATACCAAAGGCATCGCTGAGTTGCCATGTCGATAGAAGTTTGCCTGAGAAGTCACTTCAACCCACGTTCAGGGACACCTTTGCAAACGTACCTCGTAAATGATTAGGGGAAACCTCAGCAGTGAGGAGTGGTGCAGCCGAAGCCTTCGCAGCTAACATTATGCCCGACAAAATTCTACACCCGATAAGTTCGCCGCGACTTTGGGAGAATGCTTGGCCAACTGTTGCTCCGACAGATACCGCGCACGCCAGAGCAATCGCTCCCCTGCGTCCGAGGTAGTGCTCTTGTAGAGGGTCAGATATAAGCGGAGCGCTGCAACCAATCAGCTGTGTTAATCCTGTCTTGATCGAACTTACACAGCGCCTCCAATCAGGAACGGGGCAGCATTCAAAAATCCAAATATCCATGTATTGGGTACAACATTGAAGCGCTTCGTCATCCCTATGTTAGATCCATTGATTGCTTTGATAGGTCAGTATTCCCCATTACAAGCATGCGGAGGGGGCCATACCGGACTGAGTCCAACCTCTGAGGGGGTGTTAGCGTGATACAGGAACGTTTGAAGTCACTCACTGTATTATCCCAGCTAAACAGGTTGAGAGAAGACTGCCAAGAAGGTATTTTGACTGTACGAGTGACCCACAGGTGGATTCTTCCTTAATATATTTCTTCTGGGATGCCGAAAGATTTTTGCCATCTTGCTCTTCTCGAAAGAGTACTCTGATGTCCCGCTCAGTTGCATGCAGGGCGCCTCGACGTAGCAGTGAATGGGACTCTCTAAGGCTTGCGTCGAGAGAGATGAGTTCGTCGATTTTCCGCTCACGTTCGGAAGGTGAGTACACTTCGAGAGGGTTATCAATATTCAGGCGCGAGGACTGTGATCCTGGTGGTGAAGTGTCGTCAGTCGGTGCATTGGACGCGACATCAGACGGTACGCCGGAGCTCGCCAGCCAAGTGTGGGAGTGCGATACAAAGCCCGCAGTTGGATAATCGGGTGGCCTTCGAAGACCGGTATTGATATCTGACCCATAGCCAGTGGACACATCTCGACTCTCCATGTCGCAGGGCTTATAGTCGACAAAGCGGGCTCGCTGGACTAGAGGGGGAAGTCCTGTTATACAGCCTCGAAGTGTGTGATGGGTGAGGGGGGCCTGTTGTCAGTAGAGTGCGTCAGCCTGGTGGGCGCTTCTGCCACTCCACATCGCAAAAGTTGAATGCAATGCTTCATGTGCGACTCGATTGGGGCACCAGTCCGTTTCCTCCCCAATAATGGATATTGTTGGTACAGGGCAAGGCTGACGCTGGTCGTCGGGTTGTACTGAAACCCTCTCGCCAAACGGCCGCAACGCTCGTATAACATGCGATCTTACCCCAGTTCCATGAAAGAGCCTTTGCACAGCCGCGAAACATCTTGGCGATGGTGCATTGAGACAAGGCAAGGCTACTGCTTTACTTGAAGCGTTTCCAACGACTCATGTACGGTCCGAGCGTTGCAAAACACAGCCAGCTGGTTATGGCGAACATCAACGCGAGCCGTGGGTGATTAAATGCGACGGAAATGTGTTCGGAGTGCCGACGTAATGTGCTGTGACAGTGTAAGCAACGAAACCAACAAGGGGCGGGGTAAAACATAAGCCTGACTGACCTTCATAACACGAGCATGCGTCTAGCCCAAAAAGACGAACTCCGGTTAAGGCTGCGCCAAAAAGCCACCTCCGTCCAAGCTCCAATCATATGGGTGCTTTTACGCTTCATTCTCCAATGTAGATCCAGTATTTATAGTGGCTCTCACTGCCACACTTCTGCCTTGCGTTCGCCTGGCGGGCACTCGACAGGTTGCCACTCGAAAGCAATCATATGATCCGAGAGCCATAGGTGTTCCACTCGGTGGTAGGCAACATCTCGAGCATCTGCGTCAGCTCGGTCAACAGTAACGATCAATGCCGCTGCTGTGGTTCTCATGGCGGAGTCGGCTTCTGCTATATGGCAGTTAGTACTGTTTACGTACAGTATGATACTCTGCCCGTAAAGAGGGTTGAATGGCTGACAAGCCTAGAAACTGCCCGTCTCATCCACGAATTCGCCAGAGGGGTGAGAGACCATGAGCACAGTAAGGCGTTACGACGTTTCCGGTTGTCGATCAGTAGCTGATCCTTCGAAGGGGTGCGGGATCTGAGCGAGAAGATACAGCAGCACGGCGAATCGTTAGAGTCAGTCTACTGCGCGTTCGAGGCCATAAGAGATCAACCGGACCGTAGCTTTCAGACCATTGCTGCGCATCTCGAGAGGCGCATCAAGAGGGGTGTAGAAGCATTGGAGCAGTTGACGCACATCAAAGCCGATTGGCGACGCGATGAAGGAACCGTTTTCCATAGGGCGCTCTCATACTGGTATTATCGAGAAGAGGGCGGCAGAATACTGGTAGAATCAGTGCTGAACCAGATCGGAGACTTGACACAAAGTATTTTGACAGAGCTGGCAGCCGCGAACATGTGAGCTCTCATCACCAAACCTGTAATGACTGGTGCGCAATATGCAAGCATGGAGCTGACAATGTTACAGCTTGTTCTCAGCGGCGGTCCACGATCGCAACCGAGATACGAGCACTGCGCGACTGAGGTTCTTGCCACGCGGGAGCACCCTACTTGGGTCGGAGACGGAAGATGACAAGATCTCCGTTTCTATGATAGAAGCGATCAAAAGCCGCATACCAAGGGACGTGCGACATCAGATCAAAGCGGGGAAATCAGTGTTGGCTTGTGACGAGGCCGGTTGGAACTCGTTACATCTTGCTGTAAAGGTCGGCAGCAAAAGAATTTTGATGGAGCTTCTCAAGGCACCGGAGGTAAAGCAGAATGCTACCAGGCTCAACGACGGAGACCAGCATGGGGAGACTCCACTCCATTTGGCTGCACGACTCGGAAGAGCGGAGTTGCTGTTGGAGTTACTCCACGCTGGTGCCAACGTCGACGCGCTTGACGATTACGGGCGTCCTCCGTTAGAAAGAGCAATTACCGGGAACCGAGACAACGTCGTCGAGATATTGCTGAGATACAAGGCAGACGAGCGCCTCTTGGAACATGAGGGCAAAGTCGATCCGGCCATAAAAAGCCGCCTCTCACAGATGAAGCGGGTGAAGCATATGATGAAGCGACATTGAGTGGGGGCGTCAGCGAGCTCATGTCGGCGGTATGTGTTGTATATTTCTTGCATGTTTTGTCTTGCCAGTCGGCTTTCAGAATCGGCGTAGGTTGGCGCTCTGCATGATACCCGGGATGGCGTTATACAGGCTCAATGAACATTTGTAGTTAGCAGGTAACTGATGTACATTCTTTCCCCTGTTGACTTGAACTCTACTATGACGGACAGGTCTGCACGAGTGAGAGAGGCAAATTTAGTGAGGCTTGAGTCGCTGAGATGGTGCAATAAGAGACTGGAGGTTCCTGAAGTCTACAGCATTGACGCCCGACGGAATGGTTTCAGATGATGCAAGTGGAAGATGACGGAGGAGGTGGAGGAGGACATTGATGACTGAGGGGGTGAGGGGCGGCTTATCGATATCTACGAGAACAATCCAATCAGAAGCCACACTACCTTGGCGCCAAGGAAATCCGCGGGCATCCATCAGCACTTCAACGGTTGCTTGTTCTCCAAAGACATCAAAGATATCTCTTCTCGGATTCTTTGCTATGTTTCTCGCGCTTTTCGCAATTCTATGTGAGCACCGCAGAAGACTGGACGACGCTGGATCGAAAGCTCCACTGGTATCATGAGATCGTCGAACCATGTAGCCTCAGCTACGTCATAACCCGTCAGCGGGGCTATTAGCTCGACAACACCGTTCCTCGTCCCCTCATCTCAACGGAACCTAACACACACGTACCTACGAAAACTCTTCAATTCGAGCAAACGCAACTCACACCATAGACGTACGACACAATGGGACTCTTCGGCCGATCCAACACCACCCAAGAAGCCGCCGCCCGCGAGGTCATCGACAAGACGACCGGCATGGGCTCCGGAGCCGAGCAAGATCGATACGAGTCACACTTTAGCCCTGGAAGGCACGGAGTGGACCCAATGGACAGGCTGAAGACTGCTGCGACCAACTTCAAGGGCACCGGTGCCGAGCAGGACCGATACCAGATGCATTTCGGCCTCGACGAGGACAAGGTGAAGGCAGCTGCGCGAAAGCTCCTCAGCATGAAAGGAGAGGGCGCAGAACAGGATCGCTATGGCAGCCACTTCAGCTTTGGCCTGGGTGCGGATGGCTGGGCCCGAGCAAGGGCAATGGCTGACCAACAACATGCGGGTGCAGAGCAGGTATGTGAGGACGAGGAGCCCGAATCCTACATAGGGTGGAGCTGACCTATGCAGGACCGCTTGGGCTCGCACTTCAGCCTCGATAAGAGCACTACAGACAATGCTGCTCAATCCATGAAGGAGGGCGTTCAGCAGGTTAGGCGGTAAATCTTCTTCCTCGATCATGACCAGCACACGCGCAGGCGCCCAGATGGTCTTTCCGATAGTGTACAATAGAACCTTTCTTGCAACGACTATCTTTGGTTGGTCTCCTCCGTTCATCATCCACTGTGTCTCTCCTTCCGTCAACATCTGCGCCGGCGCACACACTGAACTTGGACATGTCTCTCGGCGCACTTACCAAAGGAACACGACCAAGCAGCTACATGCGTAGACTCGGAGCTGGGGACGGTGCAACAAGGAGGCGCATATTGCCGAAGGTGTTCGCGTCTGTTTAAGAGGTAAGTATGTTCTTAGTTTGCCTCCCCAATCTGACCTCAAATCAGATCATCTCGAATACCGATTGCTCATAGGCACCTTATGCGCTCAACCGCCTCCACCCTTCGCCCCTCTCAGCATTGCTCCCAATCAAAACTATACCCAACATTGATCCCACTCCTCCTCGGTCCCATCCCATCACCATAGTTCACAACCTTCGAATCCACCTTCCCACCCACCCCCGCCTTCCTCGCGGCAAGCCAAAGATCCACACGCATCCGAAATGTCGCAGTTCCGCATTCAGGTTGAACCCACTGCTCGGGTGTGAACAAAGGAGGCATCCATTGGAAATCCATATGTGTGCTGTTGCCGGCAGAGTAGGGACCTTCGATCTGTGCGTAGTCTTGTGCCTGCAGGAATCAGTTACTGTTCGTCTACGAGCTGGAAAGTCAACATACCATAACAGTCCTCGTCTCAAAATCCTGCAACCGCACCTGCCACTCCACCACCACCCCCTCCTGCACCTCATAATTCCCCTCCACAAGACTCCCATTCTTATGCAATCGTAACTGATGTGTTCGCTGCTCCATCGGTATCCGAATACCATACTCGTTTACTTCGTCATACTGCACGACAAGATCGCATGTTACCCGTGATAGACGCGAAGAGTCGTTGGAGGACAGTGAGGTGTGCATGTAGGGTAGTGCGATGTATTCCCAAAAAGTGGTTGAGGAGGAGTTCATCATGAAGGGGCCATAGGATTGCCGCGTTGTGCTGTAGCCGGGGGATGGGGCGAGGGAGTGGTCGGGGCAGCCGGAGCCGGAGAAGGAGGAGAGGGTGAACTGGTATGCTGCGGGTGTTTGGGCGGCGTGGAGGAGGGGGAGGAAGGGGAGGGCGAGGAGGTGTGGTTTCATTTTTGATTGGGTTCAAGCTTGTCGATATGTTTAATCACAATTCAGCAGGTGTGAAACTGGAAAGCTGTGGTCATCAGTGCGACCGCGACAACGCCAACGAACTCACAGAGGCGTAACATCATTTATATAGTCTCTTCTTCCCTCTCGACATCTTAAATGCATTGTAACGTGCCGTATACTGCATCACTATATACCGTATTGCGACGTTATACAGGGCACGTTCGCTATTGGTCGGTTGTACTGTTGGAGGACGCCCTACCCGGTCCCAACGGCGATTTTACCCAACGCTTTGGAACGTCGCACGGATGTCGTAACAGGCCCATGAGCTTGGGAACGAGCTCGAATGTGGCACTTCACGAAAGTCCCATGCGTGTGGAAGGGCTCGGGTGCGACTGAAGAGGACGTTGAAGGACCATGCACAGCCGATCTGCTCAATGAAAGGGGTTGGGTAGCTGCTTGAGACCATGGCACTGAAGAACATTCTCCATGCAAAGTGTAGCTTGGAAATGGGTGTTCGAATACTGCTGCCCCACATACCATTCCCAATACTAACGACGGTGCTTTCGCTTCTAATTGGCTGACCCCACAAGTCTTGAACCCTTTCACGCTTGGCGTAAAATCGATGTTTTTTTTCGTCAGTTACCTAAATAGGAAGTTGATTTTTTTTATCTCCGCACAATCTCCGATACATCTCCACGACTTCCATTCCACTTGAAAGCAACCACCACATCGCATCCCAAAAACCTTCGCCGCACTTCCCGAAACTCAATCAGGTCGCTTGAAGAGAGCAACTGCTCAGACGGCCTCGATATCCGCAGGAATCGTCGTGGCAATCCATACGGTCGGAATCCCGATGCCCCAGAACCGGTATGCGGCGCTGTCCTCCCTCACGTGTGTTGGTTTGACGCTCACAGGAACCAAACATACAGATGTAAGGGCGGACAAATCCTTTCGGACTCGGCTTCGGACCACTGCCTCGACTTTTGCAGCATGGCGAAAGAGAGTCATTACAACTTGAACCTGGTACTTCTGGTCTGAAAAGCCGTACGAGAACCAGACTGGCATGATTTCACGGCGAACAGATACTGGTCTTTGCGATGTCTCATCATCTCTATTGATCGCCTCCAACACACATTGCATCCTGGAATAAACACATTTCTTATTCCGAGAAGTTTAGCGGGAATGGCGGTATCGCGGGGTACTTGGAGATGTCCCTTGCGTTCCGACTCGCACCATCTTTGTCAACAGCCGAATACGGTCTAACTTACGAGGATCCCCCACCACCGCCCAGCCCTTCGGAACACGACTAGCTATCGAAGAAGCGCATGATGTGAACCTCGCCTATACACAGGATTGAATCCTGTAGCGCGTCGTAATGGCCACGCTGCCATGATTGGTCTCCAGAGCCGGACGACTCGCACCAACAGCGGCCTAGAGCAGTGGGGAAGGTAACCTGCCGCGGTCTGGAGGAATCCGGGGTAAATCTGGGGAAGAGGTATATATACTCTTCGGATTATGCCGTTTGTCGAGTGCTTCACTTTTGATATTCTTCTTCTATCTCTGTTCAAGTCTTTGCATCATGACCGCTGAGGTTACTGCCCCCGGCCCCGTCATCGCTGAGGTGCCTGTACCTGCAGTTGAGAAGAAGGAGGTAGAGGTTAAGATTGAGGAGAAGGTCGAGGAGAACAAGCTCCCCTTTGACCCAGCGCAGCTCAAGGCGAAGTACCTGGAGGAGCGGGACAAGCGTCTCAGGGCGCAGAAGAAGGAGGGCACCGACCAGTACATCTCAGTCGATGGACAGTTTGAGCATTACCTGATAGACCCCTGGGTTGAGCCCGGCTTTACTCGGGACCCAATCGAGGAGGAAGTGGACGTTGTCATCATCGGTGGAGGATATGGCGCACAGGTCATGTCAGTGCGGTTGCTGGAGGCGGGTGTCACCAACTTCCGGATCATAGAGAAGGCCGGTGACTTTGGAGGTGAGCCCGTTGACACCCCTCATTGACATGCATGCTGATGATGACCAGGAACTTGGTACTGGAACCGATACCCGGGTGCCCAATGCGACATCGAATCCTACATCTACATGCCGCTCCTTGAGGAAGTGGGCTACATGCCGACCGAGAAGTACGCACGCGCAAAAGAACTCCTCAAGCACTCCCGTATGATTGGCGAGAAGTTCGACCTCTACAGCCGTGCCCTCTTCCAAACTGAAGTCAAAGAGATGCGTTGGGACGACGAGGCAGCAATGTGGACGACGTCAACCTCCCGCAACGACCGCATTCGCTCACGCTTCGTGATCCCAGCAGCCGGCCCTCTTCACCGACCCAAGCTTCCTGGCATCGACGGTATCGCCGACTTCAAGGGCCACTCCTTCCACTCCAGCCGATGGGACTACAAGTACACTGGCGGCGACTCCGCAGGCGGTCTCGTAAACCTGAAAGACAAGCGCGTCGGCATCATCGGCACAGGCGCAACAGCCGTCCAAATTGTCCCCCATCTCGGCGAATGGGCGAAACAGCTCTACGTCTTCCAACGCACGCCCTCCTCCATCGATGTTCGAGCCAACAAGCCCACTGACGAGGCATGGGCCTCCAAACTCGAGCCCGGCTGGCAACGCAAGCGCATGGCCAACTTCGACAGCGTCGTCAACGGCGGCATCGAAGAAGAAGACATGGTCGCCGACCGCTGGACCGACATCCTCCGCTTCATCGTGGCGCGCGCGGAACCAGGCGAGGTGATGGATCTCGAGACCCTTGCCGCCCGCCGCCAAATCGCCGACTTCGAGAAAATGAACCAGATCCGCGAACGCGTCGACTCCATCGTCAAAAACAAAGAGACCGCCGATGCCCTAAAACCATGGTACAACCAATTCTGCAAACGCCCGTGTTTCCACGACGAATACCTCGACACCTTCAACCGCGAGAACGTGACCCTCGTCGACACACGCGGCAACGGCGTCGACCGCATCACAGAAAAAGGCGTCGTGGCAAACGGCCAAGAATACGAAATCGACGTCCTGATCTGGGCGACTGGTTTCGAGCTCGCGACAGACTGGACGCACCGCACGGGCTTCGAAATCTACGGCCGCAACGGCCTCACCATTACCGAGAAGTGGAAAGAAGGCGCCGCGACCCTACACGGCTGGTGCACGAACGGTTTCCCCAATTGCCTGATTGTGCAAGTCGTGCAAGCCGCTCTCACACCGAATTTCATGCACGTCACCGCGGAACAGGCGCGACATTTCGCGTATGTGATTGCCGAGACGCAGAAACGTGGGATTAGGAGCTTTGAACCGAGTCGGGCGGCCGAGGAGGAATGGACGGATGTTATTGTCAAGGGCGCTATGATGAGAGGAGACTTCTTCAAGGAGTGTACGCCAGGGTATTACAATAATGAGGGAAAGCCGACGATTTTTGGGGCTAGGAATGCGACGTATGGGGGTGGGAGCCCGGCGTTTATCAAGATTTTGACGGATTGGAGGGATAGTGGACGGTTGGAGGGGTTGGAGGTGAGGTATGAGGAGGGGAAGCAGCCGCAGAAGAGTGAGGAGGCGTCGAATGGTGTTGAGAAGACGGAGGAGCAGAGCACGCAGGAAGTGCTGAAGGGCGAGGAGCAAAAGACTGAGGACGCACCGAAGGTCAATGGGGATGCTGCGCAGGTCAACGGAGCAACCGCACAAGTTAACGGCGATGCTACACAAGAAGCTCCAAAGTCCGAGCCGCAGGCTACCGAAGAAGCTCCGAAGGTCAACGGTGACACAGCCCAACAGGACGACATCATCAAGGCCGTCAGAGAGATCTCAAAGAACGTGCCGCTCCCGCCGACGGGTGAAGCGAGGCCGCTGGTGCAAAAGTACGCCGACCTACAGGCGAAACATCAGGCCGAGATGAACGACTTGTTGAGGAAGCAGAAAGCGGAGGTCGTCAGGCTGCTGGCAGATCATGGACCGCAAGGGGGGTCGGTTTGAAGGGGGTATGGATCTTATGCATTTAGTCACGTTTATGAAGTTATGGAATGCCAATGTCATTGGTATGATAATTGTGTGCTTTGACGTTGCATGTTGTCAGTGATGGTCTTGTCAGTTGTATGCGCTTGTGTTTGATGTTATCTTGGCCTTAAATCGTGGAAAGCTGTACTTTGTGATCTCACTTATAGTGTGTGTCGCAGCATATCGTGATTTTGGGTTCCTTTCAGTGCATATCGCCACCCTGATCAGGCAGTCATCTCCAACGAATACAGGCAGTACGAGATTCCGATGAGCACAATCGCACCGATTTCCCACCAAACCATTCCCAGTCCAAGTTTCCAAGGTCCCGAACAGATTCAAGTGACTGGCGTGCAGGGAAGTCCACAGTCTCTAAGTATGGTTACAAGTAGATTGAGAAGATCAACTCGGTCGTCGTTGTTTCGGCCTATCCGGTTCAGAAGATGGCGTAGAAGGGTTACACAAAGTCCAGAACCATGACTTACGCAAACAAAGAGGGCGGTAGGATGTCGGGAATCGTGGCAGCAAGAGCAAGTTGAGCGCGTTAGCTATGACCCACGATAGGGAACATTTGGGTACTCAGAGTACATAGAAGCCTGTGCTTTGACGAAAATCAGTGGTTGACACTATGCTCTCGAAAGTGCTGAATTCGAGGACACGTATTCAGTTTCGGCAGTAGGTGTTACGGCAAAGGCACTTGGCAACGAGGTTGAGGAGTGCAAGCTATATTAAGAAGCGCAGCCAATGACGTGAGCAAGTTAATGGGGTGCACAGTGTCATGAACTCTCTTCTTGCACATGTGCCATTCCTACGCATCGATTACCTCAGCCTAGAATAATACAGCTTGATGGTTCAATCCACGGAGTAGAAAAGAGCCGGCGAGGGAGCGTAGCGTCTACGGTAGAAGATGCAGTGAGGAGGGTGTCGGCTATCGGTTCCGGCGTAAAGGTGAGAGGCAGGTTTTGAACTGGTGGGCGCAGGCTGATGGAACCAATTTACGGGCGAGCAGACTTGCCTGGGGTAGGTGTGGCGGTGAGGTAGAGAGCTGGAAGTTGCGAGGCGGAAGGTGCGAGAAGGGCCGTGAGAGCGCTAGAGAGACTACGTGACACCCCGATTGGTCACTGACTTCTTTCACTCTGTCGTTCCACTTTGGCGTTGCTCCCGAGTATCTGCGCGCAATGTTGCGAATAGGGCAGCTTTAGTGTTAGACCCTTCACACCACCCGCAAACGCTCACATTAAACTCTCATACCTCTGCTTCACACTCCTCGTCCTGCCAACAGTTCATCTCCGTCGCCGGCATAATGCATCAGTTTTCTGAGTTCTTCCTTTGTTTTAAGTGATATAGCAAAAGAAATATGAGTCCGAATAAGCTCTCTGTACATGATGCCACCTGGCAAGCCTTTATCCAAGCAGTCTGTATCGCAAGTTCAGTCTTCGAACATCCTGAAACCAGCTCAGCGCCTCCGACTGGTGTGCATAGACCTGGGTTGTGATGACGGAAGTATGTGTGTAAGCCATCTCCATCTGATCGTTCGCCCATCCTGAATTTGTCTGCAGTGCCCAATCCTCATGTGACTTGATCACGAGGATGACTGATCGGGAGACTCTCCGGGAAGCTCCTTATGCGAACCGTCTTGCTCTCCAGTGCTCAAACCTTGTATTCCAACTGGTCAACTGGGTGTAGGCGGTTTCTTCCACACCGTCCTGCCCGCTTGCAATGATGTCCTCCTCTTCTCCGGGGTGAATTCTACACGTCTCATCAAGGCGCATCGGAAGGAAAATGTCCCTAGGGTTAGGCAAAACACTCCGCCAACGGGCCAAAGGCTGCCACATAATCACGCCGCCCTTGATACGTTCCCATTCAAAACTGCCACTATCGCTATAATCGCTATACGCAATAGTTTCGATAAGATGAATATGCGCATTCTTCAAACTGCGCGGACGACGGGCGGTGTCGAGAAGGAATGTCTGGAGCTCAAACAGCAGCACGATCTTATCGCACACCAAGACAGACTCCAGTACCATGGTTTCCAAGTTTGGTGAGAAGAGTGACGTGATGGAGTCGAGGTTGCCCAACTGTAAGCTGGTGTCACTCAGCTCCAGAACCTTGAGCGCGTGGAATCTGTCAATATGGTTGAATTTGCGGGTTAGATTGGTGTTGATCGTCAAACGTTCCAAATGTCTCATGGTTTCGAGAATTATGAATTCATCCTCGGCGCATTCGACAGCGGTCATTCCACCTGGAAGCTTTTGAAACGTAATCGCATGGAGCGAAGGATGGCTGTTACCAACGGTTAGTAAGACCTCCATAGGAACTCCGCCGCGGATGATTAGGTTCTGTAGAGGTCTGGAGTTGAAGATAGGGCCTATGGCTATAGGTTGCGGAACGTCTACATTGTACATATCATTCGGATTAAAGATGATGAGGGTGGTTATATCCGGTAAGTTGAAGTCAATATCTGAGAGAACGTCGGGGAACATGCGCCCGAGATCTCTTTCGTAGGTCGCGCTGAAGGACTCGCTGTCCCAGCCGATGAATGGAAGCACAAGCTCCACGGTGTGTACCTTGAGCCCGAGGTTGTACTTATGCTGGAAACGGGCCAGACTTCGAAAGAACATGATATTACCTTTGGTAAATATAAGGCGCAGTCTTTGAAGGTTGTTCAGCAGAGCGCAAAGCATATACATGCAAGTATCTCGTGTCCGCGTGTACAGATTTGCCTTCATAACTTTCTTGAGGGTGTCAGCCATTTGCATTTGATCCACCTCTTCGGCCAGCCGGGGTATCAGATTGAGAACGTTGTATTTCAACTTCGGGTCATCTTCATCACAAAATCCAATCGTCAAATTGTGAATTTTCGGACGCAAACCATGGTCGTCTAGCAGCCTGTCCAGAAGGAGGTATGAGTGAAGATGTGGTTTAACAGAGACATCGTAGGAGCGGTGTAGATATTCCCTCCCTACACGTGCCCAATCCTTGTTAACAAGCATGCAGTCCGTGACGAAGCTATCTGCACGGCACCGTATGGATTCTCCAACGTTTGGATGGGCGGTCGAGCCTGGTACATAGACATCATTCTCCAGCCATGTATCTTCGAGTGTATATTCGAAAATCTGGAGAAGAATCTCCTCCGGTATCTCCGAGATTGGGGAGCGCTTGGTCTGTTGCTCGCCTTCCGATGTGGCATGGCTTACGGTCGACGGGTCCATCGTTAGGAAGCGGGTGGGGGGTTAAGAGGAGAGTCGGGCGCAAGAAGAGTTGCACTGCGATTCAGGAATGTAGTGATGAGCCTGTCGGCGCCGGCCCAAGGGCTTGTTTCGGCGTGCGATCCAAAGGTGGACGAATTAGCGTAGACGACAGCGCGATGGAAGAAGGTGGGAACGAGGGTGTTGCACCCCAGTGTTGAAGAGGGTTGGATGGTGAGGGGGTAGCTATATACCTCTTGAGGCACCTGGACAAACCGGGGAACGAAGGGTCTCTGAGACCTTGTCGGGGAACCAGACGCGTCGATTGGCCACCTGAATCTTCCCCTCTGATACCGCTCTTGTGGCCGTGGCACGTGCTACAGTCTGTTTGCCATAGCAATCATCACTCTGACCATGGTCGGTGAGACAGGTATAGTCGCATCGCCATGCGACCCTTTGATGCGTCTTCTACATTCGCCATCAGTGATCCATCTGTCAGACAGAGCGTGGGAGTGCCTCTTACTCACCTTATGGTTTTGCTGAATGAGACTGTGGACTCTAGCTCCATGTCTCAGTACAAGATTGCATCTCACTGCTCACTGGAATGGCAAGCGGAATAACAAAAACCCACGTCAACGTAAATCTTCATCGCCTAGCCGCAATCAGATATACATGACCCAATTCTACACCAGCTTGCCAGGATACTCTCAGCTCAGCGGGGTAAAGACACCTGGCGATGGATATCAGTGAGACAAGATGCGACGAATGAACAATGTTGAGTGTAACTCCAGAGATGCGCAGGTTTTGAGGTAAGAATGCTGAGCATCTCAGACGCGAGGATGAAAGGTGGTGCATTTCATCCTGACGTCACGGTTCCCAGATAGCGCCTCCCTTCCCAACGGCTCCAACGGTCCCGGTATCCATAATCGAACTCTATTCCAAAGTTGCGGTTCTGCGAACTTCCCGAGATCTTGATACTTCAAATTCCGTTGATAAAATCAGGAGATCTCTGCTTGCTCGACGCCGAAGAAACTCCCTAGCCGAGGAACCGCATACCACACACACGGCCACGTGCATGGGTACACAGAAGAATCGATGCATTCATGCAAGCCTTCAGGATATTCGATCAGATTGGCAATATTCGAACGCTTATTAGAAATTACTCTACTCCCCTCCTCGATCGTGGATATCATATGTCTTTTCTCCACCAGTAATACAAAGAAATGCAGCAAGCCCTTCATCTTCAACTCCTCCTGCACCCATCTCCCCCTCACGGAAACGTCCTACTCCACGTATAATTAACCCTCTCCCCACTTCCCCCACTCTGACTCTTCGCGGCCCACGTATTCGCATGCCCAAGCGCATCACTCATCAACTTCTCGACTCTAAAATTCTCCGCACACCCCACCTTCTGCAACTCCTCCACTGCCACGCGTGTCCAATCCACCGTATCATTAACATTCGGCGCACTCGGATCACTCGGCAGCGGCACTCTCTTTAACACCCTCTCCACATCCCTGATATCCTTGCCCGCAGGGATTTTCCCAATCATCAGCCTCCCAAGCATGTTCGAGGGTAGCCGGCTGTGCGTTTCGACGTGGAAGTGCGAGTCGAACGAGTACATGAGGAAGGGCACGCTGAGGTCGTCTTCGACGGAGATGGTGGTGCCGTGGCCGCTGCTGCCTTTGGGCTCGATCCAGATGCCCCATTGGAAGGAGCGGGGGGCGAGAGCGCTGCTGGAGGTGGTGTTGGAGGAGGTGGTCGAGGCGTCGGTGCGCCGGTAGACGGCGAGGTAGATGCGGTCTTTGTTTGTCATTTTGTTGGATTGGTGGCGTGTTGTTCGACTTTGGGTATGGTGTTTTTCAAATTCGGGGGATGGAATAGACGTGGTGTGGTTGAAGTTCGTGCGGATAACTTTCTTTCGGATTTCGCAGCAGTAACACCGTGTGTTTATATGCTGTAGCGGATTATGTCTTCGCCTCAAAGGATGCGGGGAAATGCAAGGCAGATGTTGGATGTTCAAAAAGCAAAAAGTAAAGTTTCGAAAGCAGTGTGAAATGCGAGAAATGCTCAGCCAGCGGTCCTAGAACAAGAAAGGACCAAGAGGAAAAAAATCAGCACACTGTGCCCCGAGACTGACCTTATCGTCGAAGCACAAAATCTCGGTCGCGAGTCATTCCGTTGCGCGATCCGCTCACTAGCCAACCTTAGTGCTGCGATAGCGCAACGTCCGGCGCGGGGGATTAAACCGGATACGGTTATTTGTGGTGCGAGAGTGTGGGAACCCGGAAATTTCCCACGTGGTCATTCACCGTTGCGAGGATGTTTGTGGGGTCAGGGATCTTCTAGAAGCCTTTGTGTCGGCAAGAGATCGATGCTGTGGGGAAGGTCGCGATGGAAAGATGGGCGAGAACGATGGTGGCGTTTTGATTCCGTGGTTCTGGTACACTTGGATTGGGGAAAAGATCCACTCAATGAACTTCGCAACATGCCTGGGTCCAATCATGACTGGTGCCTTTCTCATCAAGCAAGTAACCGCCATACGAATTCGATGGGAGGGATATCCCGACCGCAACACATGTAGTGATAAGTAACAAAAGATTGTGCTGCGAAGTCGGCGTGCTGGTACGAACACCACGATTCACCCGGCTTGCTTGTACTCCAGGTCCTAAGGAGAAAGACAGACTTACAATCTCCACAACCAGACACCGAACACTGGGCTGCAGGGCGGAGAAGAGAAAGCCAAAAGACCTGTCTCAAGCGTAGCCGTTGTACACCACCTTGGAAGGCCAGACCTCGTCGAGGAGCAGGAGCAGCGACGACTCATCGTCCATATAACGCCGGTCATAGGAATCTAGTTCCGATGCCGACACGATCATGGCTTTCGTCCGACCGGCTATACTTCGAAGTTCTTCATGAATCGCAGGATTCTCCCAATATGTCCCGTCGATGTCTTCTCGACTCTTCAATGAAAGGCTCAACGTGAAATCTTGCAGACGTGGTGTAGTCTCTCTACAGTCCTCGTTAAAGAACTGTCGGGCCACGTCCATGACCGACCTGCCAGTCCAGAAGAACTTCGGTAATCCAAGGTGCCAGAGGTCGTCATTGACGGTGAGTGATTTCAGCGCCGGTGGAAGCATATGTCCCAGAGGTGGTGCGTCTTCACTGGGTATGCAGCCGAAAAGTAAGGGAAGTGGAATATTCAATTCCACGAGGGCAGTAAAATCCCTGAGGGGTCCCAAACTGCCGTGCGCATATCCATTGCTTTCGGTGGTCATATCATCGAAGCCCGAATACGTGGCAAATTCAACGGTGAGAGCTTTCAGCGTGCGCCGAACATGGCCCAAGCCTTCACGCAGATGGTCCAACCTGTAGTTAGGATAACAATTCTCCAAGAACAGGTCGAGATAGAGTTCCTCTAAGCAGGGAAGCCGCTTCAGTATTGCTGCGACGTTTTCGGCTGGTTCGCTCGTGCTATCCAACCGCAGAGCACGAAGTGATTCCAGCGTCATCAGCCTTTCGCTCTCCACCAGGCGAGGGGTACGCAAATGAAGAAGCGCAGGTAAATTCGGCATTAAAAACTGCACGGCACGATCGAACGTCATCCTATAGGCCAAGATACCCAAATCCTTGATGCATGTTCGCAGAGGGACGGTCAACGTGGCCAAGGTAGACAGGGGCATCCGAGTGGATTTATTTCCGGGGGCGATGGGCTGGTCTGCAACAAAGACTTTGTGAAGCCACGTCATGGAGCCACGCACCATGTTGGCAGGCATGATCAGTGACCGTAACTGCTCACACAGTGATAGGACCATCCAGGCGATGGTGAGCTCGTCTGGCATGGTAAGGCACAGGTTCTCGGCGAACAGATAACGCAGGGCCTCCACTTGACGTCCTTTCTCAATCAAGCTCTCCTCGTCATCCTCTCGGGGCAAGTCCCAATTGGATTGTACGGACTGGAGGTGGATGCTTCTCACACAGAGGGCATAATGCGGCTTGTTGATGAGGGTACCGAGGAGTTTAGCGTGTTGCGCCAATGGAGTTCTGTTTATCGGGGTTGGGTCGTCCGGGTCGCATGTCAAGACCAGGTCGCTGTAGAGAGCAGGCAATGTAGCAAAATGCAAGGCTTTGCACGTTTGTGCCAGGTTCGCTAGGTCCCTCCTGGTGATTGTCGCGAAAATGGCGTCTCTTAGCTCTATCGGGATTCCGGGCAGAGACGGTGTCGCAGGCACGTATCCAGCCATCATGCCTTCCGGAACAGTGAAGCCAGTGGTTTAAGGGGTGTTGGCGTTGAGACTCACAGAACAGACCGGGAGAAGGTGGGTTGATATGTCACCTGAAGGCAGCCGTGGGGGCTGATTTGGCGGCAACGACGCATTTTCCTGAAGCACACGGGCTGACACAGTTAGCGAGTAGCATTCGGCATGAGCAGACTTCAACGATATCCACGGCATGATGCATGATGCAGGATGAGTCAAGAGGAGCAGTTGCAGACAGCGATGATAGTGTTTGGTCCTGTACATCATCCGTGAAGTCGCTCAACGTGCCAAGCCGCTAGTCATTGTCCATACCACGTGCAACCCCTCGTTTCACCAGTTGACCTCTCCAAATGTTGGCCTCGTTTTCAGCCTCACCAACGACGATTCCGCGTGCCGTCATTGGCCCAGACCCCTTTTGCGGCTCTCAAAGACTGCACAACGCCCAGAGCGCGCTTCTCTACACCTCTTCAAGACAAGGCCCCCGTGCTACGGCCCGCGGCATAACGGCTGTCGATACCTAGCGGCGGGCGTGACCAAACCCTGGCCTTCAACAACTTCGGACCTTCCCTTCCCAGATATGGAAAAAATGGAGTCACCGTGTCCGCTGTTGCTCTTCCAACAAACTTTTCCCACCCTGAAGTGTGGATGAAGCATACTCTCGCCATCTCAACATGAGAGCGTCAGCCTCGCTACTCTTCGCCTCGAGCTTCCTTTCCGGTGCCGTTTCTGCACAATATCGTTAGTTTTCCCACAAGCCACCCCTGAACGGTCCCGTATTCGGCTCTGACCTTTCGCAGTTTCTGGCAACACGACGCACGATGCCGCCACATCACAGCCAACAACACGATATGGCAAGGAATATGTCCAAGTCGAAGTCACAGACCTCCTCCCTGATGCCACGCCATCGGTAGACCGTGCACCTTCAGTCCAACCCGATGCCTCACCAGCAACACCCGCTTCGCCCTCACAACCCGATGATGCACCCTCGCCGGAAGAGACATCAACATGGGACGACAACCCCCAGATCGAGCCGCCATTCGACGACCTTCTCGAGGATGACCCCTTCAGAGACCTTACCCCCGATGACCACGGTCGGCAACACCTCGAACAAACCGAGACGGGATGGGAGACGGACAGCAAAACCCAAGAAGGCCGTTACCGCGACAAGATCACTGTTGACGACGCCATCCTGACACCGGTGCCCATCACCAGCATTGTGATATCAGACAGCACGTACCTCCCCGACGGTGACACGGCGACTCTGGGAACGGGACCAAGCGCAACGCGCATCCACCTTGACCCCGTCGGCCGCCCTGTCATCGCTGTCGGCGCATCAACAAGCACGTATACACCTCCTCTCACAATCGGCGACGCAGCAGCCACGCCAATCCCCTCGGGCCTGGTCATATCCTCGCAAACACTGTTGCCATCCGGGCCGCCCATAACGCTGCACCCAGGTCCGTCGAGTACCATCCTGACCATCAACCCGGCCGGCGAGACTCTCGCCATCGCCGCATCTAGCACGCGCACCCTCCACCTCCCGACACTACACACTCTTACCCTCGGCTCCCTCACCGCGACCGCGCTCGCGAACGACATCGCCTATGAACTCGGCTCATCACGCCTCGATATCAACCACGCACTCACACTCGGGAATACGAAAACGCTCTCGCTGAGTTCAGCATGGGATGGCGCAATGCTACTAGTCGCCGGCTCCGCATCTCCGGTCGTGCTATCCGGTTCCGCACCGGTTGTGACACCGACCGTGATAGGCGGCGAGACACTCTATATCGTCAACTCGAACACGTTCCAGATGGGCCAGACCACGCAAGTCAATGGCGAAGATGTCGTTTTGACCACCACCGAGAACGGAGCCAAGATTCTAGTAGTCGGAGAGCGAACGGTGCGTGTCGCTGAGCCGACAAAGACCTCCAATGCGCAGAAGAGTAGGGAAACAGGAGATGTGCAGGAAGCCCAGGCCAGCAAGACGGGTGCCGCGTCTGCACGAAAGATGAGTCTCTCGACGATGTTGCTGAACATGCTGGTCGCGGGGATTGCTGCGATCGTGGCGCAGATATGAGGCCACCCCAAGATGTGGAGACGAATACGGCCGAACATCATGAAACACAAATTCCCCGCGCCCCATCAACATCTTCGGTTTCCGACCTCCGGCTTGTTCCGAAGAAGACGAAGGCCAAACAGAAAAGGGCGAGGTGACACGGGCGTGTCAATGATGGCTTACTCAGTTCGCCGCCCACGTGTTGGAAGGATGTTCTGGAATGCTGACCTGATTTCGCACGCCCAGTTCGCACGTGTTCGCAGGATGATTTGAATGCTTTGGTCAGATATCATCAGCCAGAGCCTCAATCCTGCACGCCCCGCGTGCAGGATTATATACATTTGTCGGAGGCGAGTTCAAGGAGCCGTTGCTGACCGGCCGGTTGTGTGGGCGCTTATCGTGACACCCAGCGCTTAGAAGGATGCTGTGCGACGTATACCGCGTGGGGTGTGTGAGACGCTGGAGATGGGGTTACACAAGATCAAGAATATAGAAGAGAGTTTTTGAAGTATCGGGCTGTGTGATTTTGATGTGGACTAGAGATGCACTGTTCGCAGAGTCTTAGTGTTCAGTGGGTCCAAGCATCTGTCTGCCTTGCCTTTCCAACTCACACTCATGGCTCCAGCGCAGCTGCACTGCGCCGCACTGCCATGCCCCGCCATCGAGAGCTTCGATATAGGTCAACGGGCGAGAACCAGAGTAAGGGCTAGACTGTGGGCGAGCTCGTTCTCAAGGGTGAGGCCACGGGCGAGTGCAAGGAGCCCCCTCGAGAGCAAGGAGCCGCAGCCCTGTCAAAGACTATGTTTCATGTTTTCCTGGGTCTGGAATCGGGCGACAGTGAGATTCTCGTGAGTTTTGCCCTGATATCCATCCCGGTTCATTGTGGCTCGGGTTTTCGAGAAGCTTTTTTAATTCTCCGCGCCTTACTGGGTGATCTGGCCATAGTGATGGGTATGTATGGGTATTGATGGGTAGGTGTGAGTTGAGCTGGGCTCTTGAGGTCTTGGGAAGTGCGGCAACGCAGTGAGGAGATTGTCGGCCCCGTCTCGTACTTCGCTGAGGAGAGCGTATTGTTTATTCGTGGTGGAAGGCGAGCTCGAGCTGTGGAATGACGTGCGGGCTATTGTTTTGTGGATGAACTTCGTAAGACTTGTGGAAGTTGAGTATCCACTCGTGCGCAAATGTTTCTTGCATGCTCGTGTGTGGCATAGCGGTGCAAGATATTGGGGCCTCAACCATGATAGGAGGATGATGAAGATAGATAGACATAAAGCAAGATGAGGCCAAAGTGCGATAGTTCAACGTGCCATGGATCATATATACATAACTAAAGAGCGACAGACACGAACTCCGATAATGCAATGGGCGTGAGAAAGTCGAAATGAGGGGTATTTGTCCAAATTCAAAGACAGTGAGTAAGAGAAAAGGAATGTCGTGTGTACAGTAGCCGTACAGAAAGAGAGAGAAGAAAGAGCGAAACAAATACAGAGAAAAAAGAGAGTAAGAAGGAGCCCGGCGCCGACCATGCCCATATCCAAATGCTAATCCAAGATAGTCCATATTTTTGCAGATCGCTCCGTGGCATGCCTGCCGTCTATATGTTTGCGCCGTGTAGAATGTTAACCATGAAAGAAAAGCCAGTCAAAAGAGTTGTGGTTGCAGAGTAATGTCTTGGAACCGTTCAGGGTGTGCACCGCTGGGGTAAGCGCCATACACATCGTTGTAGTTGTTCTGGGTTTGTACGTGGTCTGGACGAGGGTGCGAGGTGAGCTGATTGTATTGAGAGAGGGTGGCGGCCAGCATAAGGTCGGATGTGTCGAACTGAGTAAGGTCGTTGGTAAGGTCGTTGTTCCATGAGAGGTCCGGCATGGCATATTGTGACTGGCTAGTCCCAAAGAACGGGTCTGTTGGGCCAAACTGAGTCAGATCCATGGCTTTATTCGTGGCCTGGGGACCGACGCCATCCATCGCCTCTGGCTCCACTGACATCCTCATGTCGAAATAGTCCTCGGACGACACAGTCGAGGACGAACAGGACCACTCGGACATGGGCGAGGTGACGATACTAAGAGCCGGTGCGGCAGGGCGAGGTCCTGTAGCAGCTCGAATCGCTTCGTCCCGGGCATCCGTGGCTTGGCGGATCTTCTCTCGAGCCCTCTCTTCCCAGATCAACCTGCACACCTCTTTGGGCATGGACCGATCACCGACGGCTTTGCGGTGTTCCCATTCCTGCTCGAACTTCTCCTTGTACGATTGCAGATAGCGGGTCTCCATGGAGTCGGGGGCTCGACGGAGGCTGCTGAAGCTGAATTGGGACATTGGTGATAATGAAGAGAGCGTGGGTCCGAAGTTCCCTGATATGAGAGGGCTTCGACGAAGAGATCCAAAAGAGTGTGTGGTCTGGTAAGGGCCGGTCGCTTCTTGCCCCTCTCCATGACCGGGTCGCGTGCAGATATATATGGTTACCAGTGGTGGCCAGATTGATACCGAGCATGCAGAAAAAATGGGTCGTTGCAGTACGCCCCGAACGCCATCCCAAGGACCTGCGCATTGGGCCCCATTAGTTGGCCGCATAGGCATCAGAATAGCACATAGGGCTAGGCTAACTGCATGTATAAGCGCCGAAAATGCTTGTTCGTGGGTGCGCCATAGGTCTGCTGGCCCGAAAAGGTGGCTCGACCCACCCATGGTATGGCCTCATCTCGACCTGTGAAAAGGCCCGCGATGCTCACACTCGTGCTGACGAGATCTGAAAATCGGACGAGAGACATCTCTCTCTCGCACTTGAGCCCTCGAAGCTGGGTTCTCCATGTGCACAACTTCTTGAGCGATTGATGTCTCCAGCCCCCGCGGAACCACTGATGGATCCCTCCGCCATGCGAACTCCAACACAACCAACATAGGAACCATTGGTTGCCGAGAATCCTGAAACATCGAAACACCACGCCCCACGCTACGGTGTTGAGGTTGGGGATGCAGATGCATGGCCTCTTGGGCGGGTACATCCGCTAGACTGGCTTCGGTGTGGCGTAAGGTACGGGGCCAATGGCGGGGCGGGGTACCTTGCAGGCGTTCTTGTCGAGCGAAGAACGCAGCACGTGAGGTTGGCAAGCCTGAAACTGCAAGGCAATATTCTCGGCCGTCGGCCCCAAAGAAGGCTCTCTCGCGCCAATTATTGAGAGAACTCAGATCGATAGCACCAGTCAGATAATCATGGAGGCAGAGTGAGACACCTGGAGCGAGGCGCTTATGAATGTCATCACGTGATGAATGGTGAACCCTCCCGAGGTCAAGCCGTTAACGTGCCACCGCGACAACATGCAGTAAATATCTTTTGCAGGAACAGACGTTTGGTTCGAGATTGCAACCTTGGAAATGGTCCGGACACGTCGAAGGCCTCGTATCTTTGTCCAAGCCATGTTGTATGGTTAGACTCCTTCTCGCATCTCTGGATTTTTACTGCTAGTTCTCTGCTCGACTTGTTGGTTATCCAGATTCTGTAGGCCATAAGTGATAGCCGCTGGGAACTGGCCAGTCGTAGATTTTAGGCGGCGCAGGTGCGGCTTAGGCAGATAATGTAAGATCATTGATTTGTGGCCGCCAAAACGCCCATGGACAAGGGCATTTTGAGCCGCAGAAGGGGGCCGCAAAGGATCAAAGCGCCGAGAGAAAATAGCTTCCTGTGCAAATTCTCTTCAAGATTTGCAACCGCAGCTCGTGGGGTCTGTCGCACGAAACTGCCCAGTTGGCATCGGTACACTGCCCACTGCTGAGGCATCTGTTGGTATGTAGACGCGCTGGAAAGGACAATGTGTTATCTGTAGGGAAATTGGTGCCGGGATGGACATGGACATGGAACGCCCGGATATTTCGCCTTCAAGCATGGCCCGATCCGGTCGTTGGCTGGGTCGTCTGAGCCCGATCTGGGAGTCGTGGGGAACAGTTCGGGCATAACATAGCGCAAGGCCAACCCCCAGGCGAGTGAGGCAGACAGCGTGGCAGTCATCCGGTTGTTGATGTTGGAGAAGGAGAAAGGATGAGGCCACGACCGCGTCAAGGCGAAAGGTGTTCTCTTCTGGTCACTTATAAGCTGCGGAGCGGCATCCGCGCTACTTTTGATTCTGGGACACCAATTGTTGTCAAATGTGAGGTGATCTTTCCAGAGTCATGGGGGAAGATGTCCAGCGTCTTACGCCTTGAAGGCCGTATTTCGGGTGACCGACATCGACATGCATTCTGCATTTACAAATCTTTCCCAATGGAAGGTGTTCGATGCGAATCATTGACTGGAACGTGTTTAGTCTCTGGACATAACTGGCGAGCGGAAGCCCGGCGACAGTCTGGGTGCCAGTCGACTGCAGAGCAATGCAGGCGCGGATAGGGAGACCTAAAAAAGAGCAAGCCTGGAACAGAGCAGGAAAATGTACATAAGACACATGCACTTGTAGTCGTTGTCGAGAGGGGAATACGATGAGGTTGTGAGGGTGTAAATGGCGAGGCTGTCGTCCGAAGATGGCCGGGTAGAATGCGCTAGCTGATTAAGCAGCCGGCCCGGACACGTGCGGCGTAAGGCCACCATCAGTATGCATCACTTCCCAGGTTTAAATGCATCATCCCCTCTCTACAAACACCTGCAACTCAATGATTGAAGTACTCCAAAATCGCTGCAATATGAAGCACTTTCTCTCTTCCTCACCCACAAACTGCCCAGCCCCAGGAGTGCCTAGCCCGAACAATGCCCAGCCCGCATGAAACAACCCGCCCCCAACGTCTGCACTGGCAACCGCCCAACAAGCCCTCTAACCGGGTATTACGACTCCTTATGTCTGCAATGTAGAGGTGGCAAACCTGGGTACTTCTCCCATGACCATGGCTCCGAATCAGCAGTTTCCAAAGGTGTCGCTGTGTCATACTGAAGCCGTCGTCGACGAAGCGCCAGAGGATCAAACCTCGACCGAGCGCACCGATCCCTAAGAGAAAGAGCTGCAAAGGCTGCAAGGCTCAGCGGAAAATGGACATCAAAGCAACAGGATTTTATACTCCGGGTTGCGGGCCGCCGGCATGGTTCCGCTTAGCGCAGTTAGCCTTGGAGATTGAAGAACGCCCGTGTTGGCAGTCTGCAGTTCAGAAACGCGGTGCTTTGATAGGGGTGATGGAAGCGCTGTGTCCACCTTTTCTTCTCCCGATGGCCCTGTTCCTTTTCTCTTTGCCATGTAGCCCCCGCCGTTGGGCTTGCAGCAGATTCTGTACTTCACAATGTCGCCTTCTCTTCCTCGCTTCTATACCGACGCTTTGCCATTGAAGGTCGCTGTCATTCTTCTATTCTTTATCGCTACGTCTCTTTTCATACACCGAGAGAGCCTTTCCCCAACAAGCCTTCATAAGGAGTCCCAGGACAAGGGGTAAGACTGCCTATCAAGCTTCACAACCTGCAACCATCAGTAACATATGGAAGATTGCAACCATCACCTCCCGACCATGTAACAGGAATTAATCCGGGGAGTGCACCAGTACCAGAAGTTCCAAACTACGCCTTCGCCGCACTCCTCGTCCGGCAAGCCGACAAAAAAGACGACGGAAAATGGGACGACGACCCCTACTTCTGGGGCCTCCGCATCCTCGCCTACCAACTCCTGCACCACTCCGAGACACGCAGCGACTACCCCTTTGTCGTCTTCGTCTCAAACGACACCTCCGAAAGCAAGCGCGACCGCCTACGCAAAGACGGCGCTGTCGTCAAGGAAGTCGCACCACTCAACGCCGACTGGGTCCAAACCACCCCGAACTACGCCGAACTATTCGCTAAACTGCGTCTTTGGGCACACACAGAGTACGACCTTCTCTGTCTCCTAGACAGCGACATTGTGCTTGCGAAAAGCCTCGGGGGTTTATTCGACGACCCCGCTGTCCTCGAGCAAAAGACCGCACTTGACCCAGAAAAACACCAGGAAGAAGAGGGCGCTCTACCAGCCACATACGTCTTCGCCGCCGCCCGCGAAACCGGTCCCGGGCACCAATACCCTCCCTCTATAGATCGCAAAGAAGACTATTTCGAACTCGACCATCTCAACGCCGGCATGATGATCTTCCGTCCCGACAAGACGCTCTTCGAGCACTACGTCAAAATCCTGTCACAGGAAGGCAAGTTCAACCCTCAGTTCCCGGAACAGAGTCTCCTGAACTACGCGCATCGCTGGAATGCGAGTATGCCGTGGAAACCGATTGGAAATACGTGGAATGTCAATTTCCCGAAAATGGAGGATATTGAGAAGGGGGTCGCGAGCGTGCATGAGAAGTGGTGGGGTGGAGATGGAAGTCCGTTGAAGAGGTGGTTGGCGGCGTGGAAGTTCAGGGCGGAGGGTTTTTTTGAGGCGTTGGATTTGGTGGAGGGTGTGTTTGAGGGAGATGGAAGGGGAGGGAAGAGGTGAGATTGCGTGAGAGTGTGTGAGTTCTCGTACGGGTGAGGCTTATGTGTTGTATTATACTTGGGTTTGTTGGCGTTGGTCTAAGACATGGATGGGCATAAGACCACGCGCTGTGGGCGCTCTTGACATCGGTTGGGGGTTTCTTTTGCGTTGTCTCGCTATATGCCTGCTGTCTTCTTATGTCCACAACGTAGTCTTACCATTGTCATTTTTCTCACCGCTTCGTCACACTCCCCGATGTCTCTTTCATTCGGCCTTGTGGTAGGAAGCCACCATAAGAAGACGAACTTTCATATCGGAACAGCGCCATTTACATCAAGCACTATCACGTTCTACGGTCAAGTCATGTCATGAAATCATTCCCACTTTATAATGCTCTCTCTCCATACCCAGTCCTCAATCTTCTCCATCTCACTGCAAATCCAGACACGCATCCACCTTGAAGCGCCAAACAAATAACAAACCGCAAAACATCAGAACCCGCAAACGAAAATAGCATCGCCTCATTGGGCATACGCTCCAGATACCTTCCGTCAAACAGAACACAGGAAGAACACAAAAGCAGCGCAAAAACGGGAATTCAAATGCAGGAACAGTGTATGCAGATGCCGGTAGTGTCATGAGGTCGTGTCGTCAAATCATCATGACTCGTTGGTGTGAAACGCTCCTGATCGCAATCTGGTATCGCGGTTGGTGGGATAAGTTGATGGGGTATTGTAAGACGCCGGATTCAGTGTCTCGGAGGAGGAGCTCAAAAGAGTCGAGAGCTGAGGCTTGGAAAGACGAGGTGGGCTGAGAGGTAGCTCAGTCGTACTGCTTCCGGGATGGGAGATGAGTCGATATAGCAGCCATGAGCTTGCCAAACATACCACTTTCATCAATTCAGATGCATGAAAGGGTAGCCAAAACGTCAGAGCCCCAAGAGCCAAGCTCGGGGATGCTCAAGGTAGGGGTGTTGAGATGAGGCGAAGCCTCAGAAGGAATCCGGACGTGTGAGGGTCCACTCTTCGCGGACTTGGAGACAATCATAATTTGGGAAGACGCTTCTGCAAGCGTCGTTGCCGGTTCAGCGGAAGTGGAAGCCAACGGCGTGGTGCATGGTGAAGACGGCTCAACTACCGTTTTGAGAGCCTCAACAGGTGGTTTGGGGTGCCGGAAGAAGGTTCTTTGGCCTTCGCCTTGGTCATCTCCAACCGGAGCTTCGCACGAACATGCGGCGGGACGTACGAGTTGAACACAACAGGTTTGTCCATGGGGGCGACAGAGGTCTTGGAAGGAGACGGTTTCTCCTCAACTGTCGACATCGCGGCGGGAGATTTCTTCTCCGGCTCGGGGTGGATGTAGTTTCGGACGACGCGAGCTTCTCCTCGCGTTCACGAGCCTGCAGGGCTTCGTACTCTCGAATGGGTATAACGGTGACCAACCCTTCAATGTGGTGACGAAGGTGAGTCTTCGGCCGCTCAGACCGGGTGATCATCATTTCGCAGGCGTACCTGCTGGAGCCAAGCCCGCCCTTTGAAGGGTCCGGCTTGTAAAGCATTTTCTTTGATGGGACAGAAGACTGGCTAGCTGAGGAAGATGGCTTGTGGGTTATGATTGCGAACTGAGGACCTTGCTTGGTCATGGGCATGGGCGTGTGAGACCGACCCGAAGGCTCCTTCTGGCTGAATACGACAAGTGAAGTCTTGTTGTGTTCCAAGCGAGGGCCAACGGTAGGACGGCATGGGGTCTTTGCCTTCGCATCAGATCCGGCGTGAGACGCAGGTAGCTGAGCGTTCCAGCCGGCTTTGCGGAGATGAGGTGGGTGATACGAGGAGTACGTGACCTTCGAAATTGGACTGGTTGTTTGGGTGGAATTTGAGTCGACCTTCGTCGAGACAGAGCCCGTTGTAGTTGCGCCAGTTGGAGACACTCCACCTGCTGGTGTGGGGTCTTGGTGGTTTGGTGTTGCTGTATTGCTGACACCTTCAGGTGTAGTCGCCAGCTGCTTGACAGGTGACTTTGGCTGCTAGTCAGCGTCTGCATGCGATGCGTCTTGCGAAGGATGATGCGCCTCCTTCTGGACATCCGTCGGAGGGTCCCTACTGGATGATGCCGATGGAGTGAATTGCTCATGCACTTCCACAACCTTTGGCTGATCGGATGTTGGGGAGCGGTTCTGGGAGGTGGCAATTACATCAAGTGTGGTCCGGTTGCCACATGATGATTCTCCATGACCTGCCTCGGGATGGTTGTGGTTCACTGGCTCATCATTCTTGTTGATGCAATTATCATTGCGTTTCAACGGTGGAGGGAGCTCTTGCTCCTGCTCCTCGTCTTGATCTTGCTGTGAAGACTCCTTCAAGTCACAGCAGTCTCTTGACTGACTGTCTTCTCTGTGCTGCCGGCATCCACGCCGGTCGGCTTCTGGGGCGACGGGGTTGCCTCAGAAGAAACTGCAGACTTGTCCTTGACGACGTTGTCCGCTTTGTCATTCGCGTCAGAAGGTTTGACGGACGACGGAGACAAAGCATTTCCGGCTGTTCTCAGGTGAGGAGGCGTATAAGGTGACCATGTAAGCGATGCGGGAATTGAAGGATCTGGCTCCTTTGGTGCGGGTGGTTCGGATTTTGGTCCTGGGAGACTCGGCGGCGCCTCATCCGAGGGTGCTGATGCGGGCGGCGTCTGATTCGTCGTCCGCCTATGAGGCGGGGTGTACGAAGACCAGCCCTGCTTTGCAGTTCTCTTTTCCGGTCGCGAGGTGGGCTTCTGCTCCACAGGAGAGGGCAGAGATTCAAGCTTGGCTGTGAACTGGGGCTCGCTCGTGGTCTTCGCCACTTTAGTCCGAGGCTTTGTCGTAGCGTCCACTTCTTGGGTATGGGCTGTAGTCGAGACCTTCGCTCCTTCGGTCTCAGGATTGTCATCTGTTGGGTGCATTGTGCCAGCTTCTTTGGCCTCAGGTGTGGTTGGATCAACGATGGATGGTCCCTTGGAACGGTGGACACAGGCCACACAATTGCCTCAATGATTCGGTCTGATGCTGACTTCGCAGGTTTTTCGATGGTGTTGGCCACCGCAGATGTAGGAGCTGGTGGTTTTGTCTTTGAAGACAAGGACGGAGGAGAAGCCCCAGGATTTGACTGCTTAATGGTCGGTACCAACTGTTTGGCAGATGTGGGTGGCAATTTCGGCTCTCGGTGTTGGACGGGAATGTATGCTTTGGCCGTTGCACAAAGCTTTGAAGGTTGGGGTAATGGGCGGTCTGCCTTAGCCACGCAAAGATCAGACGTGATGGTCGGCTCTGGGGCTGACAGGGGCGGGGACGGCGATGTTGATGCTGAGGTATGTGTGCCAACTGTGAAGATCTTCTTCGCGTTGTCCAGATATAGTGATGGCCTCGTAGCCTCTGGGGAGTGTTTGCTGATCGACGATCGTGACCAGTCGATTTTCCACTTGGGCGGCTCCTGTTCGCCGAGGATAATGTCCACGCTCTCGGCCTCCGAGTCATCATCGTCAAGAGCGTCGAAGTTGCCCTCGGAGACAGGGTCGTCATCGGTGCGAATGACGTCGTGATAAGCGACGGTGACCGTAGGAGGTGATGGCGGGGATGATGGAGATGACTCCGAGTTGGTCGTAGAGATCGTCAGAGGGGGAGTGCCCGGTGGGGACAGAACAGATTCAGGCGCGGTAACAGACTTTTTCAGATCTTGAAGTTCATCAACGAGCTTCAACCGCTCGAAAGCCTCATCGTCACGCATCTTCGTAGTATGGACCTCGCGGGACCTGAGAGCCATCAAAGACTTTCGCAGATGAATAACGCAGGTATCGCAACTTTCATCGCCCGTACATCCCGAATTGCTTTGAAGCTCTGTGATGAACCGCTTCGCATCCGAGAGGGCTTTCTGGGCCTCGTCGCGTTCTCGAGTGACTGCTTCGCAATGCACAATCATGCGTCTGAGCTGCTGGTCCAGCTGCACATTGTATGTTGGACGAATACCATATTGCTGAACAACAACAATGCGATCTTGAAGGAGACCACCTTCGGAGTTGTTGACAGAAGCCGCACCACCGTCCATGATGGACAGCGAGACAAGGGCTCGAGCGATGGTGGGTGGAATGGCGTGGTGTTTCAAAGACAGGATGTGAGAAGGGTAGGTGAAGAAATGGTTGTGCGAAGGAGGTTGATGGAAGAGAAGCTGTGAGGCGTCCGAGGGGTTGAGGAGGAAGGACTGAGCAGCGAAGTGCGCGGATTAAGTATGCGAGCAAAGCGCACAGACGTGCTGTGTGAGCTAGCGAGCGGGAAAGGGACAGGCTGGGTGGCGAATATGTGGAATGCAGAGGGAGAAGGGAAAGGTCTTATTGAGCAGTTGGTAGCGGGAAAGCGACACGAGAAACAGCGTGTGCTGTTGCCTGGTGCCCAATAAAACTATAGGTCTGGAACAGTCTATTGATTCTGTTGATGCTAATGAGTCCGGTGTCAGTGTTTGCTATTGTTGTTGGTCAGAAGATCATCTCTTGTGAAGATGTTATCATGTTACCCTTGTAGTCTGGAGGAAATGCGAGGTCGATTACACCAGCGCCTTCTGGTGAGATCTTTAATTAGGTGCTGTCCAGTCGCTGCTATTGTTACGGCAGTCCGGACAATAGATTTCGTGATGTGATGCCACAGTGACAAGCACCACGACAGGGAGCCAGACCGACGGCCGGTTTGCAGATAAACACCGAAGACGTAAGGTGAGACGGTGTATGCTCCGGTACCAGTGCCTCAGGCTATCCCGAGGATATAGACATATTGTTGTGCCCAGGTGAGATTGCCTGAGACCATGCCAAGCCAAAGCCTCGTCAGTGAATGACTGAGCCAGCGGGAAAGGAAGGAGCGACGGGAAAGCTCAATGCGCACGCAATCAATTGAGTAATAGATGGCCTGTTTACGTCAGCTATAGCGCGCGTGTTGTTGTGTTCCCTCTGTTGTTATCCTGCGCCGCCATAACTTCTCTACACCACCGCAACACAACACCACCAACAACCTTCGTGCTAACAGCAATACCAACATCAACATCTTACACAACAGCCCACCACTTGTTTGAGTACCGTTTGATCCTAGCTATCAGACACGACCTCATTCATCGGGACACTGGTGCGTATGCCCCTCCAGCGATGCCCTTCATTGCAGCCTTTGGATGCGCAAAACGTATGGGCAATGGACTGCTTGGCCGCGAGGATCTGTAATCTTGCGTGGCAGACGTGACCCCAGTGGTGTCATGCTCCCCTCTACCGAGATGTGTCGCTGCGCTTGTTCAACACTCCGGCTAACAGTGCGCTCTGAATAGTTCCCACACACACAATGTCCGAGAATACCACTTGGAGCTTCTTGCTCTGGGTGCTATCTGTCTTTGCCATTCTGACCTGCATTGCCCACTTTGTTGAGGCCGCTAGAGAGCCTGAAGTTTCTGAGCCGCAGCACCCCGAACCAACCCAACAGATCGAACCAACTCAACAGAAAGAATCATTTCAACAGAAAGATATAGATTGGAAGGCAGAGCACGACGCTCAGCAGAGTGAGATTGAGCACCTCAAGAAAGAGCTTAAGGAGCGACAGGGCCATGAGCTGAAGATATCTCGAATCCGAAAAGAGCGCGATGAGGCGAAGGCTGATGCAGCAGCTAAGACAGAGAAGCTTCATGAACTCCAGCGAGTAGTCAAGCGAATGGAGAGCGAAACTTATGATCAAGGTCAGATGGATGCGGCAATGAAGCTGGTCCAGATCGAAGAAAGAAAAATCAAGCGCGCGGAGGAGAAAGCGCGCAGACGGGAGCAGGAGCTACAAGAAGTTATTGCCGAGTGCGAAGAAGATTGTCGGATTTTAAGGCTCCAACTAAAGCACGCCGAAGATACCGCCACCGAGCTCCGGCGACAGGCTCGAGTCAAGTCCGCTCCCACTGATGGAACCCTCAAATCTGAGGTGGCCAAATTTGAGAAGGAAGCTCGGGAAGCACGGGATGAGGCAAAGAAGGCAAAAGAAGAGACCTCCGCGCTCAAATAGCAGATTCAGCAAGTGCAGGCACAGCAGTTATCAACACCAGTTGACTCTGCCGAAGTCGAGCGGCTGGAGTCAGAATTGCGATCAGCCCAGCAACTTGTCACCAATACTCGTCGAGAGTCCGACATGCATCGCAAGGGAAGGCAGGAGGAGACGAAGAAGCTGGTCGAGAGCCAGAATGAGCTTCGGCAAGAGAGGCTCAAGGTTTCGAGACTCGAGACCGAACTCCACAATAAGTCCGAGCAAGGCTTTGAGAAGCTTGAGGGGGAGCTTCAGGCAGCCAAAAGTGAGCTGAAAACGGTCCAAAATCGGTTGCGGGAGTCGACGCAGGTAAATGAGGACAACATCAAAAGCTCATGAAATCCATCATCGTCTAGCAAATTCATCTCTTTCGCCCAACTCCTCATGCTTCACCAACCGAGCCATTTGCTGGCCATACACTTGCTGTACACCCATGTTCGGACCGTGATCAGAAAAGGCACACCTCATCATCAGGGGGCGTGTCGCAATCTTCTAAAGATAAGAAGTAATCGTGGTCCGGATAGAAAGCGTCGTTTGTAGCTGTTGCCAGGTTGTTAAAGAGCTCAACATCTGAGCCGAGAGATAGTGTCGCGGCCTCCAGTCCCTCATTTGTAGAAGTCGGCATTAATTTCACCGTCACCGGAATCGTATTCATCCTCCGTGACTGATTGCCGTGCCTGTTCCGATGGCGCCTGTTGCTGCGCCGTAGACGACTGCAACGTTCCAGTTTCCAGTAGAGTAGGGGTTGCTGGGTGTTGCGACGTAGACGGCTGCGTAGCTCTTTGGTTCGTAGGCTCCTCACTGGTGGAAACATCAGTACGCTGCAGCGCGTCCATTCTGGAGCTTTCCAACGAACTGCTTGCGTTGGAGTCCTCGTTGGAGTCGTCGGATCCGTCCTCCCCAGAGCCGCCACCAGATTCCTCGCCATCATCTTCAGCACTATCAGAGCGGTCGGACTCTGACATTGCATTAGGATTATCAGGCTTTTCAAGTTCCTCATCGAACATAGCATTCACCTCTTCTTCAGACTTAGGATCAGATCCCTCGCCGCCATTGTCGCCGCTATCAGCTTGCCCATACTCCCCTGTCATTTCATCAGGATTAGAGTCAGACTTTGCAATCGCTGCAGCGATATCATTTGAGAGGTCGGGATCCCAAAATTCATCGGACTTGGTGACCCTGTTGACCCCATCAAGAATTTCCTTGGGAACCTCCGCGAATAAAGCGCTCTGATCTGATTCACCCGGAGGTGCTAACTCCTTCTCTCCATCATTCGGCCTGATCCTCCGCGCCGGGGTACTTGGACCCGCGGCTTCGGGGGACTCTGCGTCGCTCTGGTCGCGTGAGCTTTCCATCATGGGCATGGGCTTGGGCAGGGGCTCATATTCGCGGGGCTGAGTACTTTGGAGTGTACAGATTTCCCATCCTACCCTTGGGGTTCAGCTTCCGGAATCGGTTATTAGACTGCGAGGGAGTATTTGAAGGCGGAAGCACATCCCTCGGGGCAGCCTCATCCGCGTTCACACCATTGCGTGTCTGGTCGGGCACCGTTGGCGGGCTTTGTGCAAGGCCGGGCGAAATAGGAGGAGGTACGAAGGCAGGCTGGACCTGGAGAGCCGGGGCTTGTGACGATGGCCGTTGAGAGATGGCTGTATTCCGCTGTGCAGCCAATGAAAGCTGCGTCTGAGCAACATCAATCATCTCAGTATCCTCTACACGCGATACCGCGCTATGAGTAGCCGGATTTTGGACAGCAGCCGTGCTGACGAATGGGTTCTGCAACGTAGCCTCGTTCTGAACGACGATAGAGGGGGCAAAAGGAATATGAACCGGAACCTGGGCTACATCTTCGCTGTCCAGCATCTCCTCATCTTCCGTAGCAGTACCCGCAATAGTGGATTGTTGTACGTTTAGAAGGGTAGACGACTGTCCAAGCGTGCCGTTCTCCGATGCGGTGTCCATTTGATCTCCGGAAACCTCAACCGAAGCAGTCTGTTCAACGCCCTCCATTGCTGACAACTCGTAAAAAGGAGTACCAGTTCCCTGACCAGTCGAGACCATGATGAAAGGAGTGGCGCCAACACGAGGTGCCTCAGTGTTGGCATTGGGGGCCCCTGATGCCGTAGCAGCCGGAATCATAGCCTGTGTGGCTGTAAAAGGGGCGTTTGTAACCCCGGCGAAGGGCTCCGCGAACCTGAACCCAGGCGCGAGTCGAGAGGAGGCGGTTGGCAGAACCGTGCTGGAAGGTGACGCAGGAGGCTTCGAAATATTGACAGCCCCTAATGTGGTAACAGCTGGAACCATGGCCTGTGTGCCTGTCAAAACGGCGTTTGTAGCAGGGATGCTTGAAGCCGTGGCGAAGGGATTCGGAACCCCGGAGACAGTTTGAGACGGGGTGGCCTGCTGAACGGTAGTGAAGATTAAGGGGGCAGAATTCGAAGCACCGGCAGACGGGTTCGAGATAGCCGCGGAGGACAAGAGAGGAACGCTCATAGTGAAGTTAGCCCAGTCCTCGGGCCTGCGGCCAGCCGCCCTGTCCGTGGCGGGAGCCGTTGTAGAGCCTTGGATGGGCGCAGGTGTAATGGCTGTCGAGGGCTCAACTGCATGCGTGACTTCACTCGCGACATCAGGTGCCTGCGTGTCTTCATTCGCGACATCGGGGTTGAAGACGTCAGGGTTTCTGTCTGGGGAACCCGAGTTGTTGCTACCTGCATCACTCTGCAGGTCGGGGTCGCTGTCACCAGAGCCACCCTGGAGTTCGAATTCGCTGATGTTGGGCACGAAGTGCAAGTAAGACTGCTCGGCTGGACCAGCGGCGCTGGCAGTGTCAGACACAGTCTGCTGCTCCTGGGTTGCTCCAGGACCAGTGCCACTGGCGGGGACTGCATCATCCAATGACTGTTCGGTCGAGGTACGAGCGGGGCTTTCGACTGCCGGGGGTTCTTCTGCTGCAGACTCCTGTCCAGATGCAACTGCCTGTGTCGGGGCACCTGGAACAGCGTCATCAGTAACTTGCGACTGGGTGGCCTCAGGCACTGCAGCAGACTTCTTCGTCGCTTCCTGCTGGTCGGTCCCAACATCAGACTCCGAGAGGACGTCAGTAGCAGGTGTCACAACAACATTTGGTAGCTGAGGAACTGATGCACTTGGTGGTTCCAGTGCTTGCTGGGACCCCTCTTTACGGATGGGCGGCTTTGCTCCCCGCTGCTCTGTCACTAGCGTAGGTGAATTGTTATCAGGCTGCATGATGTTGCCCTGATTACCCTGAGAGGCTTCCGTCTCACCAGCTCTGGGTTCTTCAGGTGGTTGATCGAACGTGGGTTCACGATTGGGAACGGGAAGCTTTCCACGCTTCCTCTCACTCATTGTCGAATCCTGAGCCTCAACGGGCGGGATCGTGATACCCTGTTCCACCTGAGCAACGGGTCCCGCATCCGCAGCTTCAGGGGTTTGTATCTCATTCTCAGGCTGGTCTTCGCATGAGGCTTGGTTTCCACGCTGCCTCTCGCTCGTTGCCGTAGATACAGTGTTATCAGGCGGCATAACAGTGGTCTTTACCGTAGGCCTAATTTTGTCACTAATCTCTTGCTCTTGATCCATTGGGGCTTGAACCTCTGCCCACTTTGGATTCCTTTTATGGTGCATGAATGAAGGTGGTGGTATGACAGTCCGTTCTATGGAGGACCGAAAATGCTTCCATATGCCGCTGTGAACAGAGAAGGTATTCTGTGTTATATGGGCCGTATTGGTGGATCCGGGCCGGGGGCGGATGAGTGCTGTATCATCTGATGTAGTGCTCGTATCCTGCGGACGCGTAAGGCCAGGTGCCGACGAAGTTCTGGGAGTTTCCCCAGTATCATCGTCATCCTCGGAATCGTCGCCACCCTTGGAATCATCTCCATCCTCGGGATAATCTCCATCTCCGGAGTCACCTGAATCCTCGGAATTATTTCCATGCTCGAAATCTTCTCCATCCCCGGAATCTTCTCCATCCTCGGATCTATCTCCATCCTCGGCATGTTCGCCTTCTGGAGGAGGACCAGGCTCAGCATCTTCGCCTTCTGGAAGAGGGACAGGCTCGGGCGGAGGTCCATTGTGCCGCAGTCTTCGTAGAAAGGACGAGAGCACGGTGTAGTGCCAGCGCAAGTTCGGCAGTGGATTCATGATGAACCAGAATATCCACAGCAAAACAGATTTGGTCTTCGAGAGCGGCGCCTCGAGTAGCCGGAGCCATATGTCAGCCCTGCTGATCGATCCCCAACAAAGCAGTAGAAGTCGGAACCCATAATGCCGCAGAAAGCCGGGAATATAGGGGGCCATGCGCAGGCTGGTGCGCTGAACGGACCCTACGAGGCTTGCTTTGACATGACACCACGAAGCTGGGAGCTTGTGGTGGATCCAGGCTAAGGCGAGGAGTGTCAGGGCTTTAACCACGAGGTGCGCTACGTAGTGGCCATCATCCGGCCTACACAGGTATGAGACGGCGACGCAAACACACAGAGCATAGCAGACAATAAATGTCGTGGAGGCGCCATGGTAAGCAGGGCGACGAAGACGGGCGAAATAAATCAGACTTGGAATCATCACGGCGGGGACCACCTTGAGCGTTTGCCATCCGAAGCTCTCGACAGCGGACGCCCAAACTTCAGAATAATGCGTCAAGTATGGCCAGATAGGTTCGTAATCCGACGGACTGGGAATAGTCGGGACAGCAATTTCAGAGACAGCAATTTCAGAACAATACGTCAACCATGGCCGGATAGATTCGTAGATGGCGGTCGCTATCTCGGAGCCTTTTCGGGAGACGTATTGGATTGAATGGCGAAGAACTTCGAGCGTTGGTTCTGCCACATAGCCAGGCACCGAGAGAATCTTATCTCTCATGGTATCGTTTTCGAAAATCGTCAAGGCTGCAACAGCCGTGAGACAAGTTGCCAGAACTACCGATACGCGGGTGCGGTGACCAAGACCGCTGAAACGTAAAAGACTGATAAGGATCTTGAGAGCGATTGTCGCGTAGATGACAACCACATCAAAATACGTGGGCATATAAACTATTCCGCCAATCTTGCAGCATGCCACGATATGGGCAAGCGATTGAACTAATTTCATCTGCTTATGATTTGGGTAGATGTACAACGACCACAAGGTCGCGATACCCGCCACCCACGACTTCTCAGATGTAATGCCATAATTGATCGCTCGACCGACCACAATTAGCTCGTTGCGGGGGGAGAAGACGAGGACCATCTTGTCGTCGACGACTCGAACTCTAGGAGCAGCTGGCCGTCCAGCTGTGTTCGCAATATGTCCGAGCGCAAAACGGGTGACAACGAAGGTGGCGAAGCCGGCCATAAGTCGGTAAACAAGTGCGGCTATGAGCGAAGAGGTAGAGGAAACACCATGAACTGGTGACCATCGGAACCACGATGCGGTGTCAAAAGGCGGATTAGACCAAGATGTGAGCTGTTTGGACAAGGAAATCCATTCCTCCGAAACCCGAGCCGGCAGCCATCGTTGCACATACGGGTCAAGATGCAGGGCGATGGCGCAAGCATCCCCGGTGCGGACCATCAGACATAAGCACACTAGCTGCAAGCTGACCCACATCGTTGTTTCCGAAAGATGGCTAGGCCGTTGTCGCCGCGAGAAAAGCGAGACCAGACTCGCGCTAATCAATGCGACGAACATGGCGTTAGTGAACCACGTTATTGCCCAAAGAATTGTGGGTGCGGATGATCTACTAAAGTCAGACGATGTGCCCGAAGGGAATAACCCGCAAGCATATACATACCGATCGACGAAGGGCCGGTCAACCCTGGAAAGCTGCATAGCTAGTGAGTCTGCGTATGGTGCAAGATACTGCGCTATCGCATCGAAGCCGTTTTGGAAGCCGCTGCCAATGGCGGCTACCAGCTGGTGTAGCAGCAACAAAACAAGTTTGAGCCATGCAGTGCCCGTCATGGCTGGGAAATCGCTGCTGGGTCTTTGTTGTGGGTGTAACTGTAGGGGGGAAAGTCAGCAAGAAGATTGTATGTTTGAGGAGTCGCCATAGCTGAGATCCGTGCCCAGCGGGACAGTGAGAACAGTGAAAGAGAGCACGGGAAAGGCTGACCAGCCAATGAGCAGCCTGCTCTAATAACAAACATACCTGTTGTGGAAGCTTTTCCAGCGTGCCAGTGGTAGCGGCAGACGTATCGATGCCGTCATCTTGGGCTCCTACAGTTACAATGCTAGATTCAGTGAAGACCGTCTCATCGGACAGCACAGTGGCAGACGCAAGTGGAACGATATCAAGACTCTCCTGTGGATCTTGTGCAACAGCCGCATCGAAGGACACGGTGGATGTGGCGCCAGAAGCTTGTTCCAGGCTGCCCACGCTAGCAACGGTAAATTCCACGAGGGTTGTGCTCGTGGGGTCATCGATGTTTACTTTCAGATCCACCTTTGATGTGGCAGTGGCCTCGTCAATCGTAACAGAAGGGGCATATTCCACCTGAGAAGGCTGGACGAGACTGGACAGGAAGGTTGGCACATTCGATGAAAGCGGAAAAGTCGCTGAATACGTGGATTGTGACAGATAGGTCGAAGTAGCACCCGCGGAACTACGGTTGTATGGGCCATTGTCAATGGATACCGTAGAACGCTCCGGCGGTAAGGGCGGATCCTTGAGAAGAACCACCGCGATGGTGTATAAGGCGAACGCCAAAGTTGGTGCGCGTACAGCTAGTCGTATTAGCGAAGCCATGTATGTAGGATATGATGAAATTGGGTACAGTATGGAAAACAAATGTAAGAGGAATCGGCTCATTTTCAGTGTGTTTTCGTGAGGAAGCTTGACAATGAATTTCGAAACAAAGCCAAAAGACAACGACAATTGTGGAACAAGAAATGGGGTGGACAAAGGCGAACACAATTGCCAAGGCTGTGTTCTTCTTTTTTTTTTTTTTTTTGCACAATAGCATTGGTAGATGCGACAGTGTGGATACCCCTTCAAAAAATCGTACAATGAACTGAAATAAAAGAGTGACTCAAAGGCCGACGAGCAGTAGACAAAGTGAGCAAAGAAACTGTCTTAAAATTTCGGAAAGTGCAGCGCTTTGTTCACGCAGGCACTTACTTGTGTAATGACGAAGTTTGCATATGCATCCCCAGTGATCAGGTCAACTTTGTGGCCACAGCAACCATCTCCCAAGCGGCTCCGCCAGCCTGATCCGCGCTCTTCGCATCCACAGACCAGGACAGTGCTTGGGTCCGAGTTGCGAAGCATACCCGATAATCTTCCCAGTCTGCCCTTGGCCCCATCCAAATGATGGCCTTCAAGTTCCCGGCGCCATGTCTTGAGATATAGTCGGTGATTAGCCCCACTCTCTTCGGGTATACAAACATCCAGACGGATGCCTGTTCCGCGAGAGAGTCCATAAATCTGGAGCCGGGCACAACCCTGTGGTGGGTAGGGGGTAAATAACGGTTGGAGCTTGGGTGAACCTCGACCCCGGTTATGGGCATATCGTAAGGAGGAGCCAGCATAATGGCCTCGAGTAAACCATATCCACTGCCTACCGAGAGCACTGGGCCGGGGTTCGACAATAAAGTGGTACGGAGGTAACAAAGCAGACGTGAGCTTAATGCCAGGCAGCATCCAGAGTAGACCTTTGGCATTGAAGTGAGTATGGGTAGATTCGATACATCGACTGAGCTGTCCTCTTTCTCGTCCTGGATGGCCATTTTGTGCGATGGAGAGGCTGAACTACACCATGGGCAGTGTGGCTGAGTACGCGATGGCCATGAGGCGGAGCAGCGGACTATTACGGTATTCAGCAGTTGAGAGGCAACCGCACAACCTCCGAGGCAGCCGAAAACAGTGAGATCAGTCCGGTGTCAAAGTGTCGTTGATGGATGAAGGTTTTGGAGGGGTGAGGTGCAAATAAAGTCGCTTAGTCATGGGGTGGCCATAGCTCCCTTCCCCACACCGCGGCGAGCAAGCTTCCAAGGTTCTGCTACACCAGCCACCCCACCACATATGACCGAATGGCGACGACTATCTTCTCCTGCATGTCGGATGGCCTGATGATCTGAAAAGCACGCAAATATGGCTCGTTGGAAGAGCCCGTTCGCCTTCACACCCGGCCCTGTCATCGTCCTGACGACGGTCACCTACATAGCCTTGTTCGCGGCTTTACTCTCTGTCCACCTAACAGTTCCAAAACATCCGTCCGCGACGCCGCTTGGGACCAACTTGACGCAGGCTTGGTCGGACCTGGAGCACATCACACGCCGTTTTCATCCATACAATGCTCCGGACAACGACCGAGTCCGGAAGTACCTCCTCTCGCGCATCCACGACATTGTGTCTGCCAGGAATCTTGCAAATGACAGAGTGCAGATCATCGACGACAATGTTTCCAATGCCACATTCTCCTCTCGCAATACTACCGTGTACTTTGAAGGCACCAACATCATGGTAGCCATTCGCGGATCTGCAGACAAGGAGCCATTCTACGACACCGAACAGCCACGCAGCCGCCACAACGGAGGTGTTCTTGTGAATGCTCATTATGACTCTGTGAGCACCGGTTACGGCGCCACCGACGATGGAATGGGTGTGGTATCTGTCTTGCAGCTGCTGTCTTACTTCACCGAACCTGAGAATTGGCCGAGACGGACCGTGCTCCTCTTGCTCAACAACGGCGAGGAAGACTTCTTAAACGGAGCGAAAGCTTTCATGCGGCACCCAATCTCCCAAGTGGTGCATACTTTCCTCAATTTGGAGGGCGCAGGAGCCGGCGGACGGGCTGCCATGTTCAGGAGCACAGACGAAGAAGTCACGCGGGCTTATCGACAGTCTCGTCATCCTTTCGGGACAGTTGTCAGCGCTGATGGGTTTAAGCGTGGCCTTGTGGCAAGCCAGACCGACTACGTTGTTTTCAACGGCGAGCTGGGTCTTCGCGGGCTCGATCTTGCCTTCATGGAGCCACGAGCGCGATATCATACCATCGAAGACTCAACGCGAGAGACCTCGCTGGACTCCGTATGGCATATGCTGTCTGCAGCCATTACCACTACATCCGGGCTGGCATCGGACACGAGCGACGCATTCAGCGGCAGCGGCGAACCGCGAAGCGATGGAAAGGTAGACGCCGGGACTGGCTCAGGCGCCGTCTGGTTCGACATCTTCGGCAGGGCTTTCGTATTGTTCCGCCTGCACACTCTGTTTGCGCTGAACGTTACCTTGCTGGTCGTGTCTCCGCTTGTGCTGATCGGTCTCACCGTCGCCCTGTCTCAAGCCGACAAGAACTACCTGTTCGCGAGGAAGAAGTATATCCATTCGTCGGACGATGATAAGCCTGTCTACCTCAATGGCTGGAGGGGTTTCTTCCGGTTCCCCATTGCGTTCGTTGTGGCCACCGCCGGCGTAGTCGCACTGGCCTATCTCACTGTTAAGGTCAACCCGCACATCGTCCACAGCAGTCCCTATGCGGTCTGGGGGTAAGTGGAAGCACCATCTCGAGCTCGCCATTGCTAATACTTATAGCATGATGCTGTCCGCTTGGTTCTTCGCTCTCTGGTTCATCTTGCGTGGCGCAAGCGCCATGCGCCCTTCCGTCCTGCAGAGGATGTACGCCCTCATATGGCTGTTGTGCGGCAGCTACGCTCTTCTTGTTTTCGCCACTATTATGGCAAAGGACTTCGACGTGGCCGGGGGCTACTTTGTCATGTTTTACTTCGCTGCCGTCTTCTCTGCGCTGTGCCTGTCATACATCGAGTTGTTCTTTGCGCCGAGCAAATCCGCCTACGTCGCCCGTTTCGACAACGAACACCCTTCGCGCCACGACTCTGAAGTCGCAAGCCGGCCCATGACAGGTAGCACTACCGGCGCGCGATCCGATGACCGGGCTCCAGACGAAGAAGCCACAGAAACAACATCGTTACTCGGGAACCGCCGCACCTTTGCACGCTATGGGAGCAGGCATTCATACAGCGGGAGCCTGGAAAGGGAAGGACACGCCAGCGTTGACTTGGGCACACCGTATCACGAAGAACAAGAATGGAGTGGCCGCATGCCCAGCTCGATTTGGTTCCTCCAGTTGCTGCTCATCGCACCCATTAACGTTGTCCTCGTAGGTCAGATCGCTTTACTGCTCACTTCCGCGTTATACCAGACACCGCAAGACGGCGGCTCCTCGCTCTTCATCTACATCGCTTTCGCCGCCCTCACGACACTCATTCTCGCTCCCGCCGGCCCTTTCATCCACCGCTTCACATACCACATCCCGATCGCCCTTCTCCTCGTCTGCGCCGGCACGCTCATCTACAACCTCATCGCCTTCCCTTTTTCGAGCGACCACAGACTCAAAGTCTACTTTATCCAACAAGTGGATCTCGACACAGGCGCCAACGCCGTCTCCCTCACAGGCCTCAACGAATACGTACAAAAAGTCATCCAAGACATCCCCAGTGCCCGCGGCCAGGACATCAACTGCACAACACCGGAAGTTGCATCGCGTGCAAAACTAATAAAGTGCTCGTGGACTGGCCTCCCCGCTCGTGTCGTCCCCGCAGCGTCTACGAACCAATCCTACTTCGACACATGGCTCGACTACTCCGTGGCCCCTTCCTCCACACACAACGCTACCATCTCCCTCCGCGGCGAAAACACACGCGCGTGCCGCATCACCTTTGAAAGCCCCGTGCGACATCTCGCTGTCGAAGGCGGCGCTTTGGACCCGCGCTTCAACGCGACAGGTGAGAAGGGGTCCAGCGAGATCAGATTGTGGCATCGCGAGTGGTCGCAGCCCTGGAACGTGAGTGTGAGCTGGGACGACGCGGAGAAGGGTGTTAAGAGGGGGAAAGTAGGATGTCTTTGGTCTGATGCGAATGACGGGGCTATCCCGGCGTGGGATGAGGTTGTGCATTATTTGCCGGTGTGGGCGGTCGCGAGTAAGTATAGTGATGGGTTGGTTGAGGGGTGGAGGGGCTGGGAGATCGATGTGTGATGCGTTGTAGGGGTGAGGGAGAAGATAGAAGAGAGGATCTGGAGATTGAGGACGGACAGAGGGTCTAAGAGTGGGGGCTGAGGGTCGAGACATGGTATTTGATTGAGGGTATTTGTTGGTTTTGCAAGCACTGGATGCATTTATGCTGGCGCTGCGGCGTTCTTGTAATTTCTTTATTTACTTCCGTCTATCTCGTACATCGATTCTGCCTATATATGATTGCATGGTCTGTTACTGCGTTTCTCGTGCGTCTTCTCCTGCTCCCTCGTCACCAATACTTAACAACCCCGTCGCAGTATGGCCATCTCCGCTTGCCTGTTCCCTTCTCGCATTGCGTCCTTGCAGTACACCGGGCGCGAGGTCGAGCTTTTTCAAGCGAGGTACCCTAGGTACCTTTGCACTGCGGAAGGGACTCCTGTGCGACGCGAAAGAGTCAGGCCCAACACAGTGCCTCACGAGAGACCGGGAAGTTCATTCAGGACGCGCGCATGTACAAGATGGGGCACACATATGCGGCATGCTCAAGGCTTCCATCGTGGCGTGGTGGTAGGGCTACAGACAAGGTGGGCAAGTATTGAGATACATATACACATGCGAAGGAGGTCAGGAAAGAATGTTGATGAAAGGCATCACAAGAGCATAAGAGAAGAGAAATATGTTGAAGTGTTCATTCATTGTAATTGTACCCATTCAAGATTGCCATTCATTGTTCCACCATTGAAGAAGACCCCGGCCGACCATCATCCTTGAGTGTGGTTGAAGTGGTAGTGAGTCAAGTGGATGTGTGAGGATGACGAGTCAAGCCATGTCAGGTCAATCACAAAGTGCATACAGAAAAACCAAACCATTTACCGTGCCAGAGGCTCCATGCCAAACCATGCCCATGCCCATGCCCATGCCCAAGTACTCCCAGATGATACCAAGCAGCCAAGCCATATCGGCCAAAGGTCCTCTACCGATATTACCACTCCGGAACCAGAGATGTGCATGTGATTGTCCTGAAATCCTTGCGGAGCCGCCACACTCTGCACACCAGCCCAATGGCCACCCGAAGAGAATGCAGGGTGAGGATTGTACTAAGCCTGAACTCGAACGTTCCAGCCTTTCCGCTCGACTCAACCTCGCCTGCATCTCAACATCGCAAGTCCGAGATGCCAGCAACGAAGTGCTTCTGTCATCCGACTCGGAACATGCGCTCACTCGTCCCAGGAGGATCGAGGTCCAGCCCAAAGAAAACCAGACTCCACCTCTTTCTTCTTGCGACCTGTCTAGCCCATTCCGTCTCTTTCTGGCTGAGGGATGGCTGGCGAAGAGGATGACCGATGATGATGGAACCGAAGAACACGAGAAACCGAAAGTGGAAGAGGTGAGTCGATGTCGCATGGCAGTGGCGATGGAAGGTGGTGAAGTGGATGAGGTGTCGGAGTGTTGTGGAGTGAGGAGGCCCAAGGTGAGAACTGGATGACACTGCCATGCGAGCACCGGAGCTTGAAGGCGGTCAGTGAAGCTGAAGGTCACAACATAAAAAGACTTACTGGTAGACTGCAAGGCACCATGATGAGAGAAGAGCCGAAGCAGGAAGGCATTGGGTGGAGGTGTAAAAGTGGAAGTGACCTATGCTGGAGATGACTTGAAGTGATGCTGGCTCAAGGTGGAGTTGAGTTGAAGCGACGATGGCTCAAGGTGGAGTTGACTTGGTGTGACGATGGCTTAAGGTGGGATGGCTTAAGGTGGGATGGCTTAAGGTGGGATGGCTTAAGGTGGGATGGCTTAAGGTGGGATGGCCTGAGGTGAAGGTGGCTCAAGGTGAGCTCGACTGAATGAAGGTGAAGGTGACTCAAGGTGAAGGTGGCCTTGAGAGATTGAGAAGAGGTGGAAGGCCATGATGGCTGAAGGTGGATGACAAAAGAAGAGACTTCAAAATGGGTGTTGGATGAATCCATGGAGAACCTTCAGAACCTTGAGAATGGGATCGAAGTTGTGGATTGAAGTGGAGGAGGAAGAGGGAGGAACCGGGGGAGTTGGGGTTTATATAGTCGAGTGCGGCGGGCCCAAGCTTGCGCACTGGCGCCGTCAAGTGATAGCAGCTTCGGCGGCGGGACAGCGTCTGGCCCAGCCGGTGAGCCAATGAGAGAAGGCGATGGAGTTACAGAGATGATGGTTGTTCTTATCGTAACCTTCGGGGCCTTGCTAGAAGGGCATATTGGCGTGCTGGCGGTGCTGCTGCGGTGGGAGCTTCGCCGTAGAGTAAAGTTGACTGACGCTCTACGCAGCCGTGTGAGGACATGTGAGCTCATGGACGACGTTCGCAACGACTTCAATTTAGCCTTGGTCTGCCCGGACGCTCTTCTCGCTCGTGAGGCAGAGGTTTGTGTGGACAACTGAGGGCCCGGCAAAGTCGAGTGCGGGGACAGTGAATGTCGACCCTCGGGGCGCCAGGACCGCCATGTGGACTCAGGCAGGCTCACATTATGGAGTCATATTGAGTTGAGTAGCTTGAGCAAAGTGACAAAGTGAGCTATATTTGAGACTCATCTCCGAGTAACGTGTAATCTCTCAGTGCTGTGTGAAAAGGTTCCTGCGGGCGCAGTGAGAGCGCGCGAGAGTGTGTGGCCGGCGCTGGCCCTAATAGTATGTGGACATCTGTCTGGTTGAGCAGGTTGATTTAAATTATGAACACTCGTTCGTTGCGAAACAAGCGTCGTGGGAGCTTCACGGCCAGCGAGCAGGGTGAGCGGTGCGGGGCGCGCCAAAGCGAGCACCAAAGCACGAAGAAGAATGCGGTACACGTCGGAAGGGGATCTATAGTTACTCTCAAGCTTCTCGAAGGATTGAACTGCCTCTATGATACCTTCTTTGCATCCAGGAAAGTGAGAAGGTTCCCAGCGCGTTTGCCGACCTCTCTCACCACCGCGAGCCGCGCTGCCCAACAAATCGCACTTGAGCATAGACTCACTTGCAGTGACTAACTTCACCTCGTAATTTTTTGCCTCTTCAGCCCTCGCGAGATCCTCAGGTGCGACTCGCGGCAATCCTTCGCCCTCCTTTGCGCACCCTCCCCCGCTGCAATACCTTCCGCTTGACAGCTGGAAGTTCAAAGCCTCTCCGACCGACGATCAGAACCTCGACAACTCTCTCTACTACACAGACGTCAGCAAAGCCATCATTTCGCCACCGGGTGACTTTGATAACACCGTACCAGCCGCTTCTTGCCAGCGTCAGCAGCCTCTGCACCGGACGGCAGCCACCTGAGATCTCCTCCCTGCTTGAACCCCTACAACGACCACCTTATGTGTTTCATTGGTACGGCGGTAGCGCAGTCAGACCCTCTCGGGAGGCAGCTCTAGAGGCAGCGAGGGACGGGCCCTTCCTGCGACTCCGCCGTCGTCCTGGTCGCACATTCAGGTTCCGCATGATGAGTTCCGGCAGCTCGAGGCACAACATCGCTCCGACGATCAGACGAGACTTTGGTAGCGGCCGTAGGGCCATTTCCAGCAGCGGCGGCAGCAGCGCGCATAGCCGACCGCTTTTGCATCGCGAGCTCGTACTCCAAGGCACTGGGCGCCGCGCCCGCCAGCATTGCCGCGAGGACCGGTTCGAACAAGCTGCGCATCGAAAACGACTTGACGCTCTCAGCTTCAGGGCCCTGGGCCTGCTGAGCCAGTTTGGCATCCGCCTTGTCCGTCTTCCTGCTCACTCCTGTGCTTTCCGGTCGCTGCGTCGTCACCCGTCGTTCCCTCACCCGCTCCAGCCTCGCCACCTCGTTCTGAGCTTCCGCGGTATGTCTGTCTTGTCTCAACATGCGCTTTGGGTGCGGCACAAGCCGAGAAAAACTGAGCTTTTGCTTACCCTCTCCAGACTTGCGCCGCTCACCCTCGCTGCTATGAACCGAATTCCTAACACCATTTCGAACCTCGTCCCGCTTCCGATGAGCCGCTGTCAAGACCATCGCTCTGAATGACGCCTGCGCGACCACGTCTTCTTCATACATTCGCTTGATTACCCAGTCCTTCAGCTCCATACTCGCTTCATTGTTCAGGACTACTGCTTCCAAGACTTGCAGATCGGGCTTTTGGGCTGGCTTGAGCCACTTCGTCATCTCGCTCAAGATGTATGCCTGATAATCCGCGTCGCCGATGATCGTCCCGAAGATGTGGGATTCGAGAAGGTGTTTGCATTGCGCCCATGTACACGTTCCCTCGAGCGGATGCCTGGACTCAGTGGGATCCGCGGTCGAGGCAAAGTGCGATGAGATTGCCAGGTAGCTCAGGTAGCTGCGGACTGTGGATGTCGAAAGCGTAGAGACGAGGTGTGTTGGGATAGAGATTGTGCGCGGATTGTGGACACCGACGGTCATCGTGAAAGACGGGGTGGTATGGCCATCAGGGTTGAAAAGACTCTTGATCATTTGTTGTTCATGGAGCTTGAGCGTTCGGAAGTGGTCAGCAAAGCGAGCGGAGAGGTTTCGAGTGGCATAAGAGTCGGCCATAATAAGTGCGGCGAAAGCAGCGGTTCGACAGAATATCCAAGGGCAGTGGTGCGGAAAGTTATCTCCCCAAGCATCGGTGGTTATGTGCTACTTGTGTCAGTGAAGGTACGTCACCGACTTGCGGGCGGAGCATTCACGGCTTGTTTGTCACGGGACACTCAAGGCGCGGGAACAACTCACATCTACCCTAGGCACAAGCGCGTGGTCTGCCCAAGCCGGAGTACTCTTCCATTCATGTCGCCAGCAGCCCGTATGTATTCACGTGGCTTCCGGACACCGACCCTACCCGAGATCCGTGACCCAGACATACATAAGTTTCCCGACAGGCTCGACATAATTTTCTTGAACCCCACAGACTGGTCTTCTAAGGGCATCTCGATACACCGCACATCGATAGAGCGGTAAGTCGCAGTACAAACGGCGACCCTGTTCGAACACCAGTCCACGGAGCTTGCGCGTTTGCTTCCCTTCAGCGGGGTCAACTACTATTCGCAATGCGCTTCTTCTCGAAAAAGCGACGTGACAAGTCCTCATGACTCCCGGAACCGCAGCGCAGGAACGCTATCACCCCGGCCGAGTCTCCGCGACTAATGGCGGAACCGCACCCTAGGCATCGCTTGGTTGTCAAGAAATCGAAATCGATCAAAACGGACGCGCTCGGAGTACAGACAGATGCCTCCGAAAACGCAGACACATCGCTTACAGAAAACGACGGTTCGGAAGGGGATGATACAGGAGAGCATCGTTTCGACGAGAACACACTGAGTGAGAAGGACGCGAGCGAAGACGACGAAGAGCAGAAGGACTCTGAGCTTCATGGCGGAGAAGAACAGGATTCATTGCAGGAAGTGCAGAGCCAGGACAATCCGAGCACAGAAGGCGAACAAGGAGCCTATGGAAACTCCGATGATGGCAACGCTATAGCCGGACCTGCCAACACTGTAGCGCCTCGAGACATGCTGCTATTGCGGAGTTACGTTGACGCCAGGTTCTATGCATACTTTTTTGTCCCCGGAGAGTTCGGAGCGGGCGAAATGTCGCCTGTGTTGAGGAGGTTAGGATGGTTGTAAAGCGAGCAGCGGCGGTAGCATGCGGTAGATGTGGAATGGGTCTCGAGTGTGGTTGTAAGAATTGATTTGGTGCTGAGTGAGGGTGATGCTGATGTCATGTCCCCGTCTATGTGCCAGGCGTCGAAAGCTAACATTGAGTCGGGTGGTTGAGAGTGGTTCAAGAAACAGGAGAGATGAAGGGTACTTCGAAGCAGACAGCCTGTTCAATGTCTAACATTTTCTTGCGCGAGTTGCCTGATTCGGCAGGTTTGGCTGTGGGGCGTGCTGGTGTATACGCCGTCGTGCCCCGATAGTGACCGCTGACGGCATCGGCCGGAAGGGACGGTGTAAACCAATATGAAAAGACAGATACTCACCGCACAAAAAAATCAATTTGAATGTGAGGTATTGCAAACCCATTTTAATGCGGATAACTCCAGGCTACATGAAAGAGGGTGTCACCAACCTCCAGTACGCCGGCAGTGGCACACTATCCAAGGGCATAGATGAGTAAGTTAGACTGAAGACATTACTGGCAAAGGTGCAGCCCGACTAAATTATTGGTTTGGTACGGGAAGTTGTGAGAAAGTAGTACCATGCACCTTAAGGCGAGGCAGTGTCTCTGTCACGACAATAGACTGCGGACGCTGCCGCGACGTCCCGCTATACAACATACACGCACCGATGCAGTCAAAGCAATGGAGTCTCCTGTCAAGGTATTTGTGAATATGTTTGCAATTACGAGGTACAGGTCAATGGTGTACTGCGAGTACAGTTTGCTTTGCGGCAGCTCTAAACGTTACATCACACTGAGACAAACATTTTTCGGTCGCTGCGAGCCGAATGTCAATACTAGAACACGCCTCTCCCAATCAATGAATTACCTCCGGGCACCTTCACAGGCTAGGTTATTGGAAACTATATGAGCATGTCATCAAAGAACAACTTTGGAGCCAGAACCCGTCATCCTTTTGGAAGAGACTTCCGTATATTCATTCGCTGCTTGCGAAAACTTACGAAGTCTGCACTCCCAATCAAGGCTACCATCAAGCCAAACCGAGCTCCCGAGTTCCTCTCCCATGGCCACCAATCACAACCTCACGGGAATCTACCAGTTTCTGCCGTCATGGGAAAACAGTCGTCCGGGCCCTAAGACACGCGGTCTGTGGACTATGAACATGATCATCTGCGTCGGTAATCTTTCGAAAAATCTGAAGCATATGGCGCCAGGTGCGTCCTACCAAGTCTTGGGCTTTGACATGAGAGTCCATGAGCTTGTGGTTCCAGCGTACGACCCCAGAAGACAACGTTTGGATATCAGACTCGTTGGACCCTTGGACTTGTCGCGAAACTTGGATGATAGAGGCCAGTTTATTTCGACTAAGTCATATCATGTTGTTCCTTACTACGTCCAAGTTGTTAATGGAATCACTATCCATCAAAAAGAGCGGGAGTGCGATACGAGAGGCAGTGACAAGATTTGGAGCAAATGGAAACATGAATGGAGGAATGGGAAGTGGGCGAAGTACTCAGCTCACCTGGACGCTATTGTGAAGCAACATGCGAAAGAATTGGGAAAGGTCAGGAATATCGTCTGCTTGGCCCTCGGACCTTTGAGGACGAAAACAGTCTTTGCGCCCGGATATGAGAAGGAGCATCCGCGACGGTTCCTGCAGCATTTGGCTGCCAAGCATATTCGCGATCAAATTGAGGCGTACACAGGAAAAAAGCGCAGTATCCCGATCATTGCCCAGGATCCGGAGTATGATGATAGTTGCAAGCGTGTCCTGCAACGAGAACTCGGTATTCAGGCGACTGAGCATTTTGATGGCTTCAAGGCGCTTACGAAGGACTCGCTTGTAATCTGCATTGCCCCTTCTGTCGACGCCGTCTCTATGGTATGCGATCTCACTTCTGCGCACGGCGGTCCACGTGCTATACTCTGTGACGAGATCGACATGGATACCTCGTTCTGGCACGATGCTAACACTAACGTGGCACCTTGGCTCAGGTGGCATAACTGGGACGGAGTGACGCGGAGCACCAAGAAGGAGGACGGTCATCTTGCGGATCGTACATCTCAACTCATGGCTGAGTACGTCGGAAGCTGTCGGCAAGTCAGTTTTGGCGACTTCAAAGACTGTGTTGGGATCCCGCAGAATGAGTGGCGGACTACGTACCACAACCTTCCGACGCCGGCGGAGCTGAAAATGGAGTTGCAGGAGTTGGGTGGGGATAAGGCGAAGTATAAGGCAAGACGCGGGAAGGAGTTCGACCAGGTGTTCAATTTTTCGAAGGAGAAGTATGCGGCGGAAGGGAAAGTGATTTTTGGGGATTTGAAATTCTATGTTCGGAAGTCGTAGGGTTCTTCTGCACCATCCTCGTTGCTGGTGGATAAGGTTTCTGTGGATGTGGAGTCGGAATTATGGGTCTCAACTTTCGTGGCGCAGTTGTCGTGCTCTACGTGGATGTGGAGTCACTAGTAATGGGGTTATCGACTAGTATTCTTAGCGCCGTTGTGGTGTAGACTAGTGATGCGCTAGGTTGACGCTTAGCGCGGAGTAGGCGGCTTAGATATGCGTGGCGTTAACACATATAGCGCTACCCTCTTTGGTGCCCCACGAGGCAGGAAGGGTCGGATCGGTCATAACCGGCAACCCTCCGTGTGTTTTCAACAGTGGGGCCCTTTCAGTACACGATACTGTTTTAGCCCGTGTAAACACTGGCAGCCGACACATCCAACAACCCCATCTGGACAATTAACATTGTTGCAGGACTCCCCCACAATCCCAGTCAAGATGACCACTAGCAGCTCGTACAACCAGCACGCTAGCGGGCTTCCCAACACCCCTTTTTATTTGAACAGATGCACTTTATTCCATGGCAATACTAAAGGGTTCTTGCAATCCGAATGCACGCATTATATATACCCGTTCCCTCTCCCCTATGCTCTCAAATCTACATCGAGTACCTTAGTGACGCACACGCTCCTCTCAACTCAACCATCAAGCTCTCAAGCTCTTACTTACACACACCCTTTTAAGAGAAGCACGAGCTCCAGGATTTTCCCAAGCACGTCTTCGAGTGCACTTTGCTGGATCTTTGGAAGTCAAGAAAGTCCCAACGCTCCACGGATCTAGGTGACGACTACTACAGTCTAATCAGCGAGTGGCGCGAAAACGTCACAAGGGGGTACGTGGCAGGGTTCACGGGCGTGCTCATTTGCCTCCTTCCCCAGCTTCAGGATCTCGACCTGACAATCTTCTCTTACGGACCTTACCGGACGAGCGAGTGGCCTTTACTGGATCTATTTGGATTGCACCGACTGGACCTGGACACGACGGACCTCGGTGATCACGGATTGTTCGACAACTTGCGTAGAGTCCATACGTGAAGACCGGGCTGCGAGGTACGAATTTGCTTCGTCTTCCTTTTTACAGCCTGCAAACGCTCTTTATTGAGGATGGCGATGATGATCTCGATAAGAAGTATCGTCCGGAGTTACAGGTTCGCTTACGCGATCTTCGCCGTCAGTACCCATCGTTGCGCAACCTGACGATAAGATGCGGGTTCCCAGAGCTTCTTTACACTGATCCTCTTGCGGAAAACTACAACTCTTGTTTCATCCCCCGTCTTATCAACTGCCTCGGCTGCTACGAACTCAAGCGATTCGAGTTCTGTTTCAAGTCCTGCCCGGTGTATCCGTATTCTCCCCGCTTGTTGGGCGGTTTCGATCAGATCCTGGTACATCTTAACGACGTGGCGAAAAGTCTGGAGGAATTGGTCATCTCGAGTGTTATATCCTATGGTCATGGGTGGAACTATGAGACCCATAAACAGAGTAGCTAGTACACCCGTACGTTAACAGCCTTGGCAAAAGGTACGACAAATTCAACAATGCCATCAGTCCCGCTCTCTCGTTCCGGTCGTTCACGGGCGTCACCAAGCTTCAGGTCACCCAGCAGGCCCTGTTTAGCTCCGAGGATATGAATGCTCCGCCTTCGGTGCCAATCCATCCAAAACTATGGCCACCCAGAATTGAGATACTATCTATCTCCGAACCGGACGACAATATCTTGCCGTGGCTCGAACAACTACCCTTCTACCGAGACGCGTATCGCCACCTGCGAACAGTGATCCTGCAGTGCCGGCCCGGTGCAGGGTTCCCGGACTTCTGGTTCCGCAATCCCCATGAAGTGTACCATAGTCTCGCGAAGGCCGGTATTGAGGTAACCATTGCGCCAGTGGTAGTTCCCGAAAGTATTCAATTCATCTATGAGTCGGTAAGCTGGCCACACGGGTGGCGAAAGCCACTTCCTGAGCTAGGCTCTTCTTCCACTGGGCCTTGGGAGGTCGTCCAAGGGTCCAAGTCTAGACGTCGTCTGTGATGGAGTAGGAACTCGAATCAGCTGTGGCAGGGTATGAGCAAAACTCAGGAGAGAATCTTACTGTGACTCTCTGAGTATGTGATGACCGGGTCGGACGGTTTCTTTATAGCCTTCAAGTACCCGATCAGTTTCAATGTACCAATCATTACCTAAATATTCCTGTTGCGCTGCTCACTGTGACAATTGTATGAAGTCTCAAAGGGGAGTATAGCTCCAGAAAACCTGCCGTATATTGCGCCTTTACCTGTTTCTGAAGTTAGTTTTCGTCGACCCCTCTCCAGACCTCAACCACCTGGACTCACCTCAACTTGCATTCCTCATGAAGTCTCCTGAATACTGACCCCATACCTCCCCCACTCAAATCCCTCCAGATCTCCCCTCATCTCCGCCCATCCATCCTCCGACACCACACTCTTCCGCTTTCCATCCTCCACCTCCTCTTCTTCCGCATTCACCTCCTCAAAAGCCGGTGGCACACCCTCTTTCTCTGTCTCCCCTGCTAGCACCTTCTCCTCCAACCCTCTACACACCCTCGCCAACCCCTTATGCGGCACCCAGATCACCCTCATCCCCGCTCGTCTCGCAGCCTCAACTCCAGCAATCGAGTCCTCGAACACCAGACACTCTTCCGGCTTCAGCGGTGGTTCCTTCTCGGCATCCGCAGATGTGATACTATCGTTTATTCGCTTCAAAGCAAGCAAGAAGATATCTGGACAAGGTTTCTTCCTCGCATCATGCATCTCTGGGTCGTCTCCGAAAACGTGAAATCGTGTATCTTGGAACGCACTTTGTATGCATGACAAATGGCCTGTTTTTGTGTTGAACAGAGTACGACCTGCTGAACTTGCGAGTGCGAGTTTGACGGGGCGACCAGAGGGAGTTGTGGCTGTTGAGAGGGTTGCAAGGAGCTGTTCTACGCCAGGGAGGAGCTCGCTGTTTGCGAAGAGATGGATGTGTTGTTTTTCTGCGGCTTTCCACTCTTCGAGACTCAGAGGGATGTTGGCCCATTTGAGGAGGCGTCGCGTTCCCTGCATGTGTTAGTGGGGTATCTTATGTGCGATCGTTATAAGGTACCTCGGTTCCCCTGCTCTGCTGAAGTGCTTTGATGGTCCACGGGTACTCTTTGCACCCATGTTCACGTAGAATCGTGTTGTATATATCTGTGTAGATGTCTTCGGAGTTTATCAAGGTACCGTCGACATCGAAAATGCAGGCACGGACAGGTGGTAAGTCCGGAGCCATGATCGGTGTGCTGAGCACAATGTTGCGGACCTCTCTGCGGTTTCAATGATCCCAAAGAAACAACCTTCACTTTGCTGTGTTGCAAGACTGATGTGGAAGTGAATGGTGTGTACCTGAGTGCTTCTAATGCTCGGTTGGGTAGGAACCACTAACCCGATCGGGCTTAGCTTCCGCTAGTGGCACCTGGGGACGTCAACTGGTTGTGCGTAACCGTCAGCTTCGCACTTTCAACTTCCGCCCAGAGACATTTGTCGGTTTTGCAGACCTTCCAATGTTCGCTTCTTCGTCTACATTGCGACGCGGTTGATGTTCTACTCAGCGGCGGTCCCTTCACGAGTGACGACGTGACAAAGGTACCACTTACAATCGCAATATCCCCTGTGTCCATTTGGGTGCCGGCTACGATTGGTGGAAGCCGTGGCAGCGGTCTATGTGCAGGAAGTTTGATAACACTCATAGAGCTACTTAAGTCAGTCCTGCGCTTATGGCAGTCTGCTCCGATGCTTTGGCCGAATCTGGTTCCCCTGCATTAGCACTGCAAACTTACTCCACCTCCGTCCTACGAATCGCGTATTACACATGACTTCCTCTACTCGACGTCTAGGGCAATCCTAGAACAATATCCTACCGTCTACTTCCCGTCTCCTGCCGCGGTGCCTAGACTGTCATGGCTATTATAGCCCTCCATATTGTCGTACGCGTCGTCACTCTAGTTGCCTTCCTAACCCATACCAAATACCGCATAATAGGAAATGCATAGGCAGCCTTCTAGAAAGTGGCGCATACGGAACATGCACAAGGACTACTCTAGGAAGGGATCAGGATGACGGACAAAGAAGTTGAGCAAATCTTAATGAGGAACAAAGCTTGACTCCGGAAAAGATATCGTCTCAAGCACTTCCAAGATGACGACATTGTTGCATTCACGCCGGTCGAGAAAGTCGCTGAAGAGGGATAGCAGCGGTCAATACAAGTCCAAGCATACCTACCTGGTGGAGAGTAATCTGAGATGTGTTGAGCGTCAACATGTAATACTGGTTACGTTGTGCTTCAGTTATACCTTCAGGCGTAATGATAATAATGTTTTAATGTCCGGAAGTCGAGTCATGTATACTATCTCAAACATTCCCTTTGCCGTCCTCGTCTCTTCGCGCAGCGTAAATGGACGTATAAGGGCGGCAATGTCTTGGAGATAGTATTCTCACTCCGTGAAAACGGTAAGGGAACAATAAAAGCTTTCGTGCAGTCACGAATCTTTAGCCACGTCAAACTTTCGTGCAGTTACGAATCTTTAGCTACGTTAAACTTTCGTGCAGTTACAAGACTTTAGCTACGTTAAACTATCGTGGAGTTACAAAAGTCTGTCTAAGTTAAACTATCGTGCAGTTGCAAATCTTTAGCTAAGTTAAACTTTCGTGCATTTACAAATGTTTACGTTAACGTTAACTTAGATGTTTAGCTAAGTTAAACTTTTGTACATGTACAAATGTTTTGCTATCCTAAACTTTCGTGCATTCACGAATGTTTTGCTATTCTAAACTTTCGTGCATGCACGAATGTTTTGCTATTCTAAATTTTCGTGCATGCACGAATGTTTTCGCGCAACCTTGGAAGCACGAAGGCTCAGGAAGCCACTAGTCTAGATTAGGTGTAGGTAAGTTCGCGAAAGTGACGCCAAACTTTCGTGCATGCACGAAAGTTTCGCGCCACTTTCGCGCTTCTCGCCTCCAACGCTTCCAATCCCAACCTTCACTTCCCGGCTACGCTTCGCAGTCCATGGGTCCCTTCAGATATGACACCATATTCCTGCGTCAGTTTGTTCTTCTGCTGAAAACTAAATCTCGAACATGACTGCTTGATTACGGCGGCGCGTGGCATATTGTTGGAGTCTTCGATATCTGGTTGCACACCTCAGGCTAGCATTACACGCGATCGCACACGTGGCATTAATGTACACCTTCATCATCGACGTAAGTAGTCAATGTCACATCGCATTCGAGCAAGAAGCGCTGAGTGGTTATCTTTCTTCTGAGAGAATGTCCGCGCGGTAAAGGCGCCTGGTGCAGGGTCGTCGGCTGAGTTGCAACTAGCGATTCCAAGCATGTATAACCTTTGACGCTTCCACGATGAAACCCAAGTACTCCACTAGCGCCCAACCATTCATCCCTTTTCCCATACCTCAACAATCATTGCCATGACCTAGTATGCAAGACCCACAAAAAAAGAACTCGAACCCAAACCCAAACTCCAACACCTCTCTACCTCACACATTCCTGAACCCATTCCGAACAATAGCAACACTTCCAACCCTGGGGTAAAAAAGCGTTCCAGAAGAATTCACAACCGCAGCCTCCAATGACGCCAGATCGAGCCAATCACGAGGGAGAGAAAAATGCCTCATCAACCCTTCACTACCGCCAACATCGATATCCAAAGTACAGACCTGATTCTCTTGATTCAGGAAGACGAGACTGCCTTTGTAGGTGCCGAAGATTTTCTTGAGGCAACAGGATTTGGGTACTGGGAGTGGATCCGCTTGGATTTCTGTCGAAGTTGGGCAGGATGCGATGTATAGTGAGGCAAGGTGTAATCCGTTGTGGGTCAACGTTAAACTGTGCGTTCGGTGGAGGGATTTCGCTAGTGTACCGTAGATGATGTGTCGTGTGTTGGTGTCGGAGGTGGCCCAGACGATGGTTTGGTGGTAGTCGTCTGCTTCTTCCTCGAAGTGTACGTCCGCTGACCACTCCTCCTCCAATGCAGCCCAGGAGTATGATTTGATGACACCACTGTCGAGCCAGATGAGGTTACCAGGATCCAGAGGATGATTGATGAAATGCCGCTGTTGGACGGAGCCCCACTCACGCATGCAGAGACAAGACTTGCTGCGCAGTTCGTAGACGTGATTGGTTGACGCAGTTGATATCAGCAGGTATGACTCGTCGGGACTGCAAAGAAATTGTTCCACCGGCTCGTCTATCCTGACATCGAGGACCGGAAACACGGCCCACTTGCCCTCCTCTTTCACTGCCAGCCTTTTGACAATAACACGTGCGGAATCGTCACTCGACGCTATGAAGCGTCCAGAATCGGACCAATACAGCTTTAACACGGCGCTTGTCGCTGCGTGTCCGTAGACCTTACGAACACCTTTTCCAGTGACAGCTTCGTGAATGATGACGGAGCCATCATCCCTCCCACAGCAGTAATGCGCGTCGGAAGATGTGACAGCCACCGCTGTGACCAGAGCCTGATTAGTTTTTGTATGCGACGTTGTGGGTTCGCTCGACATGAAGCTGACTTCGTCTGTACTCTGATCATCCATATCCTGGTCATCGGGGCGAACGAGCACATCTGGCTCCCATATATTGCAGAAGGATCCGCGTATATCGTACAGACGCTGGTTATCAGGACTGAAGCTGACGTCTCTGACGAAATCGTTTTCGCTGACGAGCTTGTATAGGAGCGACAGTCGTGGTAAGCTCCACACACTAACAGTACCGGTGCTATCAGCGGTGATGACCAGGTTTCCGTCGTTGCTCAGTTCAAACTCTCGCGCCTGAAGATGCGGATACGCGATCTGTTGGTCGTCGTAGATCCGCCACTCGACGAAGTTTGTATCCTGGCAGAGCACAAAGACGGTCGCACTATCTGGTAGCCATCTGAGGATTTCAGGCGCGCATAAGGATGTACATGGCTGGCGCACTTTTCGAATTCGTGTAGCCTGGTATGGTCCGGGTTCGAAGTGCCAGATAAGGGGTGGCTTTCCGCGCCACGCCATGGCCACCGCAGTGCAATCAGGACTTATGTCAAGAGATCGCGGGCATCCATCATACTCAAGGCTCGGTGGTTCAAAAGACAGATGAGAGAGTTGGTTGGAAGTGTGAATGTCGTAGACGGCGATTGAGCAGTCGTCAGAGCCGACATAGATGGTTGACCCTTCATGACCAAAATTGATGGCAAGTGCTCGGGTCTCCGTAGTCTTCGGTATGCGACATACTTCAGCGCCAGTGGCAAGCTCCCATACGGTGTAAGCAGTGAGACCGGCCGTCGCTAGCTGTGTGCCACTCGCATTGAGAGTCATGTGAGGGACATACTCCTTGCACTCGATCGTCCGCGCTTTCAGGCATGTATCGCTGTACCATACCATTATCATGCCGACGCTACTCACGAGCGTGATGAAATATGCTTCGGTTGCGAGCACTTTTGAGGCCATGTAATCCTCGCCCACTGTAACGCTGGCGAGACGATCGTCCCAGTCTTCCGAGGAGACCCCAGCCACAGAGAGAAGGCCCACTTCTAGCTCAGCGTAGGTCTTCTTGATCAAAGACCCCTGCGGACAGAAAGGAGGAATGTCACTGTGGACAGTAGCAGGGTTTGAGACAAGATTTGGGCCAAACTTCCCCACGATACGGATGATGTCCGTCGCCCACGCTTGGAGCCACTTTGGGTCATCTTCGGGTTTGGGGCTCAGAGTCTCCAGGACTGGAGATGTATCCACGCGTGAACACGCGCTTCTCCTTCTCTTTGCGTACACCTTGAGAAACTTTGCTGATCGAATCAAGTATCGGAGGTTCCCTGACAACGCGAGCGCCTCAATCCAAGAAAGGCAATACCGAGTGAAGAAGTCTCTGAGTGCCCGCGTTATACTCTTCGAATGCACAGGCGACTTGGAGACATGGTATGCCCAGTAACAGGCGGAATAGCCAAGTAGGGCGTGTCCTTGTTCAGCTAACAATAGCCGGTTCCTCCTTTTTTCATGTACTGGTTCCTCTGATCCATCTGGTGAAAAGGCTCGGAAGATGCGTCGCCAACGTTCGTCTGAGAGGTAACCAAGACAGCGAATTGCTATGTCGCTGTGGGCGCGTGCAGCGGGGATAAAGGGCGCACAGCCTTCATGTTCGTTGGTAAGGAACTGTCGCGCTGTAGCATGGATCATGGAAATCCTCCCATTGTTGATGGAAACAAAATGGCCACATACTTGATTGACTGTGTCTTCGAAGTTGAGAAAGCCCGTGAATTCTGGTTGAAGGCCGAGTCTCAGCTCTTCGACTGTTAACGGTCTCCAACTGCAAGCGACCCAGCTCAGAATTCTTTGGGCCAGTGACTGCGTCCGTTCTGGTTGTGCAAGAATTCGGTCGAGCATTTGCGCGTACAGACGCATCATGCCAACGGGAAGGTCGGAAAGAGCCTTACGTATGTCCTCTGTTGTGTGCCAGTTGTCACGAAGTGAGTCCAGCGCTAACCGCACCCACAAGAATGAGCCAGAAGCCTTAGTGAGAATCTCTTTCGTGATATGAGCCCGGATGCCATCGTCAACAGGCAGTATGATGGAGACAGTGTTTGTGACATAGAGGCGCATGTCACCTTCCGTGTCCTTGTCAGAGAGAAATAAGGTAGATACTGGCAGTGCGGATGGACTCGAGGGGACGCTCATGGGCCTACTGGTGAAGAGGATATTGATCCGGCTAGCGGGCCTTATGGTCATCAAGGCATTGATGAGAGCTGATTTCGTGTCTGCCTCGTCTACTGCATCCAGTACCCAATACAGAGGTTTCCTGAACTTCATCTTGAAGATGATGCGCTTGAAGATCTTGTCCCAGATGACATGGAACTTTTGGTCTTGTGAAGTGAAACTGATCCCTGTCTCTGCGTGGAACGCGAAGAGCGCCGCTCGGAATTCCGCGTTGCAGCGAGCAAGCTGTGCAGCGATCGAGCGGAGGCAGTAGGCTGAGGTTTTCTTCATCTGATGGCCTCCGGAGAAGAAATGGAACTGACAATCCTCCTTGTTTTGTCGGATATTGTTCACAATGACACTGGTTAGTGACGATTTCCCCGTCGCGGGTAGTCCAAAAATCCAGAAGAATGAGGAAGATTGGTCTTCCTCTGCGCCAGATCGCCACCGGATAAGGTTAGGGTGCTGTGAAATCCAATTGTATGATCCATCCATCAAGCGTTCACTGACAGCTTTGAGATCGTCATCTGCCGAGTCATGGACGCCCAAGATGCTTTCGATCAGATTGTTCTCCTGTAGGGTGCTGAGCGCCGGTTCTATTGACCGTTAGCGGATATGCCTACGAGAGCGCAGGATACATACCGGTCGAAGGCGTGGCGCCTTTTGCGAGGTAACAGATTGTGTTCTTCACGCTGGTATACTTTGGATCCATGCGGCTCTCAAATTTGCATATCGTGTGGTGATTCGCGTATAGAGGGCTCGACAGCTCGCCCGGACACTGGAGAATCGCCGACTCTTTCTCAACAATCTGACGGGGTCAGTAACGAGTGTCGAAAGGCACAGTTGATGACGTACTAAGACTTCCTTATACCCCAAACTGGTTTTTTGTGTTTCAAAGTAGGATACGAGGGCCAGTTCCTGACAATGGTGGCGAAATTGCTCATTGATCTCGTGCAGTGTGTTTGACTGGATCTGGAGATCGGCCACATAGGCTTTCGGCGGAGGCCCGAGTGGGAGCGCAGCGAGTATGTTGTTCAAGATGGTTGCCGAATTGGCGCCACGATGCGGGGTGCCTAGGAAGACCATACCAGTCATCCTGGTGGCAAGGCAATGATACTGCTGGTCCATTTTGGCGAGTAGAAATGCTTTCTTCACGACTAAGCCTCCCATTGAGTGTGCCACAAAGATGGTGTTGCCTTCTGCGAGTGATGGGCGGTCCTCCCCGCCGAAAGTCAACATTTGGAGTAACAGGTCCTTCGCGAAGTCGGATATGTTGAGATTTGCTCCCGCACCCTTCCAATTCGAGTCGTAACCAAAGGTAAAGATTCGGAAAGACGCCAGGTCCTCTTCGTCAGCTAGCCAATCTGGCCAGAAGTTGGCTACGTCCCTGTTCCAACTCCATGTCTTCCAGGCACTGCCGCCGAGCCCATGAACGAAAATGATGTTGCCATTGGACGACGGTGTATCGCATACCAGCTGTAAACCCAATTCTTTTGTATTCGTTGCTCCCGCAGGAACGGCTGTGAGTTTGAACGGAGAAAGTGAGCTTGTAGAGGAGGCGACAGAGTTATGCCTTGTTGGGAGAAGATCCCTTCTGAGTCGCATGGCCATCGGGAACCGAGTGAGTGACCGTGGTACCGCTTCTGTAGGCGCTTCCGGGTTCTGTTGGTATGAGGCAGGTTCGTAGCAATAGTCGCCATCTGTGTCCACGGTAGGGTCGGATCGCAGCCTGAGCCGTTTCAACTGCGGCATTAGTCAAGGTTGAGCCCACATGCGTCAAAAGTCTGGATACTCACTACGCTGGGACCCGAAGCCATCGCGTGGTGCGAGGTGGGCTAGACAGCCCTTGAGGTTGTTCCATTCGAACAGTGAGGGGGAGTACTGAATGAAGCGAGCGCACAAGGCTGGCGCCATGTTGCCGGCCTACGGTCCACCCGTGAACGCCGCCTGGCGCGGCAGGCGTCTGCCTTGCGGCTCATGCTGCAGAGTTCCCAAATGGTGATAGGCCACCCGATGCAACCGCGGAGGATGACTGCAGCCCTGCGTTCTGGGGTGGAGGCGAGTGAAGGGCTCCATTGTGACGGCAAGTCACGGGGAGCAAAACAAGCGCGCGGAATTTTGTATAGTGGGGAGGAGTCACGACTGTCCTGGAAAAGAGATATGTCTTTGTCGCAGAGTGATGGGAGTGTTTTTGTCCCAGACGTCCTTGGACAACCCGACATCTGGAGGCGGGGTTAAGCTTAGCGCTAGCCATATCCGGCAAGAAGCTCTGCGGGCTAACCTTGGCGTGAATGCCACCCAGCGCTTATCGCACTACACAGTTTCCGTCACCGGTTTGTTTCTTACATCTGGCATGTTTCGCCTCTCCTAAGTTTCCTTGCCCCTGCTCTATGAGATGGTCCACACGCTACATATCTTGCGTCGCAACACCATACCTGCATGTGCAGAAACAAGTGCCTAGTAAGCAATACGAGGATTATTTCACCCGGAAGATACCCCGGAATACTCATCCAGCTTAGGATCTTCCCTCCTGCATACTTCGTCACCTCTCATTGCCCCTCTTTCACAGCCTCGCGGTTTCAGCTAAGACATGGTGGACTATAAGAGTGGGGTTCCTTCACACAGTCTGCTTGGGACTGAATCTTACTCGCGGACTTCAATATACGCTTCGATATGACTGCCAAAGGAACCGTTAGCCACGAGATTGCAATTGGTGAAGCGCAGAGAGCGATCGAGGAAACACCTTCGGAACCTTTCTTGCCTCCGCAGGTCGGCGGCAACTATGAAGTTGACCCAAGTGTCATTTCAGGTATGCATTCTCTCGCCTCGGCCTTATAACCGGAAACCCCATTGCTCATTTGAGAACTTCTTTTCGTCTTACCGACATGTGCTTTGCGAAACCTACAATTCTGCTCATTGCTAACGCTTCTAGCGTTTCCTGTTCCCGGGACTCAGATTGTCAATGCCTACAACTACGGAGAATCTCTATGGGGAAAGACTGCCAAGGTAGTCGTGCGACTGCCCAGCGGCGAGACGTTGAACTACTTCCTGAAGGTCGTCTCTCTGGGAGCGACCGGGCGACACATGTGTGAGGGCGAATACGAGTCGCTGAAAGCCATATACGCTGTGTCTCCCGACTTCGTACCCAAACCTTACGCCTGGGGCAAATACAAGGAAGAGGATCCTGAGACGTATTTTCTACTCACCAAGTTCCGCGATGTCGGCGAACAGGTACGACCTCTCATGTAGGCGTCTTGAAATGATTGCTGACCTTCACGACAGCCTGCAGACCCCGTGAAGCTGGCCGCCCGCTTGGCCGACATGCACAAACGATCTGTTTCCCCGACTGGCAAGTTTGGCTTCCACTTCGCGACATGCCATGCTCGCATTGCCCAAGCAGTGGACACATGGGAAGACTCTTGGTGCACGCTGTACCAGAGACACCTGGGACACGTTATGGATCTCGCGAAACCAATTTTGAAGTGGGCTGAGTTCGACGTCGTCTGCATGCTCACCCTGACGAAAGTGGTACCTCGCCTTCTCCTCCCATTGCAAGCGGAAGGTCGCGTTCTTAAACCGTGCCTAATCCACGGCAATTGCTGGGACGGCAACACGGCCATGGACGCTAAGACAGGCGAGGCATTCGTATTTGATGTATGTTCCTTCTACGGCCACAACGAATACGACACCGGGAACTGGAGGGCGCCTCGTCACCGTCTGAGCAACAAAGCGTATATCAAGAATTACAAGCGGCACTTCCCCGTCTCGGAACCTGTCGAGGACTGGGACGCGAGGAACCTACTGTACTCGCTCACTTTCAATATCGGCAACACGATCTACATACCCGGCTCTCAGCAACGTCAAGTGTACGCCCCCGTCTTGCTCATTCTCTGGTCGCAGCTACTAACATAATCCAGCGTCTACGACGACATGACCACATTATGCAAAATGTTCTGCCCCGACGACCTCCGAGCCGAGATGTCAAAGCTGGAAGACGCTACGGGCGGAGCAGAGATGAAGCCATCCGCACCCAAGCCCCGGAGCTACGACGGAGCCGACGAAGAGGAGGAGGAAGAGGAAGAAGAGTTGTTATCCTAAGCCACCAAAAATCCATCTTTTCTCGCACATCGCTCGAAATCACAAGTGGTCGCAATAGAGAGTGAAATGAAGCAATACCGCATTTTCAAGTACCGCAGCTCCCGCACAGTGAATTGGAGATGTCGAGCTGTTTGACATCGGCCGGCGGCATCCCAAAGCGTGAAGCGAGTTCCCTAAAATACATCCCCAGTTCTCGACTCGCAGTAGCTGGTGAGCCTGAATAACACAGTTCTCTCCACCATGTAGTAGCCAATTAAATGAATCTACAAAGAGTTGCAGAGGCAGTAAAGCCACTGGTTATACTCATGCAGAAGCCCCGGTCTCCCCGTGATATACCCGCATCCCAGTCCCAGTGTCATGTGTCCATGGCTTCTAAAGCCGTGCTTCGAGCGTAGAAAGATGAGTGCATCCTCACGCGTCGTCTGTAGTCTCCGCATTCGCGTTTACTTCTTCCTTGGCATACGTTGTTTACCATAACATCATGTCATTTCGCTCGTTCATATACATCTCTAAATCCAACAAAGACATTCCTTTTCCCTCTCGGCATCCTGAGCAGCATCGACGTCATTACCATGCTCGAGCTACCATAAACAACAAGTAAATGGCCGCCATAACACCACGCCATCGATCATTAAAAACGCCGAAAGACCCATCGCTCGCCAACGCCGCCCATGCAAGATAAACCCCATACCAGTAGACACCCGTAGATAAGAAGCACACCAAGCTTGAACACCACCCAAATACGCACTCCATCAACCCCACTCATCCGCTGATCCTCTCATCCTCCTCCTCCTCCTTCACCCCCACCCACCCCAACACCCCCCTCAACTCCGCCGGCAACCCGTCCCCCAACTCCCTCACCACATCCTTACACTCCGCCGCATCCCCGACCAACCCATTCCTCTCAAACACCAGCACACAAAGCCCCGCACTCGTGACCTTCCACAGCACACCCTGCTTCCTCGCCACACTCCTAACCGCTCTCACTGATTTAACCGCCTGATCCCCCACACTCTCCGCAAAGAACCTATATGCCATAAAGGCTAACGCCATGACGACGAAGTGGTGGTTTTTCAGCTCTTGAGATGCTGTGAGCGCGGAGGAGATGAGTTTTCTTTGCTGGGTTATGGGGAGGGTGGGGAGGGCGGAAGCTGTGATTGTGGGTGTGGTGGAAGAGAGGGGGAGAGGGGGGAGGGTGAGGGCGCGGATGAGGGTGTGGGCGGTGGTTAGGGCGGTTGAGGGGTGTGGGAAGTGGGTTTCTAGTGTTGATAGCAAAGAGGGGAGGAGGTGGTGGGAGGGATGTGTTGGAGAGCGGAGAATGAGGGCGTGGTTGAGCGTTGCGAGGATGGCGAGGGTTGTGTGGAGAGGGTGCCGGTGAGGTGATGTTGTTGAGGCAGGCGTGAGAGTGAGTTCTTTGTGGGCGTATGTTTGGAGGGCATCGGAGAGGGGGCCGAAGGTTTGGGAGAGGACGGCGGAGAGGTAGAGGACTTGAATAGAGTAGAGGTCGGAGGCTGAGAACGGTGTTGATGTGGATAGCCTGCGGAGTTTCTCGAGAGTATTGGCGGCTTGCTTTTCGTCTTCGGCGCGGCAGGCGGAGAGGCCGAGGGCGAAGCGGAGGTGGAAGTCTAGTGTGATGATCCAATTGCGTTGGAAAATGACCTTGGGGGGAGAGAGCGGGTAGGGCGTGGGTCGTCGTGCGGCGTCTGGTGGATGTCAGTTCTCCTCACGACAGATAATGGATGATCAACATACCCGCAATGATTCTGTGCCCCTCCTGGAGATATGCACGCCCGCGATTGAGCTCTTGAGGCACAGTAGTAATGCCGCTCAGGTAGAAAGCCAGAATCTTGAGATCGTCTTTCGGCAACCAGTAGAAGACCAATTCATCCCTCCCGCCCTGCACCTTCCTGATGATACCGCCTGTGTGTTGCGTCAAGCTCTGCCCGCCGACGCTCTTCTCGATGAGCACAGAAAAGGCCCCATCGTCAGAGCCTGGCTCCTTGTCGGCTCTTTGCTGCAGCGCATGCATCTTCCTGTCATCAGACAACCCCTTCTGCAGACTGCAAGCCAAGTCGACCGTATCAATCAGAGCGCCCACTGAGCCGAGGGATTTAACAGATGCTTCGAGCTGATAACTCCGGGCCGCAGCAATGGCTCGCTGCGCCTGCTCAAGGTGGTCGGCTCCCGGTGTGCGCAGATGGATCATGGCCTCGAGAGCAGATGCGGTGACGAAGACGGCGCGATCCCCGCGCTTTTCCGCTTGGTTCGCGATGGCATGCAACTGTTGAAGGGCTCCCGCCAGCTCTGCCCGACCAGGAGCCTGTAACGCTAACGAGACTCTAAGGAACCGGAGAGCGTATACCCAGACCATGTGCTGGAAGGTCTCTGCTTCGTTTATTGGTGCGTCGAGAGACTTCAAGGCGGCGCGGAGATTCGATTTGGCTTCGTACCGGGCCTGCAGGTGGTGGAAACTGTACTTCAGGTCCAGAAACCGGCTCCTCGCACATAATGCAATGCCTTTACTCAACGTCTCTTCTATCTCGATCCCGTTCTCCGTCTCCTCGATGAGTAGACTGGCATACCGGAACATCAAGGTTGCCTGTTGCCTCGGCTCTAGGACATAATTCTTCAACGTCGCTTCCATGCAGCCCATTGCTGTGGCCATCAACTTGTAGTATCTGTCCAAGCCCGCGCCTTCCTGTGCCAGAGCCGCCACCGGGCCAAGACTTCGTGCCGCACGTATGTATTCATCCGCCGACTGTAGTAGTAGGATGGATAGGTCTGTGGGGAGTGCTTTCGGAGGCGCATGAGCGGGTCTCGCTTGAGCGTGGCCTGGTGCTGACTGAGGTGTCCTCTGCTTTATCACGACCTGGGGATGCGACCGTTGCTGTGAGGACGGGGTATGCTGCTGCGTAGAGGGCGTTCGAGACGGGGCTCGGTGCTGCGGTGCGGAAGACGGCTGGGGCGGTGGTCTGCTCTGTTGCGGAGTGGGTTGAGGTTTCGGCGCCGGTTTAGTCTGTTGCGGCGTGGGCTGCGGCTTTGGGGCTGGTTTGGTCTGTTGTGGCGTGGGTTGCGGCTTCGGCGCTGGATTGCTCGGTTGAGGGGCGCTCTGAGGAGGGGGAGGCTGCTTGCGCTGCTGCGGAGCAGGTCGAGGAGTGGGCTGGGATTGGGGAGGTTGTTGAGGCGGTTGACAATGCTGTTGGTATTGGTTCTGAGGGGTCGAAGAGGCATTCGGAACTGGTTGCTCGTAGCGTGGAGCGGAACTCTGATACGACTGTGGTCTCGGCACAGGCGCTTGCTGTGGTGGAGGCTGCGGTCGAACCTGAACGCGGACACCATGCATCGACTGTCCAGAAATGGAGCTCCTAGAATACATCTGCGCTTGCGGGGCACCTTGTTGGGCGGGAACGGGGACCTGACGTATCCGAGGATTTGGATTCAGCATGGCACCCAGCGGGTTCAAGTTGAAGTCCATATTCATGTTCCTCCCTTGTGCTGGTATTCTGACTTGCGGCTGCGGAATACGTGGTAGCTGAGGACGGTAGTCTTGTGGTCCGTCATATTGCGGTATGGATGAAGGAGGAGGTATCACAACGCGAGGTTGAGGGGGATTTGAGCTCGGGTATTGATATTGCTGTAACGTGGGCTGCTGGGGATATTGTACAGACTGCACATCGTATTGCTGCGGTGAAGGGTAGATGTTTTGCTGTGGCGGAGGGTAGATATTCTGCTGTGGCGGAGGGTAGGTATTCTGCTGTGGCGGAGGGTAGGTATTCTGCTGTGGAGGAGCATATGTAAATTGCTGCGACGGCGAGTAGGTATTCAGCGGCGGGAGTTCGTAGTCGTAGTCGAAGTTCGTTTGCTGTGGAGGCATACACTGCCCGCTCCCGTGGGCCTGGGGAGGACCGGGAGGCCACTGGTATCCTGGGTCCATGGCAATTGCGGCTCTGAGCCGAGCTCTCTACGAAGCGGAGAAATAGACTATGTCATAGCGGATGGTGGAGAATCGTGGATTCGTGGGGTTGCGGTGTCGCGACGTGACGGGTAAGCGCTCGCGTAACGCGTCTCGAGCGGGCCAATCAAAGCGCACTGAAAATTGACCGAGGCTTGCCATTTTGGGCGTGGGATTTCATATGCTGCTGGCCATCGACTCCAAGATATGATACTCCCCTGATTATACTCCAACATCTCTTTTATATACCGACCTTCCACGCCACAATCGTTACAGTCTACATTCATTCCCCACAATGTTCGACCTGACCTGGTTAGCCGGGCATGCTAAAACCGCCTTCACCCACTCCCCCAAAACCATAACTCTCACAACAAAAGCTGGAGTAAAGCAATCATTTGCCGACTTTGTCAGACAAGTAACACCACCATGTCGTCTCAACCCTCTCCTTTTCAACGGTCATCTCCAAACCATGTGGACCGCAGTCAAAGAAGCCGGACCCCCAATCTACTACAAACGCCGCGTTTTCCAATCAACACATGAACTCTACCCTGGCCAATTCGCTGTGGATTTTGTGGTTCCGGTTCCTGAGGCCTTCGAGCCGGATGAGGAGTTACCTGAGCGGACGTTGTATTATTCTGAGTCAGAGTTTGAGAAGGTGAGAAAAGAGGATGATACGCCTATGCTGGTGTGTCTTCACGGCTTGTCTGGAGGGTCACATGAGGTGTACCTACGGCATGTTGTTGCGCCCATTACTGCGGCAGGGTGGGAGTGCTGTGTTGTCAATGCTAGAGGGTGTGCTTTGTCGAAGATCACAACACCGCAGATGTTCAATGCACGAGCGACTTGGGATGTACGGCAAACCGTCAAATGGCTCAGGGAGACATTTCCGAACCGGCCACTGTACGGCATTGGTTTTTCGCTAGGCGCCAACATCATCACCAACTACTGTGCTGAAGAAGGGGAGAAGTGCGAGTTCAAGGCTGTCATTGCTTGCTCAAACCCCTGGAATCTGGAGCTGAGTAATAAGGGGTTGCAGAGGTCGTGGCTTGGTAGCGAAGTCTACTCTAGGACCATGGGAGATAACCTGAAGAGGCTGTATGGGCTGCACAAGGACCAGATGTTGAAGAATCCTGCACTGAAGGATGAGGATATCATGGCGTGCAAGTACATTCATGATTTTGATCGGTGAGTGACATATTTGCGGGAAGTAAACCCGACTAACTTTTCGAAGCGTTGTACAATGTCCAACTTGGGGTTATCCCACAGAAGGGGCGTACTATAGGGATGCGACCTCTGTTGATGCTTTGACCGCTATCCGTATACCTTTCCTCGGCATCAGCGCCGAAGACGACCCGGTACGTGTTCCCTTCCGGAAAATGATGACCTCCTAACATGTCCAGATTTCCGCGGTAGAGGCCATCCCATACGCAGAGTTCAAGGCAAACCCATATGCTGTACTGGTGACAACCAACTGGGGCGGGCATCTGAGCTGGTTCCAACTGGGCGGAAAGCGATGGTTTGCGACGGCGGTGGCAGACTTCTTGACGAATATGCACGATAACATCGACCTGAATGCGACGGCTGCGACGAACGGTATCAAGACGGATGCGGAGAGGAAATACCCGGTGTGGGATCCGACGAACAGGAGGTTGACGGTCCCGTTATGAGATTTCGTAGGCCTTCGAAACTGGGTATCATAGATGTAATATAGACGAACACCACCAAGCCTTGCAACGCCCTTCCTTCAACCGAACGACACCCGCTTCTTCTTCTTCGCCATCTTCTTATCCCCGCTCTTCTCATCCTCGACATCCTCCACTCTCGCGGCATCCGAGTGTCGGCTCCTCCTCTTGTTGCCCTTGAGCTCCTGCTTCCTGTCTTCAAACTTGGCCTTCTTCTCCTCACTCCTCTTCTCCGCCTCCTTCCTCTTCGCCTCACGCACCTCTTCCCACTGCCTTGCTTTCTGAATCTTGCTCTCAATATGGCCCTCCTTCTCCGCATTCACCAGACTCATAATCGTCATCATGCTCTCCGGATCGTCCACAAACACCTTGCCCTTCTTCTGTCCCTTCGGTTTCGCAACACCGGCAGGCACGATGCCATTGAGTTTCGGGATATCCAGCTCGGCTTCCGTGTACACGCGCTTCTTCTTCTTCCCGTCGGTGGGCTTGGACTTCGTTTTCTGTGCGCCGCCTGGTTTTGCGAGGGAGAGTGATTTCTGCTTCTTTTTCGAGATACCGGTTGGTGCGGAGCCCTTTTTCGCAGGACCGCTGGACTTCCCGCCAGACTTCCCTCCAGCTTTTCCACCCGTATTGCCTTTACCGCCCTTGGACCCTGATGATTTCGTCGGCGCCATTGTATGTGTGGCTTGTGTTGTGAACGCGATGTTTCGTGTTCCACCGTCGCGGAGTCTCGAACTTTTTTGACCACCAATGACCTGGGTCCCTTCCTAGCGCCGGCATGTGCTTGGCAGTAATGCACGGCCAGCCTTCCGGGAGCTCCAACGTCACTCCAACTCTCTCAACCGCCCTGAAGAGACCACCCCCATACAAACCCGCTCCTTGCGACACGTCCTCGAAATTGCAAGCTTGCCATGTCCTCGCACCGCCTCTTCCGCTTCCCGAAACCCGCGTGGCTCAACAACGCCAATGCGCGAACCTTCGGCGTCTATGCCGCCGGCGTCCTGGTACAGCTCCCCTTCACTCAACCATTTTCTACCCTGCGCAAATCTAACAACTCCAGTTCGGACTCGGCTTCTACTGCATGATCGACATCGCCGTATGGTCTAAATCCGCGCTCAACCCGTCCGACCCGCCCGTGCACATCACCTTCGTCGACTGGATCCCAGGTATCTGTTCGGCGCTCGGCATGCTCGTTATCAACAGTATCGACAAGACGCGGCTGTCGGCGGACAGTTTCTCGTATTCTGGGAACGGGGTTGCGTGGAAGGCGAGACTGGTGCTGTTTTTGGGGTTTGCGCTGCTGGCGGGCGGGTTGGCGGGGAGTGTGACGGTGCTCGTGTTGAAGTATGTGGTTAGGGAGTATGTGTGGCCGACTATTTGGTTGGGGGTTGGGAATGTGGTTGCGAATGGGTTGGTTATGCTTAGGTGAGTGCTTGTGATGAGAGAGGGTGGGATGAGGCTAATGAGTTGTAGTTCGGCGGTGTTGTGGGTTGCGCAGAATATGGAGGATGAGTATACGTATAACCTGGCGCTCTGAGATACGCTGCCAGATGCGTGCAAGGAGGTGGCTGGGGCGCGGAGTGGGTAGTCACCGGTTGGCTGAGTGTGTTCTTTTCCCTTGATATCCTTGATTGTGCGGTTGAATGAGTACTGAGGTACCTGGGCGTCGGGAGGTGTTTGTATCGTTTTTGGGCTTCCTCACATTGCCACTATGCGTGGCCGCAACACTGCTCTCCTCGGATATGAACTTAGAAGGTATATTCGCAAGCCGTCTTCCCAATGTCCAAAACCATCGTACATAGACCAATCGGTCGCAAGCCGCCAGCACCTGGCAGAAACCATGTAACAAAGAAGCGCTCAACAGGAACAATCAGACCCGAACGAATCCGCCCTTCTCCTTCACTCAGAACTCCTGTTCCTCCTGGAAGAACAACGTAAAGCTCATAATAGTCCCATATATCAGAAGACCACCCACGATCGACATAGCCGCCGCACCGCCATCAATCTGTGCCGAATGCCACAGGAGTGTAGGGAGCGCTGTTCTCTGTTAGCCTTCATCCTTCCAATTCCGTTGTCCCAGCCTTCAAGCCCACGTCTGCCCGCTTCTCTACTCTTTCCCATCGCTGAACAAGGATAGACTCACCAATACCCATAACCACAAAGAATCCAGTAAGGAACCTTCCAAAATCAATCACACCCGATCCCGAACTCTCCATAAAGTCATCCGGGTTCGCGGCCCGCCCGCAAATCCAGTTCGGTAACGGCGCGATAACGTAGGTAGCGACGACGAGGAGGGTAAGGTAGTTTTTGAAAAGGGCGGCAGAGAGGATCACGAGGAGGAAGCCGATGGCTAGGACCTGGATTGTGGTTAGTGGGTTTGTCGGATGCAGGTGCCGCGAGGCAGACGTACGAAGGAGAGGGCGATGATGGTTTTGAGGCCGGCCATTTTGACGAGAAGGGTAGAGACGCGGACACCGGAAGTCAGGGGGGTTGCAGCGCAACCGCGGGATTGTCGGGCGTGGGAGATGGGTGTGTGTACTTTGTACGATGACGGCGGGAGCGTTGAGGTGTGGTTGCGTAGCGCCCGGCATGAGGCTGGGTTTCCGTGGCCCGTGCACCGCTGGGATGCTCCAGAGCTCGCGGCCGAAGGTGCCTGAACATCACGAACACCACAACCTGCTTTACCCCAAGCCTTCTTCCTGCGACTCCTCCTTGTGTGCCGACTTCTGCCCTATCCTCTCGTTACCGCAAACCTTCAATCAGTCGTCAGAGGCCCTCGGTGTAGGCCTCCACAGCCGCAGCCATGTTCAGAAACAACTACGACAATGATTCGATCACATTGTAAGTGAGCCTGACGAAGAGCTGGACATTTCTAACAATTCCCAGCTCACCGCAAGGCCGCATCTTCCAGGTCGAGTACGCACAAGAAGCCGTGAAGCAGGGTTCCGTCGTAGTGGGCGTGGTGAGCAAGACACATGCCGTCCTGGCCGCCATCAAGGTCCGCCTCCTACCCCTCCCAGCACCCACATCACTAACACATGTCCCAGCGCAACGCAGAAGACCTCTCCTCATACCAGAAGAAAATCATCCCCATAGACTCGCACTACGGCATCGCCCTCGCCGGCCTCGCCTCCGACGCCCGCGTGCTCTCCAACTTCATGAAACAGCAGTCGCTGTCCTCCCGTCTTACGTACGACCGCGCAATCCCCATTTCCGAGATCACCATGCGCATCGCCGACCGCGCGCAAGCCAACACGCAGCAATACGGCAAGCGACCTTACGGTGTGGGACTGCTGATCGCAGGCGTGGATCAGAAGGGACCTCACTTGTTCGAGTTCCAGCCCAGCGGTGTCACGCAGGAGATGATTGCTTGTGGGATTGGCGCGCGGAGTCAGATGGCGAGGACGTACCTAGAAAGACATTTGGATGGGTTTGAGGGCGCGAGTAGGGAGGAGCTAATCAAGCACGCGCTGAGGGCGTTGAAGGAGAGTCTGAGCCAGGATAAGGAGCTTACGGTTGACAATACGAGTGTGGGTGTTGGCGGTATTGGAGAGAACTTCACGTTGTATGAGGGACAGGACGTTGCGGGGTGGTTGGATGCGACGTTCGAGAATAAGGAAGATGCGGGTGAGGGTGAGGGCCAGGGCGAGGGAGGTGAGGCTATGGAGACGGACTCTTAGGTCGGAGGAAAGCGATAGACTGGAGCATGTCGACTTCAGGTTATGATCAGATCATAGGCATGTAGCCAATGGACACTTGACGAACGGATGCGGGCTGTTGTTCTGTGCAGGGCCAAGTATGTCCAGAAAATAGCTTCGTCCTGTCTGTAAACTGAATTATGGCTTATCCTATCCCTCGCAATGAAGCCTACGACTATGTCAATCAATTCATACTTAATCTCAAGTGTTGGGTAGTCCATCTAATAGTATGGTGTAAGGTGAAATGGCTTGGCACACGTGACCCCCTTCTCCCGAGCTCCGGCCGATCACTCAACATGTCAAGCTCCTCATCGCGACGCAACGCCCATCAACCGCAAACGCACCCACGACTCGCGCAACCCGCACACCCGTCAATCCAACACCTCCCACCGTCACCATGACCGCCGCCTGGAAAGCCGCCGGCCTTACGTACGTCTTCCCCGGTCCCCCGGCGTCGCGCAAACCTTTTCATTACGACAATTGGGGTGGAACATATTGGACAACTTGGAAAGATGGGATAAAGAATGGAGTTTGAGGATCAGGCTAATGGATCCGCAATAGTTACAACCGCTACATCGCCGTCGCCTCGCGCGTGGTGCGTCGTTCGCTCAAGGAGGACAAGAGGATTCTGGCCGAGAAGAGGGGCGAGAGCGAGTTGAGGATGGCGAAGTGGGAGGTGAGTTCTCCCCTACCTACTTTTCCCAACTTTCTACACCCGGAAATATTCTTGGCGCGGATGTGGGCACGATTGCGAGAAGATTGGACTGACGATGCTGCAGAACGGCAAGCAGGGCGATGCGAAGAACCTCGAGCAGATGAACGCTGCGGCGTTCAAGGAGGCGACCCAGACCGCTTAGATGGGGAAAGAATGAGAGGGGCAGGAGTGAGGGGACGCGGGAAGAAGGGTGTACATTGTGTATAACATCAAAAGAATGCATGGGTGTTGAGCGTGGAGTCGGAGATGGTTGATAGACTGCAATTGTCAAGCCTTTTCGATGACGACTATACGGCACATTGAACGATCCTTGAGCTTTCACCTGTGGCTCTCGCATTGTGAAGATTAGTAGCCGTTGATACGCAGATGTACACACCTGCATCCATCGGGATGCTTTGGTGGAGTTCGAGCGCATGCTTGGCACCGTAGTTCGACCACCAAAATCTACCTACTTATCAAGCATAGCTAAGAGGTCAATCTTGATTTGATATTACCAACTTTTTACCCTTCCTCTTTGTGACAGACGTACATACATTTCTGCGGTCATTTCTCGGGTGCGCCTTTTCCAGACTCTCCGGCGGCCACTTCCTGATCTAGGCATCGGCTACTATCTTGGTGCACCCTCACCTCCAACTGCCCCTCCCATCACCATGACCGCACCACCCCCGACAAACGATACGCAATCTGCCTCCCTTTCCGATGGTCATGCACATCCCTCCGCTCCCGGTCCGCAAATGTTTTGTGCATCCTGGTGTTCCATCACTGATGATGCTTCAGATGTCGCACAAGAGCCCGCACGTCCCAATGGGGGCATCGAGGCTGCCCACAAGACGCAACTCCCCTTACGTCTGGCCCTGAGGCAGCAACATGTGCCTAAATCGAGGACTGTCGATATTACTGAGCGGTTCACTAAGGCGTGTTCAGGTATGTTTTCTAGCATGTCTCTATCAATCGGTGTTAACTACCAAGATAGCTCTCAAAACGGGCCAACTCGTTAAGGATGAGTATTTCACGCTTTTTGAGTCTATATCGGCTATAGAGGTAATACGTCAGTCTTTGCAACTCTATTATCTACTGACAAGCATACAGATCATGGATCCGAAAATGGATAGCGGCATGCTGCAGCCCGGAGAGACGCTCGAGGACGACTATGATGTTATGCGTCCTCTTCTTCCCGAAGAGCTCATTGGCATCATAGACCAACTGCTTTGCTTTGAGATGGCTTGGCACCAGGGTTATCCGCTCTCGCAGACACTCTTCACTTCCATTTACATCGACAGACTGCTTGCTTCGAATCCCAGGACCATCGATGATGCCCAGTTCACGCAGAAGGATGCTCCCGAGACTGAAACACCGTTTCTTGATATCCTGCGAGCGTATTGTCTGGGCGTCATCAAGTCGTGCGATCTCGTGATTGCGAAAGTCCAGTCGACAGACTATTATGAAGAGGAGGACTTTGTCACCCAAACGTTCAATAGGTCCTTGTTTCCGAACCTACCTGTGGAGGATTTCGTTGAGATGCTAGACTACACCATGGACAAAGTCGACTCGTAAGTTTCGGCTCGCTCATTATGCACGTATCGTTGACAAAACTAGTCTACCTTCAGAGGTCAACGACTCCATAAGAATGGCCATTAAGGATCGGCTGTATTTCCGGAGACAGCTGCTACTGGCACTTTACCTCGATCTACCACCCTCTGAACTCGCCGGAAGCTGGGAACCGGTGCTCGACTCTGTCAACGGAATGGCCGTGAGCGCACAACTCGGACAATCGGTACAAAGTGCCTTCAGCACGAAGATCCAGCGACGGCTCGCTAGCACCGTGCCTCCGCGGCCGATTGTCGAGCTGTCCTTCCGAGATGCCGTCGCTCAGCTCAAAAACATCATCAATGACTGCAGCTATGCCTCTCGTCTGGCCGCGATCCCTAAGTTACCCGCCGAGTACGAGTCCTTCCTGTGGGCCTTCGCCGCACGCACACCCGCTCCTCTCTGCTACCCACGGGCGTACATGGCCCGCATATTGATGGACGAAGAGATGCAGACGCCACCTTCAATACCCTTCGCAGACTTTGAGACCTTGGTCTTCCCTCCCCATTCGCCTATCACGGATCCTGCGGACTGGCATCCCGTTGCAGAAGGCAGCACCAGTTCGCCACTTTCCAAAGCACGAATAGCGCGCTGTCTAGATTTGTTCACCGAACAAGCAGGTGGACCCCTATACGAGTACTGGACTGCACTGTGCCAGAACAAATGCCGGCTCCGTCGCATGCTGACACGCGTAGTGCGAACCTGGGATAAGCTCCAGACGCAGGCGCAGGCAGCCGACTTAGAGATCGAGAGTGCCTTGGGCGATTCCGACCACCGAGAACCGTGCAACCCGTTATCATTGTGGGTTCAATGCAAGAAAACATTCATGCTGGAACAGATCGTCCTCCTGGGTTTCGAGACCAACATTCATCTTCCTGGAGAGTACGCTTTGATGTACACATTTCTGGCCCGCATTATCTCGCGCCGTGCACGGATCATCCAACCGATCATCGACAGTTATGGCCCTGTACTACGAAACCTGGAAGCCGCGGAGGACACACAGAAGCTTGACGATGTCAAAGAGCGGCTCAGGCATATAGAAACCCTGCTGCATCTTGCAAAGGGTACCTCGGCACTGGCGAAAGCTTTAGGCGACTTCTACGTGGTCCTCGCGTCGCTGGATCTCATTCCCCGCATAACACTGTACGAGAAATCAGACGAATTCAACGAGAACCAGTACCAGCTCCGCATGCGACCCTTCCTGGGCCTCGGAGCTGAAGACAACGATGAAGACATCGTGCCTCCCCTTCCTTCCTTCAACGGCAAAATCACCCGCTGTCTCCTACGGATCCGCGACCCGGACGAAGATATCTGGAGCGAAATCGAGGACCAAGTGCGCATTGCAAGAGTCGAGATCAGTAAGGTGAAAGCCGCGGGCGCAGGGGCTGTATGGGCGAGTGGCGTGAAAGAGGAGTGGGAGAAGGGGGTTGATGGGTTGTTGAAGTCGTGTGTCTTGTTGGGATTGGGGATTGCCACGTTTAAGGATGCGTTGAAGAAGGCGGATATTGAGGAGTTTGGGTGGCAGTGGTTGAAGAGGTTGGGGGTTAGAGTTGAGGTGCCGGAGGTTGGGAGCGCTTGGAGGTATCTGGAGGGGTGGAGGGTGCCGAGAATTGTTAGGGTGGAGGAGAAGGATGGGAAATAATCTCGGTTTGCATTGTCACTGAGGTAGCGGTTGTGTTTGCAGAGGGTTAGATGACACCGTATATTATGGTCTGGACTTTTACTCTGTAGATGCATTGAGTACCGAATAATCGTACATGTATTGGGTATCCCACCTTTGCCTGAAACAAGTGCTCTTGAAAACGCCCAACTACCAGCCCTCAGTCCACTCTGGCAGACTGAAAAAGAAATCAACTAGAAAAACCTCATCGAAACACCGAATACACCATGAACTCCCCACCCCAGCCTTCGGAGCGCCTGAACAAACGTATCCCATACTAACGTATCCTATACCAGCGTTTACGCACAGGAAAAGCCATTTCTTCCCTTCCATTCAGCACGTCTGGTGACGTTCATCCCTTAAACGCACTCATGACGTCTCTGCGCACTTTACGCACGCTCCTAGCGCTTATGGTGCGCTCGTTTGCTTGTTTGCTGACGATGCGGGATTCTCTGATCAGGCTTGAGGAGAGAGATATGTTAGTTGAAGCGCAGGGTTCTCTGGATATCTGGAGGATGAGAGATGTGGAGAACAAAACAAAAAAAACGCAACGATGAACCCGTGGTATCTCCTGCGCTCCAGCTCCGCAAGACATAGCGGAAGAGAAAGTATGGGGGAGAAAAGTAAATCTGGGAGGATCGAGAGTAGACAAAAACGGGAACAGCCGCATAAACAGTTGGAGTGGACGAATAGACTTACCGTTCCATGAAAACCAGATAATCCAAAAATACGAGCACGTCGACGTTCTTGCTGACGCCTTTTCCGGAATGCGCTTTTATTGTTTTGCGGAGCGTGGCGCGTGGGTAGAGGGTTTGCGCTGGCGCCATGATATCTGAAGTTCTTCCCGCAGAAAGAAGAAAGAGATGGGTTCGACCTTGGCAGCTAAGAAAAAGGTTGAGGCGGAGAGGTGGGTGTGCAGATAGCCTTATTGGGTTGATAGATCGATGGTTGTTGACTGGCAAGTCGTGTCTGGTGTTGATGTTGATGTTCATTTGAGGTTAAGCTTCCGTTTGACCAATGATAGGGTAGTCTGCGCGTTAGTCGCGCAGTCACGTGCATATCATGACCTGGATAACCTGAACGATCTAGGCGGAGATAACAAACGAAATGCTTATAAGACACATCTATCTGGGACTATCTCAGTATCACAAATAATGGTACACAGCCCCCAATCCAACAATCGCCCTTCATCCGCTATCTACACCTTGAGGCCGAGGTCCTCAGCATAGGGCAGCACCCAGAGGTCACCGACAGCCGACACGGATGCCCTAGTCTCCAATAATGATTTTGCGGCCTGTATCACATCAGCATATTCCAAGTCAGATGATCTGACAAAACTCACGTTCTTGATCGCCTCCTCCGACACACCGTCAATGGCCTTGGCGACCTCGTCGATCTGGTAGGGCTTGCTGCCGTGGATCAGACCAGCACCCGTGAGCTCCAGACCGGCCTCAATCTGCTGGCCGTACTCGAGCTCCTTGAACTTGGCGGCAGCGCGCGCCTTGTGGATCTGCTCTTTGCTGATCTCGCCGCCAGCAATTTTCTTGATGGCGTCGACGACAGCCTGGGCGGTCGCGGCAACGTTGCGTGCCTCACCGGTGATGGTCGTGTACAGGAGACCAGCATCAGAGTACATGGAGCTCGTGGTGTGAACCTTGGTGGAAGGAGAGGCCTTGGTGTTGCCGAGGATGGTGAAGCCGGGAGACCACTTGATAGCGGAGTCGCCGCCGAGGAGGGAGCCGAGAACGGCAATCTCGGGCTTGTAGAACTTGCCAGTGGCGGAGCTGGATCCAGGGAAGGCAATGACCATGGCGTTGCCGCGGGCGTGGGCGATGCGCTCCTCGCCTCCGTGGTACTTGGACTGCTCGCTGGCGACGGACATCTCCTCGAGGGGCTGGGCGGGGAGAGTGTCGAAGAACTCGCCAACCCACCTCTGGAGCTCGGCCTGGTCGGCGCCGTTGGCGACAACAGCAACGTTGGGCTTGGCGAAAGCGGTCTTGGAGAAGCCCTCGATGACGGAGGGGTTCAGGTACTGGGTGTAGGGGATGGTGGAGGACGAAGCAGTGGCGTTGCCGAGGCCCTTGTGGAATGCGAGAGCGTGAGCGGAGTTGATGGCCATGTCCTTGGGGTCGGCCAGGAAACGCTGGTGGGCAAAGTGGATGAGCGGGAGAACCTCCTCGTTGTAGGTGTGATCTGGCCGTGTCAGCATCCGCCTCATTGTCCCATCTAGTGCAGCGTACGCTCAAACTTGGACTTCGAGGCGACCTCGGCCAAGAGCTCAACGAAGTAGGGGAGGTCATCGCGGAGGAACTTGGCTTCGAGGACGAGGTTCTCGCGGGTGTGGAAGGCCTTCAGCTCGGACCCGAGGAGCTCGGATTCGCGGATTATGCGCAACGTCGACCTCTTCTCGGTGTTCTACAACCCCAATTGAGCGTCAGTCGAGCTCCCAGACAGCAATTGGATGCTCAATGGCGTACCCGGAAAGCATAGAATGCGAGGGCCTCCGAGAGACCGGGAAGCGGCTGGTACCGCGAGCCGGCCTTGGAGACGAGTGCGAGCGTGGCAGTGGGACCAGCGAGGTCGCGGCTCGCAAACTTGACGCCCTTGGCCTCTCCGTTCTGGTACAGGAAAGATCCCGAAGCTGGAGCAGCAAGTCCTCGGCGCTGGGCCGGGCGGACGGCCTTCTGGCACACGGAGCGGGCGGCGCCCCGGCAGGCGCTCGATCGGGAGAGCATGATGGAGAGAGCGCCGGGCGGAGGTGCGAGACGGCGGAGTTCGGGCGCAATTGGGGGGGATGGGGTTGGTCGCTGGGGTGGAAGCAATGGGATGATGTGAAGTCTTGCAGGCCATAGCATAATCTGCGCCTTGATTGGAGCACCCAATCGGCGAAACATAGCACCGCGCCCCGACCCCCGCCTAGATTTTGTGCCAGTCCGACCGCGACATTCACTCCCAGCTCTGCTTTCTGCATCGCAATTTATTTTCAGCGGCTTTCTCATGTCTCACCAGCTGCACCGTCGCCTGCTGGTTCCTCTCGACCCCATATAGCCACCGATATGTCTTACGCCCAGCGCGAGACTCCAGTAAGCCACGACTTGCGCGCAACAGGCTGGCAGCACTAACTAATCCAGATTCTAGCTGAGCTTTGCGAACTACTGGTAGAAGACGTATATGGCGAGCTTGCAGCTGTAAGTTCTGTTTATCCGACTATTGCTCGAAATCGAGTTCGCCTCTGACTCCTCAGCGTGTCTTCTCTGTCCTCGCCCGCCATGGCCGACAGACCCTCAGCGCACTCAACAAGGCTTCCTATCTGAACAGCCGCCAGATCAAACATGGTCTCGTAGTTCTTATTCAGCAACACCTCGTCTTCCATTCCGCCGCCGTCGAGCCCGAGCCCGCCTCCTACGAGATCGACTGGCAGCAGTCGTACGCTTTGATAAGATATGGACGATGCTTGAAGCAGGTCGAGGAACGCTATGGCGCGCAGGCTGCCAACGTCATGTCGAATCTGATCACACTCGGACACACTCGTGTCAAGGACCTCCGCGAGGCATACTTTCCCACGCGGCCCCGGGATGGGGATGAGTCGGATGACGAAGGTATCAACAGCTCCAAGAAGTCGGCCGCAAACGGATCACTCTTTGTGAATGGACATGCGGAGACGAACGGTGTGGCGCCTGCGAAGGTGAATGGTGTCAAACGGTCACACCCCGACGAGGAGGAAGAGGAGGCACATCCAGAGGAAGAAAAGGTCATTGGCTCTGTTGCAGAACTGGACAGCGTCATATACAACCTGATGTTGCAGGGCTGGATCATGAAGGTGGAGTGGAATCAGTACTTGGGCCCAACGGACCTTCACGCTATGGCCGGAAGCGAAGCCATGGGCGCACAGCCCCCTGAAGGCACAAAGGCGAAGCAACTACTAGAATTAGGTATCCTGAGCCGTAAGAGGGAGATCCGCAATGAGTGGACCACCGTGCCGAAACCTAGGACCCGAAAGCGGACGGCTGCCGACGGCGATATCTCTCGTTCCAACAAGCGGCAAAGAATAGGTGGAAGCGACTGGGCTCCTCGTGGTGACGAGGTTATTGTGCTGGACGACAACCTCGCGATTCGCGTTAATCCCGAGAAAGTCACAGTCGCCCTGCGCACGGATACCCTCGTCCGCATAGTCCGCCAGCTCATAGGCTCGGTCCCGGCCAAGGTGTACGAGACGATGCTTCGCCAGATCGAAACCCACACGAGCCGGTGCTATGACGAATGGGCAGATCCCACTCCGGTCGACCCATCCGTCGAATCGAACCAAGAGATTGAGTCTGGGGAGCTGGTGTCCGCGCGAGAAGTCGCAAAGAACATCGACCCTAACATCGACCTCTTCGAAGGCCTCGATCCCCACGCCATCATCCTACTAACATCCAGCTACTCCTCCTCCACCTCCTCCGAAGTAGACGCCAAAGGCGTCATCGACCCACCCATCAACCCCTTCACGCTAGACCTCGAAGCCAAAACCCGCATCGTAGACCGACACATCCAACGCCTCGCCGACCACCCCTTCCACTTCGCAACATGGCACTCACGAGCTGGCTACTCGCAGTGGCACATCAGGTGGCAGGACCTCATCCCCTCCCTTATCCAACACGAAATCGAAACCACCGTCTCGGCCGGCAACGCCTCGTACCAAAAATTTGGCGTCAAGCTCCTCCGAGCGCTAAAAAAGAAGGGCAAACTCGACGAACGCAGCATGGGCATCGTCCTCATGATGCCCGCCAACGAAATCCGCAGCGTCGTCAACGGTCTCACTGTGAGAGGTTTCGTGCAAACGCAGGAGATACCGCGGGTGGAGCGACGGGAGGCAAAACATTCGCTGCATCTGATTTGGTTTGATACGCAGCGTGCTAGGGAGAAGCTGTTGCAGGAGACGTATAAAGGGATGGTGCGCGCGTTGCAGAGACTGCAATTTGAGAGGGAGAAAGTGAAGGTGTTGCTTGAGAAGGCGGAACGGAGTGATGTTGTGGGTCAGGAGGAACGGTGGTTAGGGAAGGGGGAGTTGGAGGCGTTGAGATTGTGGAAGGGGGTTGAGAGGAAACTTTTACTGCAAGTCATGAGGATGGATGAGGTGGTGGGTGTGTTGAGGGATTTCTGTGGGCCGTTGGTCACGCCGTAGTGCGTCGAACGGTAAATCCTTTTGCGGATGACAGGCGAGACTGGCTTCATACCACAGTTACGTCTGGGTCGGAAGGTGTGGCATGTACTTGTTGTTATTTCGATCGGTGTCTTACGAATGCGATACCCCCGGCATGGGACGGAGTTGTGCTTCTTACCTGAAGACCCTGGTCTATGCTCGACGACTCTTGCCCAGGGGCAGACTGAGTAATAACTCATACCCGGTGGTCCCTGAATTCTTACACCTAACTCTTGCAAAGGCCAAAAGTCTTTGCCGTGCGTAGGTCTAGTTCAGCGATTCGGGTTCCTTTTGACACACGGTCTATGGCCCTCCTCCTGAGGTCTGCTCTGGTTGGCATGCAACCCCCCCCCCCCAAAAAAAAGCAGACGGATCAAAGGCACGCAAGTTGATGGACAGACGCAAAAACTGGACAAGTAGGCCGGTTCAGGACAGGATAGAGGGTCATAGGAAGGAATGTAGAAGCTTAAAACTCGAGAGAGGATGTGGAGAGAAAGTACTCATGGGACGTAGCGGCGGAATTATCACGTTTGGACGGTTGGACACTTCTGGACATGGAGGCGAGGGACGTATCGCACACAACATAATTTGTACATTCGGGACCTGCAGTGCATGTCAAAGGAAGTAAGGTGATAGGAAGAAGGACATAAGAGACACATAGAGGTGAGCAAACAGGACGACCAGCATAGTAATCAAAGCTCGTGTTCCTCTTCCCTCGCTGTTACAGCTGTGAGCACAATCCCATGTACAATGTCTAAACAGAAAAAGACAAGAGAAACAATAACTAGAAAAACGAAAGTAGGTCTCCATCTGCATGCGGAGCGAATAGAATATGTGGACGCAAGAGCAGAGAAGCACCTCAACATCAATGGAAATCCCACAGCACGGTCCGCCCGTACGTTGAATGCAGTCCGGGACAACCAAATTCCAAATTATTTGGTTGAATTGAAGCGACTGTTACTCCGTCCTCCATGGCGTAGTCGAAGCGTCTTTATAGACAGGTCGCTCATGCTCCTCAGCCATGTTATCTTGTCCGCTCGGGGTTGGTTCCTGGCCTGAGCTATCTTCCACCTCGCCCATAGTGGTGTCTCCGTTGTCAGGATGTACTTTAGTGGTACCTCCGTTGGCAGTGGTACCTCCGTTGGCAGTGGTACCTCCGTTGGCAGTGGTACCTCCGTTGGCAGTGGTACCTCCGTTGGCAGCAGCTCCAGATTGCTTATCGACGATGCTATCTTGACTGGTCGGGGCTGGTTGCTGTTCTGAGCCATCTCCCACGTGTCCCATAATGGTATCTCCGTTGCCAGCATGTACTTCAGTGGTACCTCCGTTGGCAGCATCCTCTTCGGTGATATTTTTATCTTGACCGATCGGAGGTGGTTGCCGGGCTGCGATATCGCCCACTTCCTCCATAGTGGTATCTCCGTGGTTGGCGTCTCCTTCAGTGGTACCTCCGTTGGCAGCATCTCCATCGGTGGCAATGTAATTTTGACTAGTCAGGATTGGTCCATGGCCTGTATTGTTCCCTGGGTCTTCCATAACCATATTTTGGTTGTCCGTATCACCTGGGTGCTCATCGGCGATGTTGTCTTGACGATGCGGGGTTGGTCCATGACCCGTGCCGTTCCCTGACTCTCCCATAGCAGTATCTCCATTGTGAGTATATCCTTTGGGACCTCCATTGGGAGCAACTCCTTCGGTGGTACTTCCGTGGGCAGCATCGCCTTCAGTGATATCTGGCTTGGCAAAATCTGCTATAGTGAAGTCTCCTCTGGTAGCATCTCCTCCAGAGGTACCTCCATTCGTAGCACCTCCTTCAATGGTAGCTCCCATGGCAGCATTTCTCAGCCCCACAAGTTCCCTCGCGGATCTCATCTGGTATTTCGGCTCAGTGCAGAGGCGGTCCCCCATCTGCTTGATTTGCACCGCTTGTTCGCGCGTGTATCCAACACGGCCTACAATTCCGTTCATTCTTCTGAATTCCATCAGAGCTGCGTTCAAGCATTGTTTGCATGCGTGGTTTTCGCTTGGTATCCCACGGAAGATAAGTGCGATTTCTTCCTCCGTGTACCTGTAACACCGGGGCTGATACCGTGTCAGTAGCGCAGGCAGGAGGAGAGAGTGACTTACGAGAGCGTCAAAATGGGGAATCCAATTCTGTGTAGGTGATACCTGGAGCCTCCCATAGACATTGTCGAAGAAGTGCCGCACGCACGGGGCGCAGGATGAGTCGTTGAGATGGTCCAACACGTCCGGAGGGATTAATACGACAAGGTCACAGGGTATCTGCGAGGGAAGCTTGCGTTCGAGGCAGACCGAACAACAGTCCCAACCGTATGGTGCATTGCATAGAGCGCCCTGGAACAATCTTAGCCCCAGGACATGCGTGGACGGGACGGCTTACCCTGGAGTCGCCCTTGCTTAAGAGCTCGATACAATGCTTGCAACGACCTTTTCCCTCGCTATTGAGTTGGTAGCGGTTACAGTCCCACGGGGCGCTCATTCGATGAAGTTTGCGCTTGGCGCAGTTGTTGCATACGCCCCATAGACTTCTGTAATTGTCACAAGAAAACCCCTGATATGTGTCAGCAATAAGGTATCAGCTCCTAGCGGACCAGCAAAGTTTGCATACCATGGCATCGTCATCAAATGACAGAAGTCCCGCACAGGGTGGACAAATGGTGTTGGGTATGTCGCAGTCTCTCTCCCTGTGGTCGGGATTTCTGAACTTGCAAGGAGTGCAGCACGGCTTTATAGCGATCCCTAACTCATTGTATTTGTCGCATGGTCCAAACTGAAAGGCTATAAGTAACTGAAAAGATCAGAGAATGACAGTACTTACATCTTCCAGGCCGCGACGTTTGAGTGTTCCGCAAGGCCTGCAAACCATGTGAAAGACTGGAGAGTGTGAGTGAGTGGGTGCGATGATAGTAATGCAGATGTATGAGCAGTCAGATGAACAGATGGCCACAGTTGTGTTGAAGATGTACGAGCAGTAGAGCTCGGGGTTGCTGACCCCATTCGAGGGGCAGTCGCAAGGACACACCTGCTCATGAACAATTAGCAAGGCAACTATCAAGGAACCTTCAACGCACCTGCTCTTGACGAAAGAGCGAATGCTATCTAGTAGCATCCATCCATGGATGGGTGACCGCTATCGGTCAGGTCCCTGAGAACAGTATTGGACTGTGACTATCACCCATGTGGGATGTAAGCGTAAGTCGAAGAATCCGCCAAACAGAGGAAACAACACAGAGGAAATCAAGCATCAAAGAACATTCAGGTAAGCAGGCTCAAAGAATGAGGGAGAAGAAGGGAGAAAGCCAGATATTCCGCCCTTCCGCCCTACAAGCTGCAATCAATTATCTGCTATGTACCCTCTTAGTGGACAGTCTGATAACAAGAACAAAAAGGTGATAAGAGAGCCAACAGATTGAAGGAAAGAAGGTGTATGTGTCTGTGACAGTGGATACTAGGCCGTGAGCTTAAAGTGAGAATCACACGACCCCACGAAGGATGGTCTGAGCTCGCGTCTTCCCAGGTCCACCGGTGACCGACATAATTTCACCGTGGCGAATCTCTCAACCGCTGGTTGCCCAGAAGCGTTCAGGGGAAGAAATTGTGCGAATGCGTCACAATTGACTTCGGGAAAGCCACGCGATATGCATATATTGCAAGAGCTGCCGCCAAAAGGCTTATTGCAGCGAGATCCCTTTCTAAGTGTTAGCGAGTGGAGTCACCAGCAGGGGCTTGACATACCTTCTCCTCACAGGCTGATCACAATCTCCATTGAACGTCCAGACACCACGATCTTTGCACGTCGTGCAGGCACCGACCTTCCCGTACTTGTCGCACCGCGGTCCCTATGTAGAGTGAGCTTCCATGATGTGACGATGTACCGAGACGTAGCGTACCCGAGCGTCGCCCATCTCAGCAAGTGTGCAGCAAGGGGGACAAGGGCCTGGCTTGCGGTCGCAATCGGCCCCCTCTTGGAATCCTTTGCGTATGCAGTTGCCGCAGGTAACTCTCTGCAAGTTTGGTTCCGTCAGCTCCGTAGGGTCGGAGATGCACCTATCGCATGCGAAAGTCTACGAACGTTAGTGCCGAACAGATGGATGATCGCAAGAGCATCATTTACCTGGGCTCCATTCCGCTTCCTGTCCTCCTGGCAAGGCAAGCACTCAAAAGGATCCCCCCCCGAGCCGCCCGAGCTGCATGAGCCGCATGAGCCGCACGAGCCAGAGTGTTCAGCGCCTCCCTAGGCGTGAACCATGTGTGCTCCTGAAGCGCAGCTATCCCCAAATCGAATAAAGCCGGCCACGCCTGGTAGCTGAGGCGCGGTTCCAGCGTATGCGCCGCTCAAGTTGGAGTGTTGAGTGTAACCCCGAGCCAAGCCCGGTTGCTGAGGCGCGTTTCCAGCGTCAGCGCCACTCGAGTTGTTCTGAATGTAATCCTGGGCAAATTGTAGTTGTTGAGGCGCGTTCCCAGCGTGAGCGCCACTCGAGTTGTTCTGATCGTAGCCCTGGGCCAATTGTAGTTGCTGAGACGCGTTTCCAGCGTATGGGCCGCCCAAATTGGGATCCTGCGTATAACCCTGGGCTGACTGTGGTTGCTGAGACATGTTTCCAGCGTATGGGCCGCTCGAGTTGGGATTCTGAGTATAACCCTGGGCCAATTGCGGTTGCTGAACCGCGCTTCCAGCGTATGGGCCGCCCAAGTTGGGATTTTGAGTGTAACCATTCGTCGAGTGTGGCTGCTGAAACGCATTTCCAGCGCTGAAAACGTATCCGCCGCTTATATTGGAGGGTGGGTTTGCGGAGTTGGCGGCTCGTTGGCCTTGAGCGTCGGCTTCAGTGTCGACTTCAGCGTCGGCTTCAGCGTCGGCTTCAGCGTCGGCTTGAAGGCGTTGAGCTTCGGCTAGGGCCGCACGCAGGCGTTGAGCTTCGGCTTGAGCATCGGCTAGTCGGCGTTGAGCATCAGCTAGTTGGCGTTGAGCGTCGGCTTGTTGGTGATGCGCGGACCCCTGGGTCAAGCCTGGTTGGTGAAACGCGTTCTCAGAGGCTGAGGCCTCTTGATTGAAGCCTTGAGCATGACCATTGGCCAAGGTTGGTGCCTTTCCAGAGGCTTCTTGGTTGGAGCCTCGAGTAAAACTCTCGGCCAACTCTTCATCGATGGACCCGTTTTGTGGCTGCTCGTTTGTCATAGTTGAAAGCTGGAAATAAAATGGTAATCGTGAAGAGATGCAGGTGGCAATCCGGCACTGAATAGCAGTAGCAGAAGAATGGAAGCAGAAGAGCGAATGTATGTTTGGCGCGGAGAAGACGTCTGTAGCTCTCCAGAGGATTGCCAGCCGTCACTTAATCAGGCATTACCGTCCGGGCATGACCCTCGCGAACTCTGCAGTGCTCTTGCCATATCGGTTGATCCGAGATATTGGCTCACACAGTACGTCCACGGGTAGGTAATGCCGGATCCCCAGCCTGGAGTGGTCTAGTATGCAACGTAAATCAGAAGGACTGTATCCGATACCTCGACGTATCTCGGCTTGAAGAGCTGATTATACTCACGCCTTGCCCCGGTCGCGGTCAGAAGCCTTTTCGGCGGGCAGGAGCTGCTGGTAACATGGCTCAGATAGTGGGGGCAGCATTCTGTGTATATGCAGGAGTTCCTGAGTGCCTTTCCAAGTGTCTGAGAAGATGCTTCCGTCGATGGATGCGTGTTGTTGTTGTCGTTGTGGATGTGGAGGAAGGAGTAGCCGAGGCTTGGCGACGCTAGGCAACCCGGTGTCGATCCATCGCCTACCCACAGCTCTCCACCGACCACTCACCACTCTCGTCGCTCTGCATCATTCAGCCCTTGGCTCGACTTTAATCATTGCATACTGTGACTAGCACCATTCATGGCTTCGCTTCGCGGCGGCGACGAAGACCAGCCAGGCCTCGTTGAGCCCGTCCCCGATTTTGACATCGTCCCTCGCGCTGGCCGACTGCGACCCCTCCGAACCAAAGACGAAGTGCGTGCTGCACTGGAAACGTTTGAGGCATATGTGATCGAGCTGCCAGCGCGCTCCGCAAACGCCTTGAAGGAGTAAGTCTATCACTGATGTTGCTTTCCCCATGCTAACACACTACGTAGTGCAGTGCAAGCAGCAATCCCGGACTTGAAGACGGCCGAGTTCCAGCACCTACGCCGTGTCGTGCAGTTCAGATACTTACCGCCACATCTCCAACAGAAGTTCAAATTACCCAGAAGTAATGAGAACGCATCAGAAGGTGATGATGTTGCTGAAGATGAGGATGCAGTTCGTTATTTTCTTGCTTCTCCCACTTCTGCGATATCAAAAGCCGACCTCGTGGCGACGCTGCAACGGCATCCTCCTTTCGTAGATAGACAGGCGCCACCGCGGATCTTTTACGTCACCGTCCCGGCCCTCGCACCCACGTCTGCAGAACAAGCCGAGAGCTGGAGCCAGACGTACTGGCCTATTGCGTACAAGAACACGAACCCTTACGGGCCCCATCCGAGCCTTGTTTCACGCAACACGGCGGAGATCGGAGGTGACGCTGGGCGCTGGCTCGCTCTGGCTCAACGTGCTGCTGATGAACTGAGTGACATGCATCTAGGTGAACGTGTCGGTTGTGTCATTGTCGACAACAGCAACGGCCGTCAGGAAGTCATTGCCGTGGCTGGAGACTGTCGCTGGAGATCGGCAGAGGGCATTCCTGAGCCCAAGGAAGGCCCAGGCAACGTCATGGCGCACTCAGTGCAGCGTGCCATTGCTATCGTTGCTCGAAAGCGTCTGCGCGCTGCTGGCAAGAACCCTGATACACTGGACCGCAAGCTGTTTTGCGACTCACCCCTGACGGATCTGGAGAGCCAGGTGTACGAGAGAGACAATATCACCCGCAACGGATATCTCTGCGTTGACCTCGACATGTACATGACTCACGAACCTTGCGTCATGTGTTCCATGGCCATTCTGCATTCGCGATTCAAGCGATGCGTGTTCGGACGCCGGATGCCTCATACCGGAGGCTTGACCGCGGATACAGTGACCGGCAAGGTCGACGAGAAGATCCCTTTGGCGAAAGGACTGGGCCACGGCATTTTCTGGCGCCCTTCTGAACTCAACTGGAAGCTTTTGGCATGGGAATGGGAGGACGACTCTACGACTGACGATGAAATGATTACGACGAGCATTCCGGATACGCTACAGGCATAGACTAGGCTGGGAGCCGCTCCGGGTTGGATGATTGACTTCGGGATTGTATTAGTGGCACTGTATCAACTAAGAGGAGAGCATAGCATAGATTCGAATGGCAAAACGATTGGCATGGTTCAACTGTTTTCGAACGTGAAGCTCACGTGGACTCGCGTTGCAGCCCCCGGCCTGCCAAGGCGCGTCGTCTTCTAGCGCGTTGTTCGCAGGTAGCCAGGATGCTAACTTTATTTCGACATCGGCTCTACACGAACCGCATCAGCACACAATGCTTCCGGACGAGCTCCTTGAGCAACTGCTTCAGCTATATCCATGCCGTGACGTGCAAGTTCGTCATCTTGCTGCTTTGTTTTCTGTCAGTACTCCTGGCAACTAGCCCAGGGGACGCGCTAACCGTCCATCAGCCCGCTCTTCCATCTCCTCCACTAGTCGTCGTGCATGGCCTCCCATGTACTGGAAAGTCCTCAGTTGTCACGTTTCACCTGGATCTCTCTCGAATCACCCATGCTGTGATCAGTAGCCGGGAATGTATAACTGGACGTCATTTACTAGAGCGGACGGTGTCTGCCTGTCTCGACTCACTAGAAGCAGCTGGAGATGAGATTGACCGAAGACCATATGCTCGCACTGAGAATCTGAGCACTCTGGCAGTGAACTTGCAGAAGATTCTGGAAGAAAGGGCAGATAAGTTCGTGCTTGTCTTCGACGGGATTGATGGGCAGCGAGAAGCACCGCCTACACTCCTGCCCGCTCTGGCGCGTTTTGGAGAGATGGTATGGTCATGACGCACTTCTTCGATGCGTCCCGCTGACTTCAGTAGATTCCTAATCTCTCTATCATCTTCATCACCACTATTCCGCCATCTCCCCTGCACAAACCTGGAGTCCCACATCTCCACTTCCCAACCTACAACCGCCAGGAACTCATCACCATCCTCGCGGCCTCTCCGCCAAAGATCTTCCTCAACCCACCATCAGAAGAGCAATATCCAGATTACACCCCCGACCTGGCCGCCGAGGACGACGCCTGGCTCTGGAACCGCTTCCTCACCGCCGTCTGGGACTCGCTGTCGAAGCACACCGGCCGCGATCTCGTCAGCTTCCGCAACACCAGCCACCGCCTCTGGCGTGAGTTCGTCGCCCCCATTGTCGACGGCACATTCGGCACCCGGGACTTCTCACGACTGATGGTGAACCGCCGCCACCTCTTTCAAACCGAAGATGCAGTTCTCGACCGCATCATTTCGCAAGCCAGCAACTCTGTCCCCTCCGGGACCACGGCCCCAAGCGCCCTATCTACCCCTCGAAGAACTCAAACGACTCTTTCTACACCAGCAGCAAAACGCAAGACAATCCAACACGCGCTCCCATACTATACCACCTACCTCCTCATCGCCGCCTACCTCGCAAGCTACAACCCCTCGCGCACAGATACCACGTACTTCATGCAACATTCCGACAAGCGCAAAAACAAGCGCAAAGTTCACACGCATGCTTCCACATGCGGGTCCGCGCGCTCGAAACACCGTCGTATACCACGCCATTTGCTCACGCCCTCACCGTTTCCCCTAGATCGATTGCTCGCGATTTTCAGAAGCTTGTTGGATGGGCCTGTACCCCAGGTTGCCGACATCTATACGCAGATCGCGACGCTGGCGAGTATGCGGTTGCTTGTGCGTGTGGGTGGGAGTGTGGGCGCGGATCCGTTGGATGCGGGGGCGAGGTGGAGGGTTGCGTTTGGGTGGGAGTGGGTTAGGGGGTTAGGGAGGAGTGTTGGGGTTGAGGTTGGGGAGTATCTGGTTGGTGGGGTCGATGGGTAGCTTGTGATACTTTAGGAGCATGCCGCGGATCTCCAGATAATCGTTAACAGCATATTGGGTATATTGAATACAAAGTGACGTAATTAGCCAAACGCACGCTCAATGGTCGAACACGCTAAGAGCTACAGCTACACTGCATCATTTCCTTGAATTTGGGCACATCGCCACAGAATCTCTCCTCCTCTTTCTCATCGAAGCCCCAGCTCTCCTCGAAGGGGTTCAGCGCCATCTTCATGACGTTATGCAAGATATCGCGCTCGCCCTTCTTCTCGACGCGGTCGATCAGCTCATCCAGGATCCAGGAACGAGGGACAAACTATCATCGAGTTAGCATTCCTTCCATTACATCGAGTGGGTCGTAAACATACCTTCGGGTTCATCCTCTGCATCGCCATCAACCTCTCCCCCTCAACCTCCTTATCCCGCCCCTTCACCTCCTCCGTATTCCAATCCTCGCGCACCCTCTCACTCCACTTCCCAAGCCACTTCGCAATCCTCCCACGACTCTCATCCTCCTGCCTGGGCGCATTGCCCGATTTGAAAAACCACCCCGCAACATCTTTCCTCTGCTGTTCACTCTCCACCTCCTCCATCTTCAAATGACTCAATCTGCGAAACGCATGATGGAAATCCAACTCATATTTCTCGAGAAAATCCAAAAACTCCGAGAACAGCTCGTCGAAATCTTCGGGTTTCTGGGTGCGCAAACCAAGACGCGACGTCATTAGGTTCTTGTATTCGGCTAGGAAGACGGCTTTGTATTCTTCACCCGCGCGCTCGATGATGCCTTCAGCGCGTTTGATGAGAGTTTGCGCACCGGCTTCCGTGACGCCCTTTTCGATGAACTCGGCGGTATCGACGTCGGGACCCTGACCCATGAGCTCACCTAGGGCTTCGCCGAAGCGGACGAGATTCCACCAGATAACGGTCGGTTGGTTGCGGTACGAGTAGCGGAGACTGTAGTCATCGTGGTTGGGCGTATAACTAGGGTCGAAGTTATCCAAGAAAGCGAAGGGGCCGAAATCCATGGAAAGGCCGTAGATGGATGTGTTATCGGTGTTCAGCACGCCGTTCATGAAGCCGTAGGCTTGCCATTGGGCGACTGTGCGGGCGTTTGCACGGATGACGGCGCGGTAGAGACGCGTGTAGCGGTTTTCTTCTTCGCCGGGGGAGCCTTCGATGGCGTCTTTTGAGAGGCCCGTTTGGACGTGCGCCCAGGTTTCTTTGGGGTCGCCGGAGGGGAGTTTCGACGGCAGCTGGTCCCACCCGCCGTAGATGTGCTCGGCCGTGTAGTCGGCGAGCGTGCGGATGGTTTTGCGGTCGCCGCGTGAGCGCGGGAGGTCGAAGGTGCCGAGGCGGACCCAGGACTGTGCGAAGCGCGTTACGATGGCGCCGGGCTCGGTGCGTTCGCGGATGACTCTGGAGCGGGGGGCGAGGGTGAGCGCGAGGGCGCGGGTGGTGGGGATCCGGATGGCATTGAGGTACTCGCTGACGACGAACTCGCGGATGCTGCTGCGGAGGACTGCTTTACCGTCTGCGAAGCGGCTGTAGGGTGTCTTGCCTGCACCTTTCAACTGGATTTCGTAGCGAGTTCCTGAGTCTGGGTTGATTGTTTCGAAGAGCGAGATGGCTCTGCCGTCGCCTAGCTGTCCGGCCCATTGCCCGAACTGGTAGCCTCCGTAACATTGCGCCCAGGGGTATATGCCTTCTTTCTTCTCCTCGTCCCAGGTCAGGATCTTGTTGCCTGCGAAGACTTGCTTGAACTCTTCGGTTTCGGCTTCTTCGGGTTTCAGACCAAGATCCTGCATTGCCAGAGGGCTGACAGCGAGAAGCTCGGGAGAGTGTGTGATCTCAGGCCGGACATATGTGAAGAGGGCATTCTTGACCTGTCGAGGGCCAAGCTTATCGCGGGGTGCATTGTGAGAGGACTCTGGTGTCGGGAACTCGGGGTCCGGCGGCAGGTTAGATGTGAAGACGTTCGATTTCGGGAGAGTGGCGAGAGTGTGTAGGGATTGAGAGGAGCCGTTTATGCTGGGCTGCTGGAGATGCGACATGGCTTGGTAGAGACGGAGGTAGGACAGCGAGGCGTTCTTTGGGGAGAGGGGTGACCGGAGCATGAAGGAGTAGTAGGAGAAAAGGTTTGCCTCAGGAATCAACTTTCGAGAGGCTTTTGTAGGAAAAGAAATTGGCAATCGCGATTAATGGTTTGCAGAACGATGTGTAAGCTCTCCGCGGATGCTGCAGGCTGGACGTCAGTATGGAGGGCGAGTGGCGTCATAGGATTTGCCTCGGTCTGTAAGGCTTATCGATAAACATCAGCCCTGCATGACTCGGTTGGCGCGCTCATCTGGACGGCTTGGCATGTCTTTGGCCTAACCTCTTTTGTAATAGCCTACATCAACCCCGGTCACCTTTCGAGGCAAACATCCCCACGGATGCGGCAGTCCATGACAACTGCAACACCCCAAACAAGTCTCCAGAGACACCATGTCTGCTCCGGAGCTACCCGGTTTCTACTTCGGTGTGCCTTCACAAAGACACCAATATGGCACGATCCAGCTAACGAAAATCAGACAAGGCGAAAGGTAAATACTTCAAGATCACTGCAAGCCACCAGGCGCCGCCTGGAGCGAAGTATACAAGAGAAAATATCCGGAAAGAGAAGGCAACCCAATGCCGTGAAGCAGAAGATCAGCACCGCTCCAAACGACAGAAAACTGAGACCATAGTTTCCCGTCATGCCAAAGACTATCTGGCTCGAGCCTATCTGGAGCGCGAGATCGGCTATGAGCGGCGGAGCTACTACATGAACACCATCTACCCAGGTGCTTCCATAAGCGAATACGAGCCCCAGAAGGTGTCTCCTCACCAAGTGCAATGTTTCGATGTGAAATCCGACCTCAGCACTGTGTTCACGGCGGAGAATAACACAATACGCCGTGAGCACGACATCGATTTTGGTCTCAAGATGGCCGACTTTCACACTGAAGAGCCGACTTTGATACATGGACGACCGAGATTCGAGATGATGCCCCAACTGGTGCAGAGCGAAACTCTGCTGCGTACAACCTCACACGTCTCCTCGCTCAACTACCTCCCAACGACCGGCGCACTGGTCGCTACAACCCTAGGCGGAGATCGACCCCCAGTCATATACATGACTGACCCAGATCGCGATGAACCCTTCCTCGGCGAACAATTCACACCACACAGATACAACACAATCTGGACCTCCTCCCCCCGCCCTTCCTCTCTTGTCTCAGACCCCGGAACTAGTGTGTCAGCCACCGAAGACGAAGTCGTCGTAATAGCAGCCAACAGCGATCTTCTACTCACAAGGCGCCGTCCCTCCGGAACCTGGAACTGTAGCGACGCTCTCCTCAGTGGCCAATCTGACGTTCTATCCCTCTGTTGGCTGGACCACCGCACCATTGCCATGGGCCTACGTAATGGCGCACTCAGACTCTACGACACCCGCTCAAATGGCTCGTCATCGGTACTCAGACACCCAGCCCCCATCGGCCAGATCCGTCGAGCTGGCAGCGCCGACCACGTCGTCTGCGCCGGCCTCAACAACACCCTCATGCTGTACGACTTCCGCGCCGCCCGCGCATACGGCAACGGTTTCCGCAACCACGTGCCACGCGAAAACCGGAAAACCGGCGGCGGATCGTGGTATATCCATCGCTTCGAAGAACACACGAACGACGGAACCTCTTACCCCCTCGATGTCAGTGAGCAGATGGGCCTCGTGGCCGCCGGAGGCGATGATAGGGTGCTCAGGGTGTGGAATATGAATACCGGTACTTTAGTTAAGGAATTTCCGAGCTGGATGTTCACGAAGGCTAAGACACAGCGGCTCCCCGGGAACGCGCCGAGCCAGCCGCGCAATGGACCGATACGTATGGCCAAGTTCGTCGAAGATAAGGATGGGGATACGAGTTTGTGGGCTGCTGGGGCAAATGGGATCATCAAGTTGGGATGGTGAAGGTGAGCTGCTAGAAGCAGGCATGGATGGAATCGTCAAGTTGACGTGGTAAATGTATTGTGTTACACAATTGGGCAATGTTGCACCATGATGTTCACGGTTTTGCGTTCGCGCGTGTCGTGCGTCTCGTTCATGGGAGTTAAGGTGTACTGGCGTGTCGGTGTTGACGGCGAGACGGCGATACAAAGATACTCATGATGTGTATCGACACTAGGCCTACGACAACCCGGCGCGACATCGGGGTGCACATAGATACCTACACAAATGATATGCATACTATTTCTTCTTCTTACGTGGTCATATGCCGCTTTCAAGAGTATGCCCGTGTCGGATAGTAAGTGCGCGTACACAGTGTTCTGAAGTGAATTGGCACCCCTGTCAGTAGCGGAAAAGAAATAACTCAGTACGACACGATGTCATAAGCGCATGAATATAAATATGGCTGTTCACTCGCTTGCATTCATGTGTCGGTATGTGTGGCGAGGATGTGAGGTGGTTAGCGCTTGGTGTGAACAGGCGACACAACACGCGTTCCGCGATTGAAAACAACAACAACAAAGGCAAAAAGAAAAAAAGTATCATTCCCAGCGTGAGTCGAATTCCAGTCGCTTGAGTCATCAGCAGGGGATCAAATACCTGATTCACATCCACTGAGCCAAGACGACAACTGAGTTTGATGTTTTACAATACCGCTTACTTATACTAACTTATATACTATGATTCTGCAAGGCTTGCAGAATATCTATGAATTTCTTTGCAGCACGCCATATATGTAAAGCTGCAGTTTCACGTTGGGGCGCGCGTGGTCCGTGGGTATCGCGTGCCTGCCCCAGTTGTACACTGCAAGTGAAGGCCCACACAGCTGGAGACATGGTACATGGAATATTTAGGCTACGCACTGTGGTTTCGTATCTTACGGTACATTCGCAGGTTCGCAATATTACAGCCTTTGTATAGTACCCATCTTTCATGCAGTGATCTAATTTGTGCGGATTGTAGTCACTTCACTTGCCGCTATCCTACCTTTCACTGCCTGTCTGCATAACGTAAGCAGCTCCTTCATTTCACTCACTGCGTGATACTTCCTCCAAAATCTGCGGGCTATCACTGCTTCTCTCCACATTGCCCTTTATCCCCTTCCCCAACTTACGACCCCCAACAACCACATCTACGAGCCCCGAGGCCTCTCTCTGTGTCATTTCACACTGCCAATCTATTCAAAATGCCCAAAGCCTCGCCCACCACCCACGCGAAAAGAATTACAATTGTCCACGAAGACCAGCCCCGCGCCGTCACTTCGTCGCGTAGGCAAGATGACAGAACCGCCATTTTAGGGACCATCAAAGCCGCTCTGAATATCTCTTTGGCCGGCATGCGGATTGCCGACGCCGACGGAAGACCAGCGCCACTGTCATGGTGGGACCTACGCGAAGACAAGCAGTACTTGTCCGTCCAGTTTCAGAGATGTCGACGAAGAAGTCCATCGACCCTAACGCCAAACTTGCCCTGATTCTGGAGACATGGAAACTCACCGAAACTTCTGAAATCCTTCCCTCTGATATTCCCCACCTGCCGCCGAAGACCTGGAGCAGGAGGTTCATTGAGGAGCTATACAAGCTCGTTAAGATCCACCCGATGACACACAACGACGCCGTGAGCCTAATCTGACAAGCGATGGCAGTACGCAAAGCTGAGACATTCCCAGCTGTCAATGCCGACGAACAGCAAGTGACACCAGCTGATATTCGCAAGGCGGGCGAGATAAGAAATGGACAGGTGAAAGCGATAGCTAGCGAAGCCTCGGACATCGTCCTGTTTACAGGAGGACTAATCGACGGAATCGAGGGCGTGTGAAACGAAATCGACAATGAGAAGTACATCGGGGGAATGAAGAGGGGATCGAAGAGGTTGCACAGAAGATAGAGCAGAGAGACGCGGATGCTTTTTCGAAGCTAGAGTTGTAAGAGATTTTCGAAGTGTTTTCCGGTGTTCTGGGTATATCACGGGGTAGTTGTCCTACCGCCTGATATCAGAGTAACCAAGCCTTTGTCTAATGGTTACGTGGTATGGGGGATTTGTCCTTCGCAGATTACGAGCCCTATACTAGCAGCTCAATTGAAACATTTCTGAGCACCTGGATACTTTACCTGCTCTCATCTAATCCTCTTTCCCTGCCCTATACAGTAGCATTTCCATCCTGATTTCTAACCCTCAAAGTTCGGAACGTGGAGGAACGAATCAACGTGACAGGGGATTCCCTCTCGCAGATTTTGGTTTCTGTATTAGCTGTTCAAGAAAAAAGTGGGTAGACACTCGAGCACTTCACCGGTGCTCGTATGATCCTTTTCCGCTACCCTAGACAGTGGCAATTTTCTTGCTGAATTCCGACCCCTGAAGTTTGGAACCTAGAGTAACGAAATGACTTCATAGGGAATATTCTTTCCCACATTTCGAGTCCTGCACCAGTTATTCCATGAGCATGTGCTTGTATACTTGAACTTCTTACCTGATCCCTTCCACTCCTCCACCCTTAGCTCTACTAGTCGAATTTCGATGCTCATTTCTGACCCTTGTGAACCAGAGTCGTACAAAATGGAACTTCCTTATGTTGGCTTTGTTGTCAAAATGTGCGGATCGTCTGACCTATGCCCACTTAGCATCTGTCTTTGTGCGCTAAAACGTGGTGTGCCCTCTTCTACTGCTCCTCCCTTGACCTTCATACCGTTAGTAGTTCCGTCCTCAAAATGTGCAGAGCGACTTGTCTATGCCGACAGAGCACCTGCCCCTGTACTTCAAACACGCAACTGCTTCGCGCCACTGCAGCGTCCTTCTGAACACATATCCCCTCATTCCGCACCAACCAACATACATCTAACACACACAAATATTCTTCACTCACTCCACAATGCCTGGACGGACACAATATCCCCCGAAGAAAATCTCTATCCTTTATTATGACAGAATCCACTCTTTCAAAATCGGCGACAGCTGCATCTGGCCTCAGGACATCGCGGACGCCATCAAAAGAAAGCTCGGTATCACCGACGGCAGAATCGTTGTCACCACACTCCTTGGAGAGCCTGTCGATTTGTGGTACACCGCACTAGGGCCTGATCTCTCAAAGTCTTAGACGTGACGCCAGAACCGGGACGAAAAGCTCCCGGGCGAAAAGCTCCCGCACGAGAAGAATCCCGACCAAAAGATACACTCGCTCTCGATCTGCGGGAACGCCGAAAAGCCCTGGCAGATTACTGGAAACTGCCCGACAATAATCGCATATTCATGGGTCAAGGTACGCCGCATCTGGAGCCTAAATCATGGCCCCTTGATTTCGTCCGAGCCCTGGAGCGATTACGTCTTCCAGACCTCGACCATGCGCGCATGCTTAGCTACGTCGGGACCGCAAGAAAGGATAGATTGGAATGGTATAACAGTACAATGCGTCCAGCAAGGTCGCCGTTCCAGACACAACATCACGTAATTACTGGAGACTTGATTGGAGCAAGGACACGCTACGAAGAGGAGCTGGAGCTAGAAGAGTCCAAAAAAAGTCGGAACTGGAGTGGAAACACCGAAGAATGGCACCGAGGGAACAGAGAAGGACACGAAGAACGAGTCGAGCGGGGCAAATGGGAAGACGATTGAAGCTGGCCAGAACCGCAATGGTTACAAGGCCGACGGGAACGAGACAGTTAAGAGGACGACAAAAGCTGGTGACACCAAGGACGAAGAGAAAACGGCGGCCGAGGAGGCGGTTTACGAGTTGATGGGCAGGGTAGCTAGCACGTCGCTGAACCCTTGGAAGGCGCAGGAGTAGTAGTCCACTTAAGGTTGAAGCCATTGTATTAGCTTACATTTCTTGCTGAGTCAGCCGAGCCGATTTTCCACGTGCAAATGACTCGTGGCCCTTCTCCACTGCCGAGGCTGAGGAGACGTTCTCCGGGGACACCCTCAACCTCCGCTACGGCTCCGCATTCACCGTCATGCGCGTTGTCAGCTCCGACTCGTGTGGCAATCATCTCGTTCTGAACTCCTTGTACCACCGCGACCCTTTCTTGCCTTGTTGCGACGCGTTTGGGTGAAGCCGGCGCTGCCGTGTATGCGCGCTCCTGTACAGTCGCCATGTCGGACTCCGTAGGTGCGTACGCTGATGTCTGCATGCGATTAATCGTTGTACATTGCTGATTAATTCTCTGTGCAGATAGGGTGTTTAGCCATGCCCTCAATACCGTCAATAAAATCCGAACTGGCGCCCAGAAGCCACCGACCGCAACGCGATTGAAGCTCTATGGCCTCTACAAACAAGCGATGGGTATGGCAATACTTGACAATCCACAGTCGAAAGCTGATGGCTTACGTAGAGGGTAATGTGGAAGGCATAATGGAGCGGCCGAGTGGAAGCGGAGAAGAAGCAAGAAACAACCGCGAGAAATGGTACCACCGCCCCTATCTTGCAGTCAATACTTGTACTGAACGAGCATAGGGAAGCTTGGAAGCAGCAAAACGGGCTCTCTCGCACCGAAGCCAAACGTCGATATATCACCACCCTCATAGAAACGATGCATAAGTATGCCGCACACCATCCGGACTCCCGCGAGCTGGTCTCCGAGCTGGAGTTTGTATGGGACCAAGTCAAGTCGAATGTCCCTTCGTCGTCCTCATCATCGCCGCTTCAAACATTACAAAGTACTGGACTCCATATGGCCTCTCCACCACACTATCCCCGCCTCGACACACGAAGACACGTCTCCGATGACGCACCCCTACAGATACGCAGCCCGATGTCACAATCAGAAGAAGAGCTCATAGAAGAAGACGAACTAGAAGAGGAACCTGGAGAAGAATTCGTCGATGCGCCAGACTCGCAATATAACCCCTACACCGAGAACGAGGATGCCGAAGTTCAAGTCAACCTCACCCCACAACCGCCAATCCCTATACCAAAAGACTCTGCAAACCCACCAGTACCACCACCACCAAAGGATGATCCGGCAGACGCGAAGTGGAAGAAACGAGTCGAGCAAGCCCTCGTTCGAATGACAGCAGAAGTCGCTGCATTGCGCGAACAGCTTGAAGCCCGTCGTCTTTTTAGCCATAGTCGGAAGTACAAGTTCTTCCGGTTTTGCTTTCGATTCATTTGGGGCAGCTTGAAGCATGTCGCTGTTGACATTCTCATCCTGGGACTTGTGTTGCTATGGATGAGGAGGAACAAGGATAGACGGCTTGAGGGCGCTGTGAGGGTACTACTGGGAGATGCAGTGGCGCAGGTTCAGAAGGTTGGTGGAGCGCAGATTGGGAAGATTCATTTGCCGAAGTTGGGGAAGAAGGGTGTTAACTAGATTTTGACTGGGTTGGTTGACCCTTCTCGCATCAGAGGTTTGGAATGGTTGTACGATTTGCTATATGGAGCGCGACATGTTGGAACCTTTCAGAGGAGACATGGTCACTTGCTCGGATCGCGAAGTTTGGACACCTTGCAGCATGAACATGGTCACCTGTTGAGCCATATGTTCGACAACTGCTTAACATTGCCATGGTGAGCACCGAAGATTCGATGATGAAGCTGTATGACTCTGAATTCAGCATAACAGGGTCTTCTGTACTTCGATTAAAGCTGACTGACAAAATATAACAGTCCACAGGCCCTCACATACTGCTGTCCTCACTCTCCTTGGACCTCAGACATCTCTTTCTCCACACCCTCGATCCCCTCCTTCAACCCCTCAACGAAGATCATCGCCTCCCTCTTCTGCTCCTGCAACCTCCTCCCACAGAACCTCGCAGCTAGATGAAGATCCCCAACGTACAACGGACTCTCAGTCATCTTCTTTCCTCCATTCCTCTTCGCAGCCTCATTGATTCTCGCCTTTCTCGCTTCGCGAATGAACCCAACAATCTCCGCATGCGTAAACACATCATACGGTGCAACACTCAACTTGCGCAGCGCTTGAATAAAGTCCTCATTCCACGTCTTGGGCTCCGTGTGCGGGATTTCGTACGGTATGATGTCCACAGGGGACGGACGACCCCAACTCTCTGCGATGGAGTCGAGGAGTGCGGCACGCGCTGCTCGCTTCGAAGCCACAAGACCCTTGGAATGATCGACAGGCTTGAGCTGGTAACGGCCTTGGTCGTGAACGGTGAAGAAGGTAAGCGCGAGGTCGGGCCGGCCGCCACGAGCGGCATTGCCGCTTAGAAAAACATTGTTCACCGGGAGCTGGGTTTGGGTCTTGATGGCTTGTAAGAGGTCTTCCGCTGTGGTCGCTTGGCGGGTGAGACGGACGGTGTGAGAAGTGCCGGGGTTCTTGGGGTCCGAGACGAAGATGGTTTTTATGCTTGCTTGGCCGGTGCGGTGGGCGCTGTTGTGGGTGGTCTGGTATCTTGCCATCGTGAGCTGGGGATTGGACTAGTTGTGGTGGGGTTGATGGGATGTGGGAAGGCGAGGGCAGATGCTCTTTGCTTTTGTATCTGCTTGGATGGTGACAATGAACGTGGAAAGTGAAGTGCGGTAATGGTAATGACAGATCAAGATTGTATTCGACGTTGTATTAGATATTCAAGTAATGAAGTGGATTGTAAGTGTAAGTGTGATGGAGAAGTAAGGCTCGTAAGGACTTACATACCCCTTCCAAGGAGTGACGCTCTTCCCTCCATACAAATGAGTAAGGCCCATGAGCCAGCTGCTCCTCCCACCAACAATTCGGGCAACCAATTCCTTCCATAACACCAAGTGTCACCTTCCAACCGTGTCGTCTTCGAAGGTACGTTCTGCGAACGAGACATTCCGCTTATGTAAAAGGGCAGTGACGCCAATTGTCATCGTGACTCCGAGGTACATTGCTCATGAAGTTGATTGAGACTTCAGGAAATCAAAGCTCTGCTACTCATTATCATGATCATGATCGGAAATGTACCGTAAAGTTCGATGGAGGCTTCTAAATACCTTTACATATAAATTCGTCTTGCCCTTGGTCCACGCAGACCTTCTTCGGTTCTCAAAACTACAGCTGAGATCGAGATGGGTCTTGCCGGATGCCTTTCTAAAATAACTCATGCCGACACTTCATGACCAAGTGACCTCATTATACCCTGAAAAATGCAGTCACGAGGGTTCGTAAAACAAAAGATGAGTGCAGACATGATGATACGTATCACCACTACTGTCTTTTGCATTGCCGCATTTCTTCCCGCGACCGTCACGGCTCTAATGCAGCGATCATCACATTTGACATCATCTTTCGTTTCTTTAAGCAACTATCTTCTTCCATGGGGTTGCCCAACATTTTTTTTAAATGTAATAGCATGCATGACTTCCTTGCGGAAACCTTAATTTGACCTATCAACAGAAATTGCCAAATTGGGAGTTTTGCCAACAATTGCGCATAAAAGCCACCAGAATTCCTCTTCCTTTTCCGTCACACAGCACTCAGGAAGCGGAATCAAAAATGGCCATAAGGTCGTTGCATGTAGTGTCGTTCTCTTTTGAAGGCCTTACATTGCTTAATATCACCATATCGTATCTTGATATTACGATAGCATCATCACCAAAATCATCACCACAATTATCTTCATGCTAGATTACATCTCCACAACACTATTCTTATCTTCGAATTGTGACATTACACTGCTCGACAAGGTATAAATATCTTGATTTGTTCTCCCTTCTCCCCATTCTACACATCTCTTCGAGATCATAAATCAAGAATAAGGATCGCGTACGACGATAGAACTCGCTCCCGCCTGCGCGCAAGGCCATCCTAAATATACGAGACATGTACACAGGCTGCGGATCCGTAAAACAGCATATGCATGTGCTGCGTCGCTAGAACTTAGGCGCAGTAATCGGTCTTCCGTCCTCGCAAAAATGAAACAGAAACTAAACCGATTGTTGGTTCGGCATTGTACGATCGTACGGGTGATGACAACAGTAAACTCTTTTGGATTGCTGTTGGTATGAAGAAGGGAAGAAGGTACAGAATGCGTCCACATATCAGCAGTGAGTTGCCAAGTATTCTCAACCTCGGCTATAGGTTGCCCAAGGATTCCATCCCTCCTTGCTATTATACCCACACCGATGATGATTGTCAATATCTCAACCCTCTCGTTACCGAGTCATTTACGAGGTAAGTGAATATTAGATACCGCGCTTATGCCTTCTCTAGGACTCCACACTTGTCTCGTCAATACGAGAATCAAGAACTGGCGGCTGTTCTTGGAATGGAGATTTTTCTCGTAAGAGGATCGATATTCAGAATACTTTGATCCATCCATGGTGCCGGTCGCGACGTGGAGCGGGTCGAGACACTATACGCAGTGACCTATCATTACCGGACTCAAGAATAAAGATGAGAATCTCCGTCATGATCCCGATCGCTAGCACAACAATGTTGCGCAGATACTAGCTAGGAACGACGAGGAGCACTTACACAATTTCTCTCTTCTAGTTTTTGCGCAAGCCCTTTGTCGCAAATTTGAAACGCTACGAGGTGTGGGCAATGGATGCTCGCCCGGAGGAACAATATTACAAAGATCAGCGGAACCTTGATATGGAGTCGACAGGCGAAGTCTTTCCTTGTAAAAGACGGGGAGATAGTATCTCCCTTCGTCCGCATTTGGGCAGTGAATCGGGTAGCGCCAATAATAGTAACAGTGTTATTGCGACAATCCCCGTTATCATCTCTCCCGTAAGATCACTCTTACTTCTTATTAACACGGTAAATGAATATAAATACCCTACTCCTTTGCGCTCTGCTTTTCTCTCTTTACATGTACTCCGACGATTGCGCATGCGATTCTAACAATTGCGCATGCGATTCCGACGATTCCGACGATTGCGAAACATCGTCGCCCTTCCTCTTGAATATCTCAAAATCTGACTATGAACGTATTGATTGGATCTCCATGGGGCGAAGATCAAAAAATGTCCTTCAGACCTGCTCCTGGAGTCGTGCGACATTTGTTTCCATGTTTAGAAGATTAAGCATTGCATGTAGTAAATACGGTAGTAATGACTACCATCAGAAAGCTAATCTAAAAAGCGCGACAAGAAAGAAAGATTAGAGCGAGGAAGGAGTCGCCGCATATAAATACCCCCTCTTCCTCGCCGTCCTACCTTATTCCTCACACACAATCTAGCACGGCTGTTCTCAAATTCGATTAACCTTACTTGTCACATAGAGCGTGCGTGCAGACGAAGATCAAAAACAACCACGGACTTCTTCATGGAGGAGTTTGAGTAAATCCGTCTCAATTGAGACTTTGTCGTTAGGGTACTTAATTTGCGATAATAAGGACGAGGATCAGCGTCGAAAATTAGTAAGTAAAAAAGATAATGTGTTACAGAAAAGGAAGTGAGTCAAACCTAGGGACGCATATAAATACCTCCCCTATCTCGCCCTCCTTCCTACTCTCTACACTTAAGCGCAGCCGTATTAAAAACATCGGACATCTGTCTCGTGGAGCTCCCGCGTGAGCGAAGACTAAATAAACCCCCGAGTGTACACATGGAACACTGTAGGTAGTGTGCGATATTATGATCTTTCGATTCTAGAACCTCGTTATGTTGAAACAGCTAGGAGTGCGGTGGTAGAGATGAAAATCAGTCGCGAACATTCGTAGAAGACGAGAAGTAGAAAGAAGCTGTAGGGAAGAAAGCGAGGTGAGCCTACACATATAAATACCCCCCCTTCTCTACCCTTCCTCCTACTCTACACAGCTTACTGCAGCGAGGCCTATCTAAAACAATTGTCTAAACTGCCTATGCAGTTTCCGCGCGTGCGGATTGAGAATCAACTCTAGATTCTGTTATAGGCGACCGTAAACCGAGATTCCTCAACTGTCCTGTTTAGTAAGATTACGAAAAAGTGATGAAGATAGCAAGTGCGATAATGATAATGATATCCACAGAAACTTGTTCTGGAATAAGAGAGGGAATAGCGAAAATGTGATGCGGAAAAGAAGCGAGATCGCGAATGCTGCTACTTCGTACTATTGTAGACGATAGGTATAAATACACCCTCTCCCTTACCTTCTCTTCTTTTCTCTACACTGTCAGGCGCAGACGCTTCGTGGGCGAAAATTGAAAAGACCCAGTACAGTTCCTCATGGAGTGTGCGAGAGTCGCATTAAACTTTTAATTATTAGATGGTTAAAGGTGGTGATCGTTAGCATGGAACAAATTCTAGAAGAAAATATGCCGAGAAGTATGCGATTAGAAAGAAGGGGACAAGTGTGCGAATGGCGCATCTTCGTTTCAGCAGAAACGACAAGTATAAATACCCCCTCTTCCTCTGCTCGCTCCTACTCTCCACACAGTCGGGCAGGCGCATCAAAAACACACCAGCACTCATACATAGAGTTTTCGTGCGCTCGAAAATCAAAACGACGGTCCACCCAGAGATGAAGTGGTGTGTTTGTAGAACTCTGTATTTCGAAGATTTGATTGTTCATTGATGAGCACGCCATGGTGATGGTAATGGTGACCAGCTTGAAAATGTCAAGATCGAAGAAGAAGTGCGAAAAGATAAGCGGAAGGAAATAACGTCGTAGTAAGCTACACATATAAGTAGCCCCTCTCCCTCTCTTCATTTCTGCTCCCTACACAGGCGGTAGGCCGTATCAAAAACGGGCGACGCAATCCCCCATGAAGATCCCTAGGCGCGAGAATCGAAAAGTTATTGTCCGAGATCTCAGGGGGTTGTGTGGATTCTTGTATTGAGAATGTGATACTGAAATAGTAAAGACGATAACTAAGATGGTGATAATGATGACAATCTGCTTCAAATCATGTGGATAAGAGAAACAAACCTATAAGTGGTGAGGGAAGGACTAGGTGGAGGGTATAAATACTGCCACCTTATCTGCTTCTTCTCTTCTTCTTCTCACACACGAGCGCGTGCGCTCAGGCAGATATCAAAAATAGAAACAGTCTGGAGGCATGGAGTTGTCGTTTCTCGGTCGTCGATAATTTCAGGGTGGCAGTAGTAAGTTTGCGTTTTGCACAGATAATCATTATCATCGACACCACGCGTTTACACTACCCGTTCACATAGCACGTCACACCACACGACACACACCATTCTCCACACCCTTTGAACAACACATATCCATTACCATTCCCTCTCCCCCTATCTGAACACCTCTACACACCCCTAACCTTTCTATAACTCGCCGGCCGAACCCACCTCGCAATCCACTTCCCCCACGCAACCGGCACCAGCGCAACCCCTGCCACCAACCCGGCCCTCCACCACCACCCCACGGTCCCCATATACCCCAGATCAAAATACTCTCCCAAACCCACTACACTCCCCCCATAAATCCCTGCAGTCCCCACAATCGTAGCAATCATAATCCAATGCCAAGTCGTGACCTCCAGCGCAACCATTACGAGTTCATTCAACACCAGGACCGAGAAGGAAAGGGAGACCATCCGTTTGAAGGTTTCGTCTTGGGCGTCGTGCGCGGAGGAGGGAGAGGAGGTGGTGCCGATGAGGAATTGGGAGAGGCCTTGGAGGATGCTGCCTTGGTAGATGGAGACGGCGACCCAGATGAAGAAGGAGCGGTAGGATAGCGACCGGCCTGTTTTCAGCTCTGCGTACAGCTCCGGATATAGATTCGCCACGCTCTCATCGACATCGCGATCCAAGACTAGCGAGAAAACAGGCGCCATCGTATACACCGTCGAGTAGCCCACAAGCAACCAATCTCTGTACAAGGCGTTTGGTTCAAACCTACTCGCAATCGAGTAAACTGTTTGGCAGATCGAGATAATGAGACCACGGTGAATGACAAACTGACTCAACTTTGCAGAGCGCTTGTACGAATTTCTCCCGTGCCACACGAGCAGTTTCGTCAGATGGCAGAATTGTGTGATCGAGAAGTCGGCGGCGAGAGAGGCTTGTCGCCCTTCTTTTCCGACGATGCCGACGCCCACGTCCGCGGCTTGGATCATGGAAACGTCGTTGCCGCCGTCGCCGATGCAGGCAATGCGTTTGTTTGTGTGTTGACGAATTAGACGCGCGATGTCGGCCTTTTGGGTCGGGGAGCAGCGGCAAGCGACCACTGTCGGAAGACGTACAGCCACGGAAATGAACTCCGTGCGGAAGTGTGTGAGCATTAGCGCGAGGGATTCGCCATCGATGAGGAGACAGGCGTCTGGTTTTGAGCGCAGGAAGTCTAGCGAAGAGTGCGCGAGGTCTTTCCGTTTGAGTTTCGCAATGGTATGCACGTATTGGCCTCGCGCGACTAGTTTCGAAGACACGGCTACGCAGCGTGCGGTTTCCACTTTGTCGCCTGTGAGCATCCAGATCTTGATACCCGCGTTTCGCAGGAGTTCGAGAGAGGGTTTGACGTCTTTTTGCAGTTTATCTTCAACACCCGTGACGCCGAGGAGCTCGAGATCGGTTTCCAGATACTCTTTTACGACGGAGGCGATGGCGGCGTCGCGGTTGTGGAGGGCAAGGGAGGCTTGGGCGTGTTTCGAGGAGAATTCGGAGTAGCGCTGGGATGAGAGCTTTTTGCGGCCTACAACGAGGGTTCGCAGGCCTTCGCGGGCCATGTTGGCGGTTTCTTCTTCCAGCCAGTCGTTGGCGGCGACGATGGAGGTCATGACTGTGTCAGCGCCTTTTTGGTAGAACCAGATTCCGCCGTCGTCTTCTTGAGGTGAGGAAGTAGGGCCGGAGCAGAACTTGACGACAATGCCCATGCGCTTGCCTTCTGACGTGAATGGGAAGACGTTCAGTATGCGCACTTGCACGACAATGTTTCCGGTCTCGCAGGACTGCAGTGTCATCGACTCTCGGTCGCGTTGGAGCAGCCGTAACCCCACGTTCTCCGTCCATCGCACAATAGCAATCTCGTCGGGCGATGATGCCTGGTACGTGGTTACCGTTTGGCCATTCTCTTCCTCGGTGGTCGGCGTCACGTTGTGGCAGAGAGCCAGGGCGAGCACCACATCCCGCACACGTGTCCCAATCTCCCTGCGCGTCCGGGTAGCTGCCGTGAGCGGTGCGCTCAATGTGGACGAGGGTGTTACAAGTATGGGCTCTTCTCCGGTTGCACTCGTAAAACTTTGATGCACATATGAAGAGACCTCCTCCATGGCCTCGTTGGCGTATGACACAGTCCCGACATGGATCTTCTTCATTTCCATCTCATTCTGCGTGAGCGTGCCCGTCTTGTCGCTGAGTAGATACTCAATGCGGCCCAAATCTTCAGGAATAGTACTGGTCCGTACGACGGTACCCGGTATGCTCTTGTCGTGCTCGATAAACCATGCATAGACTGACTTGCCCAAGTCGAGGTTGACCCGCAGCCCGACAGGGACGATCGTGGAGAAAAGGATGAGGAACCGCATCATGGACACATACCAAGGGCGGCCATCTATTTCGCGGAAACGCGCCAAAGCGACAAGTACGAAGGAAAGGGTGAGTGTAAATATACACAGGAATTTTGTGAGGGCGTTGATCTCGTACTCCAAGAGGCCAGTCTTGGATCGAGAAGGGGATGTCGAAAGGGCTTGGCGCGTCTGAGGGCCTGTGTAGACGACGACAGCCAGCACGTTGCAGCTCGAGGCCAGCACAGTGTTCGCCCAGACCGTGTTGTCGATGTTCAGAGGGGCCGACTGAACGTCTGAGGGGGGAATGTCGTCGTGGGGATCATAATGTCGTTGCCGCTTCTGTTCCAACTCGACAGTGCCAAAGAATTCGTTGACCTTCTTGTCGGGCTTGCCAGCAATGACCCGAAGCCTCGTGAATTCACCAACGTCCAAATTTTGCGTTAAAGGCGATGTGAGACGCAGTTTCCAGTCGGTTTCGCCATCAAGCTGGTCTGTGCGAATGAACGCCTCGCCGGATGCACTGCCTGGGGAATTTCCATTTGCCTGGGAGTGTGAACTCTCGGCATCTTCTGCAGACGGAGGAGAGCTGGTGGGGAGAGTAGTCTCCTGCGAGTATGTCTTGAGAACGACCATGTCTGCAGGGACCCGCTGGTCCTTGGACAGCTTGACAACGTCGCCGACCTTGAGGGTCCGAGATGGTCTGGTGACCTCCAAGAAGCTGGCGGTGGGCACTCCCTTTGTTGTTGATATGGCAGCCTCCTCGTCTTCAATGTCCGTTACGCGCCCGTTAGTCCGACCGCTCTTCCTTGACCTCCGCTGCTTGGCTGATGCTTTGCCAGGTGCAACCCCATTTCCGATGCTGTTCTCCTCGAATTTAAGCACGGTGTAACCTTCCGAGTTTGCTTCGGCGTCACGCCGCCGTCTAGCGATGTCGTCAAGCGCCTCTTTTCCAAGTGTGATCGTAATAACAAAGGCCAAGGGAGCAATGTATGTGGACAGATAACCGATCCGGAGTGCTGGTATTATTTGCGATAATGCAACAAGCAAGAAGTACATATTGATGAAGAAAGAGAACTCGTTATACAAGGTTCGTGGGAGGAAACTCCAAGGGGTATATTTGGCGTTGGAAACAGCGTTCGCAGGGAAGCGGGAGGTCTGCTGGCGGCCTACAGATATGGTGCGCTGGGTGGTGGGGTCGTGCTCCTCCTCGGCGTCAGACCCTTGCTCCTCTTCTAATCGGATGGCAGAGTCGGGTCTCGCTCCAGATAGGAAGCTGGGGAGGCGGATATTGGAGCTGATTCGAGACAAGGTGCTTGTCTGTCGCTGCTCTGGGGGTATTCTTCTCCGCCCACTCAGAAGTGGTGCATCATCGTCCCCGGGCTGCCCAAAACTGAGTCCAGAGTCTCTATGACTTCTTTCATCATCGTCTATGAGACCCCTCAAGTCCTCCTCTTCCGAGTCTGTCCTTCGCCTGCCTCGTCTGCCAACCCGCAGGTTCCGGAGGGGTATGCGTGCGCCCAACTCATGGTACGACTTCTCTCGTGACGTTCGGCGAGGCGGTGACAATGCGGATCGCGAGTTGGCAGCCAGAGGGTCTAACTCCTCAAGGTCGAGGTCGAGGTCGAAATCATTGTCGTCTGGCGCATGCGGCTTGTGATAGTGGTGCGGGGCGGCCATGTGTCATGGGGAGCGCAGGTATAGGGCGGGCTATCGGATATACAGTATCATGCGAGTCGTTGTGTCTGGCTACTGAAATGTTTCGGAGGAGGCGGGTATAGGGTCCAGACAGCAGTAGCGGAGCTCGGAGGTGCCAGATGTCCTCTAATGCGGCGGTTCGGGGGAGATGCGTGAGAGTAGCGGTGAGCGTGGTGACGGTAGCCCGGGGAGTAAGCTCTACAATTAGTGCAGGAGCTCTATACAGCTTGTAGGGGGATGTATGGGCGTCGGTGTTGCAGTTGTTGAGGCTAGTCGGTGAATGAGGCGTCGTTGTGCAATGGCATCACGTGTCTCGACACGGCATTTCTTGGCGCTCCCTCGCAATCTACCTAGGTAAAGCTGGCCTTAATTCCACATTCACCCACTCGACTCTATTGCGGGCCATGCAGCCGGACATCGTGTCCTCTTTCTAGTTCCGTGCGCTTGTCTTATTATCTGTTACTGTTGCTTGCTGGCCTCGGTCGCCTTCTGCCTTCCGCTTCTCTGTACAGGTACGTCAGCTTCGAGGGCGCTATTGACGACCTGTCTCGAGTCTCCTGTACCACTTACGCCCCTTTCACCGACTGCATCCTTCGACAGGGGCGTCATTCAGATCCCAAATCTTCTGCGCGCGTTCGAACTCCCCGACGCCCCGTTACTGCTGTTGCGACCGACGCGCAGTATGCCCCTGATTGCGCCTGCTATCCTCTACCACCAGCGCGTCCTCTCACAGTGCTGATTCGTCTCAGTATTTAGATATACCCTTTCGATTCGATATAATACCCAACATGGATCACGCGAATGACCCTAATGCATCACATACCTCCGATACCGTGTCGTGGAATCCCGCCCTGCGACCCGACCACGAAGAGACGCCCATTGCGAAGCCTACGCCATCCGAGTTCGAGTCGCAAGAAGAGGCACAGCCCGTAGTGAACTCGGAACCTGCAGTAGAAGAAGGGGCAGAACCCGAGGCTGTCCCTGCGGCTTCGGCAATTGAAAACGCGAATCCGAACCCTTTCGATTTCGAGACCACATCTGGAGAAGACTTCTTCGACAAACACGACAACAACACACCTCAGCACTCTTCGCGCCCATCTGAGGTCGAGATACAAGGGAACACGGCTGGGGCTAGCCATGAGGATGCGCTTGTCAATGGATTGAACAACCTGGCCCTGCATGCGCAGCCGTCGGATAGTGCCGAGCAGAGCACCGAGGATGTCCCTGAAGCAACACGGACGTCCGCGGAGGAACAGCCAGCTTCTGCTATGTCGGAGTCACAGTCTGGGGAGAATTACGAGCATCAGGGCGACGACACCATCCTGGAAGAGGCCATGGCCGACGATGCATATGCGCCGCTCATCAACGACTCCAATGAGGCAGCCGAGGATTGGGGTTCGGAGGACGTCTTCGATCTTGGAGGCAAGGCTCAGGACGCGGACACGATTACACCTCAGGAGGATCCATTGCCAACACCGACCGCGGAGGCTGTTGGAACGACGGTCGGCGATGATGTTATCGGCAACACGAGTGTCGGCGGGAACACTGGAGAGGACATAGATTGGGGTAATTCAGGCGACTCAGACTTGTTCGGCGCCCAGCCTCCGTCCGGCGAGGATGCGACTGGCGGAGCTTCAGCATGGGACCTGGCACTGGATGACGACTTTCTCCCCGACCTTGAGCTCGACGATGACGGTTTTCTCGAGGATGAGCCCACCGAAGCCCCTCAACCTGACCAAAAACCAGCTGCTCCCGCCAACCGCTACGCGCCGCAAGCCACCCAACCCTCCGTGTCCCAGCCCGCCGCGAACGCCTATTCTCCGCAAGCTCCCCAGTTTACCGACTTCTCCCTGCTGAACAAGACACCGGCTGCTTCTCCCAGTGTCGGCTATGGCGCGTTCGCACAACCTTCTCCTTACCAGCAACCACCCACGCGGCCAGCCATGACCTCGTCGGCGGAGAGCTTCGCAGCCAAATCAAAAGGAGGATATCACTCACCGTACGACCTCCCGGAGGACGTTGTAAAGACCAAAAGAAAGCCAGCACCACGGCCGACGCTTGGCCCTCTAGGACAGCCGGTTCAGACTTCACCGAGAGTCCCAAGTGCATACAGCCCACTCGCGCCCCGCCCACCACCCGTGTCCATGGCATCGGCGCCCGGCCTCACGCCCCCATCTTCAAGCCATTCCCATCAGGCCGCCATGAGTGGAATGCCGCCGCCTGCAAAGCCAGCTTCTGCTTCTCCCTCTAGTGACTTTTTCGCTGAGCTGCCCATAACCACCAAGCCGAAGCCGTCAGGCAGGTATACGCCGCAGTCATCAACAGTAGCACACCCGCCTGTCCCTCAAGGTCCTCCCCAAGTGCCTCCGCAAGGTTCTCGCCAAATGATGCCTCCGCAAATGCCTCCTCAAGGCCCCCCGCAAGGCACGCCCAAAGAGCGTACGGGCTCTTGGTCGTCTCTCAGGAACGAAGTGCACCCCACGGACGTCATCCCACCTCTTCAACAGCCCGAACGCTTGCCTGTCTTTCCGGATCAACCCTCCGTGCCTGTACGCTCCAACAGCCTCCCTGTGCCATCGCCTGCTCCCGCCGTCCCATCTCGGTACTCGCCACAACCTCCCTCCGCTCTAGCAAGTCCCACAGTCAACGCGCGGTATTCGCCACAACCTCCTGCGGCTCCGGTGCTCCCCCCTGCCAATACTCGCTACTCGCCTGCTCCTCCGCCCCCAGCCGCAGCCCCAAGGTTCTCACCTGCGCCCCCGCAAGCACCAGCTCTGAACCGTTACGCCTCGGAGCCAGCTCCCGGTCCTCCCAAACACTCCCCACTGCCGTACGCGCCACGGACCTCTAGCCCTCTCGTCCATCACACTCCCAGCCACGAGGAAGCAACACCTTTCACTGGTCAAGCTCCTCAACATGTGCCTACCCATGAGACGCATTCTGATACACACCGTCCGTCTTACCGAATGTCATTGGAGGGTGTCCGCGAGGTCGATGAACAGACACAGGAGAATGGCCAGGCTCCTTCTCACCCAATAGGATTCCGGTCCGAGACACCGCCTATGCGCAGCGGTCCTTCATCTGTTGTGGGATCGCCTCGGAAGACGTCGAGTTACGCACCGCAATATCAGCCCGCCCCGCATGCGCAACAGACAGGGCAGGGCTTGTCACAGTCCCCCGAGTCACTTACGAAGCAGCAGTCCTCCCGTTCCTTCTCATCTGAAAAGCCTGCCCTCCCGTATGGCGCGACTATGCCTGCTGTTTCCCCTCACAGTGGTCTGAACGTCATCCCTCATAAGCACCAAGTGTCCCACGATTTCGAGTTCATACCCCCAACCGACGAGCGGTCGGCCGATCCTCTCGAGCGATGGAAAGGGTACCCCATCTTCAGATGGGGCCTTGGTGGCACTGTCGTGACGAGCTTTCCCAAGCAGATACCGCGTTATGGAGGCGGTGCAAGTCAACCCAAGCTCAAGTGCACACCCGGTGAAGTCAAGTTGCCAACCGTCAAGGAATTCCTACCCCTTCCGGAGGAAACTGTCAAGTTCCCTGGTCCCCTGAAGGCAAAGAGCAAGAAGAAGGACGTGTCGGCCTGGCTTGGACGCGGCATCGAGGCCGTGGAGAACCAGCTGAAGGCGCCTGGATTCGACCATTTAATGACCCCAAGTGATGTCAAGCGTCTCCACGAGAAAGTGCTACTCTGGAAGATTCTGCAGGTCATGGTCGACAACGATGGTGTGCTCGAAGGCAATCCGACGGTAGAAGGCGCGATTCGAAGAATCCTCGCACCCGAAGGACTGATATCGGATTCCGAGCCGAATGCCTCGATACCCATTGCAGCCGATCTGGTGGGCGGGATGGCCAAGTCACAAACTACTGCCCAACCAGAACCGATAGATCCCAAAGCGGTGGAGGAACTGCGTTCTCTGTTGACCAAAGGCGACCGCGAAAAGGCCGTGTGGCATGCCGTTGACCAGCGGTTGTGGGGCCATGCAATGCTGCTCTCGTCGACCCTGGATAAGAACGTATGGAGACAGGTGGTGCAGGAGTTCGTCCAGAAAGAGGTCAAGAAGGCTGGGCCCAACAACCAGGCGCTTGCTGTTCTGTATGAGATCTTCGCTGGAAACTGGGAAGACTGCATTGACGAATTGGTTCCGGCTTCGGCTCGGGCGGGCTTCCAGATGGTCAGCACTGACGGCGCCGGAGCGCCCCAAAACGCACTTCAGGGACTCGAGAAGTGGCAGGAGACTCTCTCCCTGGTCCTGAACAACCGCAGTGCTGGTGATACAGCCGCGCTGCTCTCCCTCGGCAGACTCCTCGCGGGGTACGGGCGACCAGAGGCTGCACACATCTGCTTCCTCTTTGCACGGCCTGCGGTGCGTCTGGGTGGCGTTGACGATGCGCAGTCCGACATTGTGCTGCTCGGTGCTGATCATAAGGTTGATCCCTTGGCCCTTGGGAATGATGTCGAACCCATACTGCTCACCGAGGTCTACGAGTTCGCGCTGTCGCTTTCGTCGCAGAACAACACACACATTATCCCACATCTGCAGGGCTACAAGCTCGCGCACGCCTATGTGCTCGCTGAGAACGGCCACCGCACGGAAGCACAGGCATACTGCGATGCCATCGCGGCAGCGATGAAGGCCACGACCAAGATCTCGCCGTACTATAATGCCAGCTTCATTGCCAGCCTCGACGATCTGCACAAGCGTTTATCGCAGTCGCCTAAGGACGGCTCATCGTCGTGGATCTCGAAACCAAGCATGGACAAGGTCTCAAGCTCATTCCTGTCAAAGTTCAACAGCTTCATTGCTGGCGACGACGACGATGCAGCTTCGAACCACTCTGCTGCGGAGGTCGGACCCTTCGCCAGGATCGCTGGAAACACACCCACGATCAGCCCGTCGCAGTCGAGTGCGGATCTGTATGGCGCTTATGCTGGATATGGCGCCGGAGCGCAACCTCCGGCTGCTGCCAATTCTCGGTACGCGCCTAGGACCTCACTCGATCAGAGCTCTCAGGGCAGGCCGTCTATGGACTCGCAAGCATCTAACGCGTACATGCCTTCACCTGCACTTGCGTCGCCTTACACTCCCACACAACAGTTCAGTCCCACAAGCCGGCCCGATGTGTCCAAAGCACAAAGCTACGCACCGCTTAAAGGAACCCTCGGATCACCTTACGGCAGTCCGTATCAACCCAGTCCACTCGCAGACGACCGCAGCACCAGCTTCGGCGGCTACCAACCTCACCACGCGGTCGATGCGCCTCCCTCCACATATACACAACAACAGCCCACCAGCAGCTACGAGCCCCCGAAATCCTCCTACGAGCCACCCACATCATCGTACGAACCGCCCACCACATCCTACGAACCCCCCTCCTACACTCCGTACCAACCTGACAACGAAAACGAAGACGACAAATCGACATCCTCAGACTCAAAACCCAAACCCAAGAAAAAATCCTTCATGGACGACTCCGATGACGAAGACGACCTCGCCCGCCGCGCTGCAGCTCTTAAATCCTCTGCCCCTTCCAACCCTCCGCCCACCACCTCAAACTCAGCCCGCACTCACGACGACGCCTTCCTCGCCGCCGTCCAAGCCGACGCCGCCAAAGACTCAAAAGACAGCCAATCACAACAGAAGAAAGGCTGGTTCGGCGGCTGGTTCAAGAAAGGCGAAAATTCGCAACAACAGCAATCTTCAGGTCCTATCAAAGCGAAACTCGGCGAAGAGAATAGCTTTGTATATGACCCGGAGTTGAAAAAATGGGTGAACAAGAAAGCGGGGGCGGCAAATGAGACGGCGAAGAGTGCGACGCCGCCGCCGCCGAGGGGCCCGCCAGGAGGTGTGCCCAGGAGTGTGAGTGAGCAGGTGGGCGCGGGAGGAAGCACGCCGCCCATGGCGCAAGGGCTTGCGCCGCCGTTTGGAGGCGCGGGTGCGGGTGGGCCGCCCATGAGGAGTAGCAGTATGCCGCCGCCGATGGGTGGTGTGCAGGGTCCACCAACCGGAAGTAGGGCGAGTACGCCGGCGAGTGCAACTGGGGAGGAAGGGAAGGCACCCACGTTGGCGAGACCTCCGTTGATGGGCGCGAATACGACACCGGGTGGCTCTGGGCCGCCGAGTCGACCGGGCACGGGAATGAGTAATGCTAGTAGTATTGATGACTTGTTGGGTGCGCCGGGGGCGAGAAAGGGTGGGGCGAAGAAGAAGAGGGGCGGTGCGGGGAGGTATGTGGATGTTATGAATTCGGGGATGTAGAAAAGGGAGCGGGAGAGAGAGGGAAGGCAGGAGGGCGAAGGCGAGGGGGGAGGAGTGTATGATACTGTTGATGACTGTGATGACGATGATTAGACTTCGAGGGTTGGAATATTGGTTTCACATCGTGATTTTGGCTAGGCTTTTGCAGGATTTGGTGGCCAGTGGTATGTACGGCGATGGCGTGGATCATGTTGGCTTGGAAACTAACGTGGGGTTGGATATTCACGGTTGGGAGGATGTTACGCATCATCATCGCCACCGCTTCTTCTCATATCCATTCATTCTCAGGCTTGCGGAATGTCACTCCAACGCCACTCATGGCCATCGTTTAACGCCTTTTTTTTAACAATCCCTTGCACCCCAGATCACAGACGCGAGTCCATAAATCCTGATCCAGCCCTTTTTGAATCCGCTCTCAGGTGCGTGTGTGAGGAAAAGGGGAGGAGAGGTGGAAGAGAGGGGGTATTTATACCCGAAGCTACCGCTTGCTACCCTGGTTTGTTCTGCAATCCTATGTTTTCTTTTGTAAATTCGAACATGATCATCATTATCATCATCACTTTTCTTCTCACTCCGCATTCCCATCGAAATTACCTGGGCAGACTTACAGAGACGCGACTGCATGGACTAGATAGCAATGGTTTTTTGATCAACCCACGTGGATCAGACGGGGATCCATGGAACGGATCTTTTTAGTTTTTAACCTGCGCCCGAGGTGCGTGTGTGTGAAGAAAGAAGGGTAGAGGCGGAAGAGAGGGAGTATTTATACCCGAAGGCCTTGTTACCTATCCGGATCTCAATTTTGAGATAAGTGTTGGTTGGGTCTTGTAGCACTAGTGCTGAAATGAAATGAAAAACGTTATGCCGTCATGAAGTCTGTTGATTGATTGTGTTCTGTTCTAGGTACTGGACGCGACGTGTTGGTCACTGAGAGTTGCCAAGCACTCTCGTGTTACACAGACGCGTACCACGTGTTCTCATGTTTGCCATCATTGTTTA